>SJXQ01003498.1:169988-204065 GCA_006408695.1 Aepyceros melampus
GGACTCGGGCGGGCCTCCTCGGCTCCTCGGCCGCGCTCTGTCTGTGTGTGTCTCTCTCTCCCTCCGGGGGCGGAGCGGTGCTCTGGAAAGTGCGGGCCGGGCTGAGGCGGGGGGTTTAAGAAGCCCCCGGGCTGCGTCCCCCCCGCCGAGCCCGCGGCCCCCGGGTCCACGTCAGAGCGCCGGCCTCCCAGGAATGCCGCCCGGCCCGCGGGTGGGGGCCGCGCCGAGCCCGCCGGCCCCGCCTCCCTCGCTCCCCTCTTTCCCCTCCCCTCTCCTCCCCTATGCGGCCCTACGTCCAGGCTGGGGTCCCGGGTCTGCTTGCCCGCACCCCCGGGGAAGGTGGCTCTGGCCTGAGGCCGCCAAGCTGGACAGATGAATAGTGGAGCTGGAAAATTAGGGGGAGTGAGGGCTCCCAACACCCCCAAATTAAGCATCGCTAGTCAGAGATGAAATATATACCCCCCACCCTACAGCACTAAAGAGGTGCAAAGGGAAACTGAGGCCAGTGGTTAGGGCAAAACACACTGACCGGGTGTTGACAGAATTTTCTGGACTGGTTGGTGGCAGGGCTGTTGACAGGGCCAGGGAGACCTGGCTGCTAGCCCAGGGTATTGTCCACCTGCGGACCGGCAGGGGAAGTGTGTGTGCTTGTGTGCAGATAAACTGAGAGGAAGCGACAACTCTGCGCAGGCAGGCCGATTAGGGAGAAGGCCTGGGGTGGGAGTGTTCCACATTACAGGTAGAAAAGTCTCCTCTGCAACCAAAAAAAAAAAAAAAAAAACCCTCCGCGACTCCAGGGTCCCAGGGGAAAGACGGAGTTTACCCCCCTGACTCAGTGTCCCTGTCACCAGTCCGTTTGTCCTCATCCTCTCAGAATGAAGCTGAGCTCAGGAAAAGTGTACCCAGTGAGTCACACTGTGCCCCCTTCCCCCAAGTCTGACTCAACTAAGCTGAAGCGAGAGGAGGCAGAGCCTCCGCCCGGTACTACCAGGGAGCCCCCTGGGCAGTGTGCCCATTTGGGCACTGGACAGATCCTTCCAGTCAGAGGGCAGGTTAACCAGACAAGAGACGGAGAGCCCTGCCCAGAGCAGCCTCGGGGAAGTGTGATGGGGGCTGGGGGACACGGAGAGCCCGAGGGAGCCTGCCAGGAAGTCTGGGCAGGACTGGGCTCAGGGTAAGCCAAGGGCAGCTGACATCAGGGAAACTGAGGCAATCAGAGCAGCTGGCCTGGATGAGGTGAAAAAGCGGTAGAATATACTTACATAAAGAGACTATGTATTCTGAGATTCTGTAGGATAACATGTATTCCACACCTCCTGGTACCCCCTTTAGGCCAAATTTCCTCCACTTCCCCATCCTCTGGACTCTTAAGTTTGGACCCCAACTCAAATTGTGTGATGACTGAAATTGGGCACATTTCTGGTGAATCATTTGACCTTATTACTGTTCCCCAACCAAGCCAAGTGAAAAGGGAAGGGATGGTGGGCATCTGAGAGGAGTGTGAGGGAAGAAGTTCAGGAGCTTGGGGTGGGGGGCGGTGGGCAGCGCTAACAGTGAAAGGGCTCCATGAATGATTTCTTCCCCTTCTCATCAGTTAGGGAGGGGGAGGAGGAGAGAAGGGACCAGAAACAGAAAAAGGACCTGCTGTGTGTGACTTCAGGGGGGGAGCTCTGGGGGCCCTGAGAGTGACAGGCGAGATATAAATAGCTTGGGCCCCACGGCTCATGTTCTGTCGGCTGCCTGTGACGAGGTGCTCAGGAATTCCACTCTCCTGTTGGCACCCCCTTGCCTGTCTCCAGAACTCTCGCTCCCCCCATGCCACCTTTGTCCTGTGGCCAAGACCAGCCATCAGCCATCAGTGCTGTCTGCTTGAGAGGCTGAGCTCTCCTGTGGAGAGATGCCCAGCTCCTGGGGACACATGACATGTAGCTGGGTCTCACAAGGGAACTCTCTGTGTGTGTTTGTGTGTAAAAAGGCAGACTTCTGACACCCAACCTGAGGTGCCAGTTTGGGGTTCAATGATGAAGAAACTGAGATATATAGACTGGAAAAGGATAGATCCCTCTCCCTGAGCTCCTAGGGAGAAGAGAGAGGAATTGGGTGGTTTTGCTTGGAGCTGACAGCCTTTTACAAACCCTAAAGGCTCACAATCTTGTTTTGAGGGTGTTTCCCAAGGTCCTCCAGTAAGTTGAGGTTCTCTCTTAAGGTGGTGGGAGTTTAGAGGGAAGCCAGCAAGTGGACAAAGGACTCCCCTCTCCCACTTCTCGTTCCCTCTCTTTGGGAGAGGTCTGTGTGCAGTGAGTGAATGGTCAGCAGAGGGTGCCCGGTGCCAAGGATGGTTCCCGGCACCCTTCTCACACCTCCCCTCCCCCCTCACCCCAGAAACCAGAGTCCGTTGCTCTCCAGGATAAATCAGGGCCTGACTCAGGCCCCAGCCAGCCAGCCAGTCACAGTCAGCTACCCAGGCACAGGTTGGTGACTCAGCCCTCAATATAGCCCATGAGCCCAGGCCGGGCCATGAGAGCTGGAACAGGCCGTGCACAATGCTGGTCCTGGGGCCTGCCAAGCGGGGGCCCCCTCCCGGAAGAGGGCTGATGTGCTCCTCTCGGAGCCAGGCTCCTGGAGGGGCTTATGGGGGCTTTCATCAACTGAGTATTTGGGGGCTTTGCTGCTATGGCTACAGACTGTTTATAGCCCCCTGACTCACCACCCGCTGACCTGTCTCAGGAGACCAGGTTTGGCCTTTCACCTGGCCCTCCCTTTCCTACCAAAGGGCACTACTTCTCTGCCACCAACGCTGGCCATATTTAACTTGAGCTGAGAAGCATCTGAGTGAGCGAGTCCATGTCTGACAGGCCATGTCTGAAGATCCTGTGTTTCCATAGTCACCTGTGATGGCACCAGGCTGGCCAGGCTCCCAGCGGGCACTTTGTTCAGTCTGTGATAATGACATGGCCCTGGCCCAGGTGTGGTAGGGTTGGGAAGGTACCTAGGCTGAATTCCAGCCTCTTCACCTCTGGTTCTATAGCCATGATCAGGCAATGTAACTCTTTGGGCCCTCAGTTTCTTATCTGCAAAATGGAATTAATAATACTCTCATAGGGATTTTTTTTTTTTTAACGGGTGAAGATGTAAAAGTAGATAACAGGTAAAATGGTTAGCATGGTGCCGGGCAGCTAATAGGTGATCAGAAAAAAAGAGTTTGCATCCTCTGCTGGTATCCTGGGGACCATGTGGGTTCTAGTGAGCTGGGCTCTCCTCACAGCTACCTCTGCCCTGTGTGGCATCCACTGCCAGCATCTTCTTCAGCTCCCCTGTTCCCTTCCTTGCATCCTAACACTCCATCTGCCAGAATCAGAGCCAGAGTACTACTTACAATCGTTAGAGCCACCCACCCTGCCTCCCAATAGCAACTGGCCATGGACAGAGGTGGCAGGTGGTGTGCCTACCATGTGGCCTGGGAAGGGAAAGCAGAGGGGGGCCGTGGTGCAGGGAGAGAGCAGAAAGGAAGCAGTTATGTAAAGGGCAGTAGAGGGGGGAGATGGAGGCCCCTGGAGGTGTTTTGAGTCCTTGGTTCTATCTGTACCTGGGCCAGGGTGTGTGCTTGTCTGTGACATCCCTGTAGATTTAAAGCTAATTCAAGGGACTGTTTCACATTCAACAGGTAGATCTCTTTAATCTACTCTGGTAACCATACACGTGCAAGACCAGAAAGCAGAGTCCAAATCAACAAAGAGCACGGTCTTCTAAGATGAGCCCACAGGGACAAGAGTCCTAAAGGGAAGAGCTCCATATTCTAAACAAAAAGCCTGAAGAAAGGACTACTTCCTTGTCATTGCACGTTCTGGGTCTGGGCCTGAAAAGGACCAGATAAAAGTCCTTAATGGAGGCTGACTGCCTCCCAGAACATAACCTCCATCTTAGCTTCAAATTCGAAGTTAAAACATTGATACTCAGTGGTGGGTAATCTTCCAGTCCTTTCCACCGCACATTGTCCAGCCAACTGGTGGCTGGACTAAACTGGATAAAAAGCACAGTCTCAACAAGGGAAAAGGGTAGCAGGTAGATTGTGAAGGAATTTCAATTAGTTACAACTGAGAATACGCAATCTAATATAGTTGAAGGCAGTGCAGCTCAAATTTTTTTGTGCATACTAATCAACTGAGGATCTTGTTAAAATGTAGATTCTGTGTCTGGGCTTAGCTGAGGGCTGAGATTCTACCTTCCTAACGAGTTAACAATGCTCATGCTGCTGGTCCGTGAGCCACACTTTGCGTAGCAAGGGGCCAGTCCCCTCTAAATCCCTGTCTTCAAAGAGGAGTCATTTAGAGGGAGGCAAAAGGGACCTGTGGCACTGCCTTCAATCTGCCTATGTGCAACCCTGTGTATAGGGGCTGGTCACTACTTGGGCCCTGGCCCCAGGTCTCCTAGGGGTCCCAGTCAGCCTTGCTACTCCTCTGGGTTGCACACAATTTTAAAATCTCCTAATTCTAAATGTCTTTGCTACTCCCCCTGGGAAAAGACTGTGGAAGAAATGAATTCATTTAGTGCTCAGCGGTGCCCACCCCAGTATATAGGTCACCCCAGTGATAGGTATGTGCTGCTTTGGATATTTGGAGAAACGAAACAAACTCCCTTGGTATCAGGTAGAAAGGAGGCAGAGATGAGTCCCAGGAAACCAGCAGTTATGGGGACCATTGCCCACGATGGTGTATGAATATACTTGGGGACTTTTAATTCATGGTTGTGCTGGGTCTTTGTTGTTGTGTGTGGGTTTTCTCTAGTTAGGGTGAGTGGGGGCTACTCTTCATTGTGGTGCACAGCCTTCTCATTACAGTGGCTTCTCTTGTTGCAGAGCATGGGTTCTAGGGTGCATGGGCTTCAGCAGTTGAGGCTCACGGGCCCTAGAGCACAAGCTCAGTAGTTGTGGTGCCTGGGCTTAGTTGCTTCATTGCACGTGGAATCTTCCTGGATCAGGGGTTGAACCTGTGTCCCCTGCATTGGCAGGCGGATTCTTATCCACTGTACTACCAGGAAGTCCCTGTGAGTTTTCACATGGTAACATCCATGATAAGAACAACAACCTATCACAAAGGGTTCTGCAGGAACAAGGTCAACAGGAACACTCATAAATTATTCTCATCATTCTGCTTGTTCCCACTTAGACCGACCCAGTCCTCTGCCTTGCTCCAAACTTCAGGAGGCTGACCTTGAAAGACTGTCACCTGGGCACCTCTGCTCTCTAGCTGCTAGTTGGGATCTGCCAATGAGACACACCAACAGAGAACTGGCAGGTGAGAAGAGGGTGGAGCAGCACATACACTCCCCATCTCGCCGTGGCTCTGACAAAGGCCGCAGCCCCTGTAGCCAGTGTGTGTGCCTGGCCCACGCCAGGTCTCCAGCTCTTGCTTCCTCCCCTTCCTCCTTCAAGCCCGTGATGGCAGCACTTTTCCACTGTTGCTGGTGCCTGGTGCTTGCTTAGTCGTTCAGTCATGTCCAACTCTCTAGGGCCCTATGGACTCTAGCCCAGCAGGCTCCTCTGTCCATGGAATGTTCTAGGCAAGAATGCTGGCATGGGTGACCATTTCCTACTCCAGGGGATCTTTCCAACCCAGGGATCATACCTGCTTCTCTTATATCTCCTGTGCTGGCAAGTGGATTCTTTTACCAGTGAGCCACCTGGAAAGCCCACTGGTGCCTGGGGACTTCGCCGTTTCTTATTGGTTCTCCTACCTCTGCCCTCTGCACATAGTCTGTTCACTAAAAACTCTTCAGTTAAAGCTTTTCTTATTTTTTTGGTCTGCACTGCATGGCTTGTGGGATCTCAGTTCCCCAAGCAGGGCCTGAACCTGGGCTGTGGCAGTGAAAACCCAGAATTCCAACCCTGAGGCTACTGGACTCCCTTCAGGTCACTGCTAGGAGCCCGGGTGATTTTAAGTCATCTCTGAGGGTAAACAGCTCAAGAAGTTGTTAAGAAATAAGCCACGAAGGCCCACACGGAGATCTTCTCAGGGCATCCTCCTCACAGGATCCAAGGGCAAACCATGTGGCCCCCTCACACAAAGCACCCAGATCATTCAATTTCTCTATGCTCAAATGAGTTCCTGGAGATTGGGGTGAGTGTGGACAGAAACTCCATTTGTGACTTGGCTGGCCACACAAGGAGCCGACCTCGTTGCTGAGGTCATTGGCTGGGTTAGAAATAGTAGGGAGGAGCCAGACCCTTAGTGAGTACCTGGTTAGAGGGGAACCACTCTGTGCTGGTTGTGTTGTGAGGTGCTGAACAAGTAAAAAGCCACAAAGTCTCGTAATGCAGTTGACATTTAATTACAAGGAACCCAGGTTCTTAGATAGGGCAGGAGATGGGAGCCAGCAGTTCCCCCGTAAGCCTGAATGGCGGAGGCTAAGGAGATGGGGACACGGGGAACATATGGGTGGGGTGGGGTCGCTGGCAGTGTGTCCTGCCCAAAGCTGAGGGTAGTGGCCACTGGGAGTCTGCCCCTTGGCTGGCCCAGGCCTGCCATCACTCCATGAGGCAGAACTCTGTCTCTTGCGGTCGCATGTTGGGTAACACATACAGAGCCACAGCTGCAAGAGCCAAGAACACCACAGGCTTCCACATCCCAAACATGTTCTGTGGGGACCAAAGACAGACGGTGAGTGCCTAGCCCTCTGAACCCTTCCCTAAGCCAGAGAACGCCCTGCCTACTGGTGCTGAGAGATACCTCAGCAACATCATTATGGTCCAGTCTCTCTTACCTCCTGGGTGACCGCTGCAGAGAATGAGGGCTTAGCCCCGGCACCACTAGCTATCTGGAACAACACTATGTGGATCACCTGAGTGGGCTGCCTCTACTCATGTCCCGTGGGGTGGAAAGAAAACTAGCCGCTGTGTGGAGGAGGCAAGCTCAGGAGCAGAGTTTAGAGCATCCAAATGGTTGCTACAAAGGATTAGATGCCACGGCAGGAAAAAAGAGGGTAACTTTGGGTTCTTGGGAGAAGCAGAAGCATCATTAGCTTGATGGAGGAAAAGTGAACTCAGAGTCAAGAAGGAGGATGATAAGACTGGAGGGGAGAAGTGAAGACACTGCACCACGGAGTATAAGCCAACGTGAGGTTCTTATGCAGCCCAGACTGTGGAGGACGATGTCCTTAAGGATGAATTCAAGGAAGCCGGTCACTGGCCCTGGGAGGCAAACACCAGGGTCATTAAAACACCTCCAGTCACCGGGCCTGGTGACTGGCTTCCTGAGCATGTGCTGGAGTTGCTGAGGCTTCCAGACTCTGCAGACCACAACAAATCCTGCTGATTCTTGGGACCAAAGGAAAAGCATCACTCACGGAACATGACGTCTTGGACAAGAAAACACATATACTTGGGAAATTGTTCTTATTTTATATTCCTTTTTTTTTTTTTTTAACTGAGAAGACAATTTGGATTTTGAGTCATAAGTATAAAGGCATAAGGCATAAAGTAACAGAAGAATGGTTTTAGGTAAGGACAAAGAATAACTCACTATGCTAAGGATGCATTTGCTCAGAGAAAAATGGGTCTAAGAAGATTTTTTTCCTGGGGAGTGCTGCCTTATTTTATTGTGGCATCATCGTTATACCTTTTAGGTGTACTATTTTCACATTTATTTTCTCTTTGTCCTATTGTTTTCTGTTCTGTTGTTTCTCCTTTCTTGCATTCCTTGGGTTAATTTAAAAGTAATTATTAAATATTATCTTTTGACCTTTTGGCCATACCTCTGTATTCTAAAAAGAGGATTTTTAAGCCAAGTATAAAGATCAAAGAAAATCTCCTACATTTGTAGAAACAGGTACTGAGAAGAACAGAAGATATGAAATGAAAGAAAAGCAAAACCATGTTGGAAGTGCAAATACAGAGTAACTCATTTGAGAAGATAACTGAAAAGGGAGCTAGAAAAAACATTTACTCAGATGCTTACAACCTAACATGCACTGTGAAAAATGTCAGTCTGGGACTTCCCTGGTGGTGCAATGGTTAAGAATCTGCCCTGCAGTGCAAGGGATGTGGGTTCAGGACCTGGTCAGGGAACTAAGATCCCACGTGCTGCAGAGCAACTGAGCCTGTGAGACACAACTAAGACCCAATGCAGGCAAATAAATAAATTAAAACAAGAAAAATATTAGCCTGATGTTCTTAAAGGAGAAAGAGCTGAACCCATAGATATGAACTGGTGGCCTTTTACACTGGGCAGAGGCAAGACTTTAGACTGGCTGAGGGGAGGGTGGGTGTGGATGTCCCTAAGGAGTGAGTCATGTCAGGCTTTCCTTTCAGACTGCATTACTGAATTGACTGATCAAGGAAATCTGTGTTTGGGGGACTTAATCAAGGTGTTTGACAAGATCTTCCATGCTGTCCTTGGAAAGAATATGAGAATCCAAGAGCAGGCTGACAGCAGCCTGCTGCATGAGCACTCGCATGTGGCCAGTGAGCCTCAGAGCCTGCAGAGGGCCTCCAGAGGCCTGCCCTCACCTGTAACTCAGGTGAAGACGAGATGGTGGCTGGTCACCCCTGAGCATGAGGTGAAGCTGGGAGTGAACGTATTTTGAAACCACAGGGCCAAGAGAAAAAACAAAAACAACCTATAGGTGAGAACAGTGGACAATAGACTAGATTTCACAGAGCTGAATGGAAAAGTCTGTCTTGGATCCAAAAAATCAACTGCAGGCAGAGGATAGGGAAAGAATGCTCAGCATATGCAATGTTCAAAGGGGTTTTATAAACAATACATGAAATAAGTTAGCAATGTGGTATTAGTTAGCAAGAGAGCCAATGAGGTCTCAGGCTGCACTAAGAGGCTGCTGAATGGTGTCTTCCTAATTACTTGGAAGTAAAAGGGAAATCCCATGGACAGAGGAGCATGGTAGGCTGCAGTCCATGGGGTCGCTAAGAGTCGGACATGACTAAGCGACTTCACTTTCACACATTGGAGAAGGAAACGGCAACCCACTCCAGTGTTCTTGCCTGGAGAATCCCAGGGACGGGGGAGCCTGGTGGGCTGCCGTCTAGGGGGTCGCACAGAGTGAGACACAACTGAAGCGACTTAGCAGCAGTAGCAGCAACCAAGGAAAACTGCTCAAAATAAGGAGAGAGAGAGTGAAACAGGATGAGAATTCTTTTTCATTTCTTTTTTGGGTCACACAGCAGAGCATGTGGGTCTTAGTTCCCAACCAGGGGCTGAACCCACACCCTACCTGCAGTAGAAGCACAGAATCTTAACTACGAGACCACAGTGAAGTCCAAGAGATTAGAATTTTACCTGATGCTAATACTAAGACCTTAGAATCTGATTCACAATTTACTGGCTGTATTACCTAACTTCTCTGCTGCTAAGTCACTTCAGTCGTGTCCGACTCTGTGCGACCCGATAGATGGCAGCCCATCAGGCTCCCCTGTCCCGGGATTCCCCAGGCAAGAACACTGGAATTGGTTGCCATTTCCTTCTCCAATGCATGAAAGTGAAAAGTGAAAGCGAAGTCGCTCAGTCATGTCTGACCCTCAGCAACCCCATGGACTTCAGCCTTCCAGGCTCCTCCATCCATGGGATTTTCCAGCCAAGAGTACTGGAATGGGGTGCCATTGCCTTCTCCAACATAACCTCTCTAGGACCTTAGTTTTACCATGTATAAACTGACCACAGCTACCTTGTTGGGTTGTTGCGAGAATTAAATGAGTTGATACTTACAAGATGATTAAAACAGTGCCTGGCATATAGTATGCATTATGTAAGAAGAGTATGCGCTCATTATTATTTTTGTGGTGTTCTATCATTTATAAAGTATTTTCATATACATGAACTCATCTGTTCCTCATATGAGGAAGCCAGAGGACTTACCATCTTTTGCTTACATTTAAAGAGACTAATGTTCAGATTATCCATTTTGCCCACTGGGACTAAGCTGTAAGTAAGAGACAGACTCACCCAATGTCCCTGCCACACTTGCTACTCAACTCTGAAGCCTCAGTTCCTGGATGGGGGGCGGCATACTAGGGCGCAGCCAGGCTCTGGGCTAACAGGTTCCTCCCAGAGGACCCTTACCCAGGAGTTCCTTTGGCTCCCTTGGACCAGGCCTGGCTGGGTGTGAGATGGTGAAACGTTATGGCTGAGTGCTCTGGGTCTCATCCCACAGGGAGGGACTCAGAAATCCGGGAGTGTAGAGGAGAGAGTCCTCACACCAAAGGAGTTAAAACCGTCCGAGAGGAGTAACTAGAATGTCTAACAGAAGGGAGGAGATGGGTTGAAGAGAAAATAAAAGGTGAGGAGGTAAACAGGAAGGAAAGAAGAGGAAACAGAGATAAATGCTACGACAAATGGTCCAGTAGTTACTCTGAACCTACGTGTGCTCTGAGCCAACTGCACTCCATTTCCAGGGATGTTAGAAGAGAGGGTGGGCAATGGAAGTGGCAGGCGGAGCATGAGAAAGGAGCCAAAATGGGCCAAGGGAGAATAGTTTATGGGTTCTGGAAGGGTTTTACCTTGGGCTGGTCTACATTCTACCTCCTTAACTTGGTGTCCTGTTAACAGATCAGATTACGTGGACTGGTGCCCAGAATATATCAGTTTGGTTCCCTGAGAACACGGCATCTCTGGTGAATGGAAACTTTTCACCAATACCACATCCTCTTCAGAAAGTCTACTTTGGGAAGCCAATTACAACAGAATCTGACCCCCCAAAAGAGATGTGGCTTTCTTTTTCTGATTTTTTTTTGGAGACCAGAATTCCAAAACCAGAGAACGTCTCAGTAGGAAGTATATAATATGGTGGAGATTGATGCCAAGGCTGACAGACAACTGAGACTGCCCTCATACAAACGACCCTGGGGCTCAGAGCTCTCCAGACCTCCTCTCTCACCCAAGGGGGGGAGGCGGTAATTAATGGTTATGGTGAGAACTTAGCTCTAGGGCTAAACAAAGACAAGAGCAGCGAAGGGAGCCTTGCAGGCAGACTCTCTCATTGGACGTAGTTGAAGGGGCTCTGAAAGTAGCCACAGGGCTGCAATCATCCAGATTTTTCCAAGCCAGAGGACCGAAACTCAAACTGTGTCAATGGTGAGCATTCCAACTCCCCACACATTAGGAAGACATGCTCCGAGATGTTATGGGCTTTGCGGTAGCCCAATGGGAAGCCAGGACTAACACTCAGTCATTACTGTCGCCTGTTGTAAAACGGCAAAAGCAAGCAGCAAGCTGCTGACAGAAAAGGTGAAGAGAGAGGCCAGGGCAACCTGCAACCCCCTCTATCCCTCGGAAGGAGAGGACGCAATACCAGTACCTGCATTAGGACGACGTCTCGGCCCACCAGCACCAGAGCAAAGCCGATATGACCACCAGGCCTACGAGAGGCAAGGAGAAGATGGGGGGATCGGGGGTGGGGGATGACTGCAACATGTCAAATGAGGAAGAGGCACAAGGAGAGACCAGGAGATGAGAGATGGTATAAAAAGACAAACACACATGAATCCAACAGATAATGAAGGTGATAAAACAAAGGGAAGAGAGAAAGAGATCAAAAGGTTAAACAACAGGTCAGCAAGAGCAGTGGTGTTTCCTTTCCACAGCTCGGGCCTGGTTCTTCCCACAGGTGGCCTGCAGAAGACGCAAAACTGAATAGGTTAAAAGCAGCAGCTTAGGTCCAATTCGGGACCAGGTTTCTGGCTTGTCATATCCCACTTGTATCCTGTCAAGCCAGAGTTCCGAGACGTTTCTTGTGGATCAGTGCCTCTGGGAAAGTAAAGCTCCAGGGGGTAAAGCTGGGCGCTCCAGATGTGCAGGATGTCTGCTCTGCCTGGGTCACTCTAGGAAGGGCAGTCTCCTGCCAGGCCACCTGGCCCTTTGTTAGCCGCGTGTTCTGGCTGCTTTCCACCAAGTCTATGTTCTGGGCTCTGGTCCCTACCATCCCCTAGAAGTCTGATGCTGTCATTGTGAGACAAAATGCACTAAAACAAGCTGACAATGGAGAAGGGATAGTCGTGACTGCAACCATCTTCCAGAGAGAAACTGGATTTGCAGGTAGTAACACATATGCCAGAGAAGGCGATGGCACCCCACTCCAGTACTCTTGCCTGGAAAAATCCCACGGACAGAGGAGCCTGGTGGGTTGCAGTCCATAGGGTCGCGAAGAGTCAGACATGACTGAGCGACTTCACTTTCACTTTTCACTTTCATGCATTTGAGAAGGAAATGGCAACCCACTCGAGTGTTCTTGCCTGGAGAACCCCAGGGATGAGGGAGCTGGTGGGCTGCCGTCTATAGAGTCACACAGAGTCGGACACGACTAAAGTGACACAGCAGCAGCAGCAGCAACACATATGCCAGTAGAGCTGCCTGTAAAAGAAGCAGGACCCATGGAGGCAAAGGGACATCTCCATAAGCAGACACAAGAAATGTACTAGATTTTGAAGTAGAAAAATCCAGGCTGCTGTCTAGAAAGATGGCACATGAGGCAAGGAGATCTGTGAGGAGGAGGTTCTGAACAGGCATGTGGCGGGATATAAAGACTTCAAAGAAATGCAACCTTGAAGGAGGGGCTGATCTTACTCCTACTTCCCACATCCTAGGTCAAGGTCCTCTGCCAAAAGATTGACAGAGAACTGTAACTGGGTCCTTAGCCAGTGCCACAGACTGAACTGACAGAAAATTCCAGAATACCTTAAGAGTTGACTGGGACATCCCACCACAAGAGACTTACTTTCTTACCCTGTGTTCAAAGGGACAAAAAGAATCAGTACTATAAACTGAGGACTTCTTCAGATACTAATCAAATCCTTCAGAAATCAGAGTCCCCAGTTAACTTCAACCAGGGCAGAGATTCAGCTACTATGTTCCTATATAGATGTACCAGTTGTTAAAATACAGAAATGTTTTTGTACTGTTGGTATGTTACCCAGGACACTCCCCTCCAACCTCCCAAGATCTGGTAACTAGAGAGTTAGGGCTCTGGTTGGCCTTCTGAGATTGGCCAATGGCCCTGCTGTACAGATGGAATGTCCCAGCACTTCTGATGGGCTCCACCCCCTTCCTCATGCCTGTAATACTATATAGAACCCAGGAGGCACACCAGCCTCTCCACACCCCTCATGGCAACAGAAGTCAGCCCCAGGGGTCCACCCTGGGAAAGCAGGACTGGATGACTTGCCCCAGCTGACAGAAATGCCCATCAGTGTCCTCAGCACAGCGCTAGCAGGGGGTAAAGAACCCTCCTGAAGTAACAAGGGCTACCCCATAGATGAAAGGAGGTGGGACTCCAACCAGCATCCGTGGTTCCCAGAAAAGGTGGTCCCCACCTCCACTCCCACTTCCCCAGTATGATGCCTCAGAGCTTGCCGGCCTCTGTTCCTGTCAAAGTCCATCCAAGGGCTGGGCCACCCCCAAACACTGGGCACTTGCAACCAAGAGCCCATTTCCCACACGATCTAGCCTTCAGCTATGGTTACCTTTTTGCTCTCAGAAAGTTTGAGGGGGTTGCTTTCCTCTGAAGCTTCTTCGTCATCCTCCTCCTCCTGGTCGTCTTCGTCCTTACCCTCCTGGCTGGGGAACTCTTCATCTTTCTCCTCCTGATCGTCTTTGAACTTAACCTCTTTAGGACCTGATGGCTCAGAAACCATTCCGTCCTGGGATTCCTCCTTTGTTTCCTCCTTGACTTCCTCCTTCTTTTCCTCTTTCTTCTCCTCCTTTGTTGCACCATCCAAGGATGTGTGGCTGGCCTTATAGTACAGCACCACCTCCAGACTCTGTGGGTGGGGGCAGGACCGGGGATGCTGCTATGACCTTCACGATGATGCTCAACCACCTCGGGAACACGTGCTTCCTGGTGTGTCATGGTGCATACACAGTACTGTGTCCAGGACCCAACTGATGCCCCTGCGCACCATGTGGGGGTAGCCACACCCAACTTCTCTGTGCCTGTACTACACCTACCTGGGACCACACACCTACCTGGGACTACACGTCTACCCAGGACCACACCTACCTGGTACTACACCTATCTGGCCATTAGCCATTTCCAGCAGTTCCCAGAGCTTAAGATCCAACACCTCAACTGCTGTTTCCTACCCTTGCATGGTGGCTCTCATTTTATCCAATCCTCTTCCACCTATGTGTACACAGGGCTTTGAATAAATTCCTTTCTTTTCATCCATTTGGTGCTTCTCTTGGGCATGTGATCTAGGAAAACCACCTCCCACCCCTCCACAAATTGCATGGGGCTACCTCAAACAGTCATCCAGCCTGGGGGCTAGAGTTCCAGATCCAAGTGGTCCGTATTCTACCCTCCCCTTACCTCACAAGAAAAGGGAGGACCAAACCACTACTAAGATGGATCCACTCTAGACGAGTTACGAGACCCCAGAAGCTTCTCTACAGTGACCTCATCTGGTCACAACGGTGATGAAGATGGATTTTCTTCCCAGGATCTCTGGTAACTTCCTACTCGTTTGACTTACTAAGGTTACTACTCACCTTCGTGGTCTCAAGGCCGCTCTCAGTACTCTCTAGGCTTGGCTTGGCCACCTTTTTATTTTTCACCCCATTGGCATTCTTGTTCATGTTCTTGTTGCCGTTCTTGCCCCTGATTTCCTTGGTAACAGAGGATTTCTTCTCTTTGAGCTGGCGGAGCTCTTCCTGGCAGCACTGTAGCTGCCCCTCCAGCTGCTCCTGCACGGCCAGGAGCCGCCCCTGCTCATCCATGCTGGCCTGGTACTGCAGCTGCAGCTCCCGCAGCTTGGCCTGCAGTTCTTTGATCTGTTGGTAGTGGAGAGCCCATTACCCGTGGCTGGGCCCATGTGATCAGTCTGGCCCCTGCCTGGGGGTCCCGGCCTCAGAATCTCCCTGCTAAAGCCCAGGGGGAGGCAGATAATACAGAAAATGTGAAAACCGTGGAAAATGAGCCTCAAAAGCAGTTTTACAAAGAGGTTCTCCCTAACTTGAGGCACCTGACCTACATCTAATGTGATTAAAAAAAAGGATGACTTAAATTATGCTTTTACTATAAACTGGTGGGCGAATGACTGCTGGGCTAACTGAACCATGGGGCTTGATTACCTAGTGGTTTTTGATAGGAACTCCTACTTTGCTCCCTAGTGGTTTTTGATAGGAACTCCTACTTTGCTCAGGCTATTTCTCTAGGTCAATCATTACTATAGGAACTAGGTCGTATCCTTCTGAGACTGTACTGGGCTCCTGCACCTTGCCCTGGAAACAAAGACAACCGCCAACCCTGCTCACTACTCACTGGTTTTTGTCCTTCCTGGCTTCTGGCAGCACACTGTGGCCTCCAAGGTAGGTACCAACACTAAGCAACGAGGCCCGTGCGTTTCCTGCTATCTGAGCCTCTCCCATGCGTACAGTGACCCCCACTGGACAGTGGACTACTCCTGGTCAGAGACAATGCCCTCTATCCCATTCCTAAGGATGCAGAGTACTCTGCTTGGGATTATGAGGAATCCAAAAGAAGACCTGGCCCTGTCCTTGAGGGGCTTACAATCTAGTTAAAGAGACAAGGTGGAATACACACAAACTAACTAAAGAAAATTGGCAGGCAAAAATATATGCAACTCTATAGAAGTGCTCTAGGACAAAAGAGAGAACAAAATGGCAGCGGGGAAAAAAAATCATTTCAAGGGGTCTTGATGATCAGTAAATTCCAGAAGAGCAGGCACCTGAGAAATGCCCGAGGCCCAGCAGACTGCCCTGCTGTCTGGGGTTCAGCCCCTGCTCCGTCCCTCCACCAGGAGGATGGCACCTGAACGGAGCTAGCAGTGGGCTCCCGTCTTACCCTCAGCCTCTCTGAAAGGACTCCAACCTCCTTGGGTTCTGGGGACACCTATGAGAAGCCCTGCCTCACTGAAAGCAGTTACCTCATTCTTGTCCTTGTCGTTTTGAGAGGCGACAGGCTTCTCGAGGCCTTCCATGCACTCCTTGAATTCCTTCTCGCAGGCATCCAGCTCCTCCTTGAGCTCTTTCTGCTCATCCAGCAGCTTCTTCATCCGCTGCTGCAGCAGCTTGTGCTCTTCCTGGCTGAGCTGGTACATGGCCTGCACACCCTGCAGCTTGATCAGCACCTTGGCGACCACGTCCTCAAGGTGCTGTGGAGGGCGAGGAGTGAGGAGGGCACCCTGAGGAGCCCCTGCCCTCCACCCGCTCTCTTCGCTGGGCCCTTTTTTCTCATGGGTACAAAACACTGGCCAATAGGATCTGAAGCTGCCCAGGGGGAGAACACTGGATTTCTTCCCATGAAGAGCACATGACTGTGTTGATGAAAAGTCCAGAATCTTAGACTTCCGTCCAGATGGAACTGCACCTCCATAGGAAGTGGGGAGAGCACTCATTCATTTCCTGACGGTCACCCAGCTCAGCTCTGAGCCTGCTGCCCACTTCACCTCTCGGGCCCTTCCCTGTGGCCTCTCCTAATGAGACAAGAACCATTGTCCCCTGTCTGACCGGACACCTGACTGCCTTTACCTCCACATCTCCAGGCTCAGCCAGCTCGTCGTCCATGCTGCTGCTGACGTAACTCTTGTGACAGGTGTCAGAGCTGCTGCTGCTGCCATAGCTTCTCTTATAAGTGTCGGAGCTGCTGCTGCTGCTGCTGAGGTAACTCCGCTGACAGGACTCGCTGGCATCGGTGCTGCTTTCGTAGCTCTTGAGGAGGCTCTCTTGGCTGGCCTGGCTGCTGCTGTAGCTCTTCTGGTAGCCCTCATCGTCATTGAGGTTGCAGCTCTTGTGGCAGTTCTCGTTGCTGGTAGTCGTGCTCGCATAACTCTTCCTGTAGGAGTCCAGGCTCATCTTGATTGAAGGGGACTGGTCTTGGAGCAGCTGCATTTCTTCCAGACAGAGCTGCAGGTCGGCCTGCAGCCTCTTCCGCTCCTCCAGAAGCCGCTCCTGCTCCTGCTGCAGCAGCTCCTGCTCGGTCTCACTGGCCTCGTACAGCTCCTGCAGGGCCTGCATCTGGGCGATGATCATCTTGGACTGGCGGGAGTGGGTGGGGAGACACCAGCGTTACTTCAGATGCTGTGATCCTTCCAGCGGAACCCCTCCTGGTGAGGATGTCTGAGATCCCAGGTCAGGGAACGGCACACCTGGCCCTCCCAGCTCACTGTGGCCCAGGACTTCCACTTAGCCTGCAGGTACCTGGCATGTTTCAATTTCTTACTGGAGAAAATCTCCTAGGGTAGACACTCTGCAATTTCTGGGCTCTCATTTCCCCTGGCTTCTATGCTCTGGTAACCTCCTCTCTCCCTGGAGAAGCACTGAGTGGGTCTCAAGGTCACTCAGCCTCCCTTCTCTCTTCTTAGTCAGGTGGACCCATTATCCTGACCTCTGGGGCTCAGTCCCCTCCTCCACCCCAATTCTAAAATCAGCCCTGGCCACGAACATGAGCGTACGAAGAACTCCTCCCTTGGAAGATGCAGACTTCCAGTCAGGGTCTCACTACGAGTCCCTCTCCTGCCTCCATTCCAAATCTGGCTTCTGGCCTGCTTCCAAGGCCCTCTGGGACTCCTTGGCAGCTGATGCCCGGGATGAGATCTGATCAGTTAAGGAAATATTTTCAATTTCCTGGTCTGGTTCCTGGTCTCTGTTATCCAGGCTGAAATCAGATGCCCCTGGAACCTGATCAACCAAATCACACGGTTTGGACTTCTGCTGCTCCATGCACCTTTGCTTGTCTAGGCTAATATCTGGACAAATCGATCTCACTTAAATGGAAACTGTCTTCCTGCTCTTCCTTGCCTACACTGAGGCCTCAGACCAAATGCATCTTCCAATCCTGAACACACTTGTTTAGAAATTTCCATGAGTATGACCTCAGAGGCCTGACCACTCATTGGTGCTTGAGACACATGGATTCTCTAGTCTAACGCCTCTGACCTGGCTGTTACTGCTGCAAAATTACAATCCAATGAAGACAGTGAGGTCAGTACCAAGAACCCCATATGTTGGGAATTTCTGTCTTGGAAACAAATGGCCCCAGATATGCCTCATATAGAACACCAAAAGGTTACAGATTTGGATCACTGGAAAGCGAACTTCTCAATCATCCACCAGCTCATGAGGAAAAAACATGTTTAGAGTCAGTCCTAAAGAACCCAAACACACACTAGGTTGATCTACTTTCAACTACATCTGGAAAATGAGGTATTAAAGAGACTGAGTTCAAAGTATCAGGAGATCACAGACTTCCTGGTCATCACAGTGCTTCAGCTGGGCTTCCATCCAGAGGAGCAGCTCAGGCCAGACCTAAAGCCATGACTAAGGAGCCCATGAGTGGACTTTAGCTTCCTCTCTGCTCCTGGCCCAACAGGCCTTCAGAACTCAGACCCTGCTATGGAGCCCCTTTCCCTAGCATGCTGCTGCCCCCAGAACTGTCCTCTACCTCTTGCTATGGTTACCTTGTTGTGACCACACTTTGAGGACTTAGGCCATTTGGGATCCTCGGGATTCTCCAACACTTCCCGGAAGCTGGACTCCTTGAAACGGTGCAGCGCTCCTTGCAGTTCTAACTGTTCTTTTACTATGTTCTCTTGGTTCTGTATCAGTTTCTTCTGCTCCTCCTGCATGCCTTGGTAGAGCATCTGTACTTCACACAGGTCCTGTATCTTTGTGAGGAGCTCCTGACTCTGTGAGGTGGAGTGGAAGGAAGTGGGCGGCACTGTGATGGTTACAGGGAAAGACCTCTGCCTCCTTCCCTCTGGGGACCCTTCCCTCAAAGGAGTTGGCTTTGCTCAGCCCATCTGGGACAGGAAGGGAGTCTTTCTACACAGACCTGCTAGTGGAGGAGTAAAGACCTCCTGTGGGTGGATGTCTTTTGCTTTTTACAAAGTGATTTCAAGGACATTTTCTCCAGATGGACTAAATATCTAAAATGCTGGACAGATTCCAGAGTTGAGGATGTATTTCAAGATTTAAAGCCCTAATAGGCTATACTGAGCAGTGTTGTGAGAGGAGACCGGCGAGAAAGTGCGGAGTTAAGACAAAGTTCCGTTTGCACCCTTTCACTTCTCCTCAGGTCGTTCACATCCGGGAAGGGCCTCACAGCTGACGGCAGCCCTGGCCGCCATTACCTTATGGAAGAGACCAGACTTGGGGAGTGGGAACGTGAGCCTGTGCAGCTCTTCTTGTAGCTGGCCCTGCTCCTCTTGCATCCTCCTCTGCTCCTCCAGGAGCTCGCACTGCTCCATCTGCAGCTGCACCATCTCCTTCTGGCTGGCCTTGTAACTCTCCTGCAATTCTGTCAGTCTGAAGAGCAGCGCGTCACACTGTGGAGGGGGCGGGGCACACAGGGCGGTCAGTGGACCACGCCTGTGCTCTGTCCTGTGATTCACCAGGGTCTCCTGCCCTCTGGTCACCTTAGACTCGTCACCCCAAGCCCCACTGCGCCCCCTAGAGGCCAGATGCTGAACGGGAACCCCAGCAGGCGGCTCAGGGCTGAAGTTTGGCTGTGCTGGATATTTTGCCTACTAGTTCTCTCTGAGGGTGGTTTTCAAGAGAGTGTTGGCAATGTCCCTCCCTTCTTACCTCCCCCCTGCTTCTTTCCTCTGGTGAAGACCATTTTCCCTCCGTGCTGGGAATTCTAGTTCTCCAGTTGTTTCTATAACTGATTATGTTCCTTACCATTAAGAATGTACTTTCACCCTAATTTCCCCCCATTTTTTGTTTTCATCATCAGCTTTAAGAATCTTTAGAGAAGTATGAACTATTGCTGAGCTGGGGTTGAGAAGACTAAAGTATCCTATGACTCCAAAAACCCAGTCTTCTAATATCAGACTAGTCTCAATGCTCTTTTAGGACTAGAGAAAAGACCGGCTCTGTGTGCCAACACCCTTCTCCCTTCCTATGGTCCCCTCCCCTAGGAGAGGAAATGATGAGTGGGATATGGACCCCTGGACCTCTCAGTGCAGTTGGTGTGGCGGGAGGAGGGAAAGTGAGCCTGGGGGTAGAAAGGCAAGTGGACTACTAGGCCAGCCCTCAAAACACCTCCAGCCCTGTGTCTTCGGAAGGCCTTCCCCTGGAGACACAGCCTGCTGTGGCAGGAGCGAATGAATATTCTAGCAGTATTTTGCATCATGTGTTGACATTTTTCCATTTCCTGTCAGTGATCAGGAGCTGAAAGTACTCAATAAGGCTAACTAATAGTGATTTGCATTTTGCACACTATAGAGAAAAGGGAAAGTGAGGAAGAAAGGCCTTATTGATCACCAGGATTTTTCACTAAAACAAAGTGAGGTGAGGGTAGTATTCTGCTCAATTTAAAAAGAGTAAGATTCGAGTTGAGAATTTAACTACTCTGAAGTCATGGAATAAATCCTGGAAAAGCCTAGGTTCTTCTAATAAACAATCAGCACTTAGGGCACCAACCATGCCTTCTGAAAAGAGCACCTACAATCTGCCTCAGAAAACTGGACCTTCTCTTTTAGTTCTAACAGTCATAGTTGTGTATATGGGCCTATGTGTATGTTCTCCTCCACAAATGACAGGATATCACTATAGTTCTAATAATAAAGTATAAAGTCTACACTCATGGAATCAAGTGTAAAATCTTCAGGTGTTCAGACTGGACCCAGATGTATTGATTCTACTAAGCTGTAGCTCAAGCTCAAAGTGAAGGTCAAGTCAAACTTTTAATGTTAACAGCATGGGTTCTGCCTCTGTTTCCTGCCTTTCCACACTCATCTGTGACTGGACAGGAGGTCCATCAAGCCTCTCATTTGCATGACTTCATCTCTTGCCCCTCTACTTCCTCTCTCCAAGGCTCGGGAGACCTCACCTGTCTTAGTTACAATTACCTTATTAGCACACTTCCCCTTGTCCTCTAGGACGGACTGAGTGCTCCTGAGCTGCTGCAGCTCCTGCTGGCAGAGCAGGAAGTCCTGCTCCAGCTGGTCATACATGTGCTTCTGCCGGTCCAGTGTTTCCTGGCTGCACTGGTACAGCCGCTTCGTCTCCTGCAGCTTGGCATGGACCTCTGCACTCTGGGGTGGGGAGGCAGACCCCACCATTATCCCCAGAGCCACATGGCCACACTCTCTCCTCTCGGGCAGGGGCTAAGGGGTCCTACCCTGTCCTTTCCAGGTCTAGGGGGGACTCCCTGAGATGGACCAATCCCTAACAAGCTTTCCACAGACACTGGGGGCTTCCTTTTTGGGGAGGCAGGGAAGGGAAAGGGCCTCCTTTCTACAGTCCTTTTGGACTTAAAATCACAGGAAGCTGAGCATGTTGTGACCCTCTGAGGTCACCTTTCCACTGAGCACAGTCATAGTTGTACATATGGACCTACATATATGTTCTTCATGAATGACAGGATGTGATTATGGTTCTAATAGTAAGGTATAAAGTCTCCTCACCAAGAGCTCCTCCACAGAACTACCATCCCTTTCTCCTGCAGACCCAGCCTCTCTTGCGAGGGTCTGCCAGGCTACCTTCTCCCTCAGCTGAACCTGTTTTACCTTCTCGCTGCTCTCCTGGTAGGTGGTCACAACACTCCTGAGGTGCTGCACCTCAGCCTCATGGCAGCGCAGAGTGTCCCGCAGGTGCTGCTGCACGTCCAGCAGCTTGTCCTTCTCACATGAGATGCTCTGGCACTGCAGCTGCAGCTTCTGTAGCTGGCACTGTAGCTCCTGCGGTGGAGGGGGCCTGGGGCAGTGCCTCTGCAGTCCTCCACCCACTCACTCTTCTGCTGGAGTTGCCCTCAGACATAGTCTGAGAATCCACTGGTCCCTGCCTTGCACTTACAGGCTGCCCTCTGGTCCAATGGGGGACTCGAGGGCAGCTGGAGTCCTGGGCTTGCGGTGCCATACAGGTGGCAGCTGGAGCTATTTCAATGCTCTACTCTTCTCCCCACCCTGCCCAAACCTCTTGGCACCTAAGCAGCCCC
Source organism: Aepyceros melampus (assembly GCA_006408695.1). NCBI lineage: Eukaryota > Metazoa > Chordata > Mammalia > Artiodactyla > Bovidae > Aepyceros > Aepyceros melampus. The sequence continues at coordinate 191,889 of SJXQ01003498.1, forward strand.
TCATCTTGGGTTGCTGTTACCTTCTCACTCTGGCTTTCTACCGTGCTTTTCATGACTTTGAGCTGCCGGAGCTCAGCCTGAAGTTGTAGCTGCACCTTCAAGAGCTCACTCTGCTCATCCTGGCTAGCATCGTACTTTTGCTGCAGGGCACAGAGTCTGGTCTTCAGCTCCTCGTTCTGTGGTGGGGAGGATGTGGGAAGAGTGGTTACTCTCAGGAATCAACAGACCCCTCTCCACACCAGAGTGGTTCTTTTTGCTGAACGGACATCTTGAGGAGCTCCTCTGGGCATCAGGGTTTAGTTTCTTCTCTGCAGCGGATGCTCCATCATGACTACCATTCTAGAAAGCAATGCTGTGTGACTTCTCCACTTGCTCTCCAGTTGACCATACCCCTGGCTGCAGGCCAAGAAACAGTAGAGCACAGCCCGCCTCTGCCTTCATCCTCCCTGTAAGTGGCAACTCCAATCGGGCCCTTCTGCCCTCCCCTGGTGCCCGGCCCTATCCGTGTTTACCTGGGTGACGCTGTGGGACGTCTGAAACCGAAGCACCTCATTCTGTGCACACTTGAGCTCCCTCTGCAGCCGCTCTGCTCCTCCTCGCTGGTCCGGCGATGGTGATGTAGCTCTTGCAACTCACAAGTCAATTTCTTACACTGTGTGGGAAATGGAACAGGAAGCCTGAATTACTACAGGGACCATATGCACTCCGGGAATGGACCTGGGCAGAGTATGGCAGTCCTTTTACTGGAATATTCCATGAAAGGCATGCAAGTGAGACCCCAGAGTCTGATCTCCTGCCATAGCACCTGTCTCCCTTGTTAGCCTTGCGTCTAAGGAGATGCTGCTGACACAGGACAGGTGAAGGTAAGAGCGAGGCAGTGAAGGAGCTGGCCTTTCCCTACCTTGCTCTGCATGTCATGCATCTGCTCCTTGGCCCCCAGTAGCTGCTGCCGCAACAAATGCATTCCAGGATCAGGCTCCAGGAAATCTTCTTCTGAGGTCTGAGACTCTGCTGACCTCATAGTCCGTAGCGTTTGGGACTCCAGCCACCTTTCTGTTGCTCTTCGTGTCCTGTAATTCAGAACCCCAGAGCCACATTTGGGAGAGCGCTCTGCCCAGCACCACTTGCGAAGTATGCCTGGTCCTGATGCCATCATTTTAGGCAAAAGACAGTTAAGGAGCCTTTTCTTGTGATTTACCTCTCAAACACACTTGAAGGATGACAGAAAAAGTCCCCAGCACCTCAACCTGCAAAGGCATGTCTGGCTCTGCGAGACCCTAAGGGTACTAGTCCAGTCAGGCTCCAGGCTGCGACTGGAGTCAAGCCAGCTCCAATTTGGAGGCAATGCATCCTTAGACTGGATCAAGTCTGGGAGGAAAACAAAGGAATTGCTTCTCCTCTGCTCTAGAGCAGAGCCAACCAGACCTAACTGCCTAGAGTAGAAGAAAATGAAATTTCAGAACTTGCCCAGCTCTAGTCCTGAGACATCTGGTTGGATGTCTGCTTCTCAGCAGTATTCGAACCCTTCAGATACCATGGGAAGGACCAGCTTTCCCACAGTGGAGGAAGGCTGGGGAGCATGACATCTGCCTTCGCAGGGAATAGCCCGTTCTAAAGAGCCCTGTGGGCCTGTGGGCTGTACCTCTCACTCTCCAGATCTGCAAGCTGCCCTGTGAGGCTGCTGTTGCTCTCCTGCAGGGCCCGGTACTCCTCATTCAGGAAGTGGTAGCGTTCCCGCAGTTGCTGCAACTCTTCTGCAGAGGACAGGCGGAGAGGTGAGACCCCAGGGAGAAAGCAGAGATGACCAGCCCCCAGTTTTCCAGCCTAGAAATCTGGCTGCAGAAAGCTGAAGTTTCTTTTTCTAGAGATGGATGAGATACCCCATGCAGAGGTTTAGAAGATGGGGCCCGGAAAGTTTCAAGCTGCAATGGGTCTTTGTCCTCTCAGTGTGCTGCCCAACTTTTCAACTTCCCAGAAGACTGGCCCTGGGTGTCCATCTTCAAAACCTCAACCAAGAGGGCCAGGGTGAGGGGGGCGGAGGTGGCAGGGGAAACAAGCAAAACCAACCAAGACAGTGTCTTCAGATTTTCAGGAGCTTTTGAGAGTTTAATTAATTGTGAGGGTTTTTGGTTTGTTGTATTTAAAGCTCCCATTCAACTGTTTATGGTTAGTGTCCTTACACTTTTAGTACAAAAAACTGAGAGTGTGAACTGCCAGTCCTCGGCTTTCAGAGACAACCCAGGCATCCTTGCACTTCTTGTTGTCCTTCTACTCCCTTTATCATCACACCCAATCCATCGGCCTGCACACGGTCAAGAATTCTTTCTAATGATCTTTTTTATCTGCTGACAAAAAAGCCCACCACAACCGAACCCACAAATCATACATCCACAAGCATCAGCAGAGATCTGGTTAAAATGCCCCAGCACAGATCCTAAGTTCCATATACCAATACTTTTTCATGATGTGAAAATAGAAACACACATATCTGCTTTGCTTTTTCATGATTAAGAATTCTCTCAGAATACTAATTCTGCTGATGTTTAAATAACACTAACTTGCTCCAATTAGAGCCCAAGGCCTATCTTTCCCGCTCTAAGAGTCAACACCCTGACATTCACTTTTAGTTTCCTTCTTTAATCCAAGCAAAAGTCTTCAGCATACTCCAGATTACCGTAGAAGGAAGGAAGGAAACTAATCTTTAATAAAAGCTAACCATGTGCTAAGCATTAGATCGGATGATTCCCGCCTTGGAGTTAGTTGTATGTGAGTGCTTTCAGCATACTAGGGCATTTCATTTAATCCCCAAAATAGCCCTATAAGGTTTTCTTTCTTCCTTTTTAAATAAATCTTTAGTGTTAAAATAGTTTTTGATTTACAGAAAAGTTGCAAAGATAGTGTGGAATTCCCTGGGAGTATTTTCACCCAGCTTCCTCTCTTGTTAACATCTTTCCATGGGTACATCTGTCATGAGTAAGGAATGAACACTGGTACATTACTGTTAACTAAACTCTATACTTTATTCAGATTTTTCTACGTTTTCCCTAAGGTCCTTTTCCTGTTCCAGAATCCCATCCAACTATAAAGTTTTATTAATCAATTTTCACAGCTATGGAAACCGTGAGATAATAACCAGGCTAAGTTTATCCTGCTAATTAGCAGAGCTGAGATTCTGAACAGCCCAAGCCTTCCCACTGTGTTAGCCTCCTTCTCAGAGTATACCAGTCCAAAGGCGCTTCTGAGAGGCCTGTTACAGCTGGGAAAACTTGCAGTTCTTTTGATTCCTTGTTGACTGCCTTTGCTTGACCTGGCCTAGTACAGGGCCTCTCATTATACTCAGATCATAAATCTAGCCTCAGAATAAAGGCAAAGTCTCTGATGTCATGAAGCCTAGCAACTCACTGGGAGACTCTGAGCAGAGCTCTAAGCTTTTGTGTACCTCATGTATTACTGGAAATAACCTCTGTTCCTCTCCAGCTGTCTTGTGCTCCGGTTTGTTGCCCCCTAAAACTTCTACTTGGGGAGGGCTGTGTGCTATGCTGTGCTTAGTTGCTCAATCGTGTCCAACTCTTTGTGACCCCAAGGACTGCAGTCCACCAGGCTCCTCTGTCCAAGGGGCTTCTCCAGGCAAGAATACTGGAGTGGGTTGCATGCCCTCCACTCAGATTCTTTACCATCTGACCCACTAGGGAAGCAGGAAGGGCTTTAGCACAGGCAAATCAACAGATGTACAATGGCTCCGTGAGGAAAAATTCTCAAGGGACATCTCCATGGTGCTGCTTCTTATACCATCATAGACTGGTTACAGGACCTCAAGCTTTTCTCTCTTATAGTCTTGAATCCCACCTAGAAGTTTCTTCTATAGGTTCCCAATTCATGATCTAAGCCCACCTTCTTGCAGCCTAGCTCCCTCTGCTTGATTTGACTCACAGACCGGGAGGAGGGCTTGCTTTCTCATACCTTGCATCTCAGAGAAATCTGAGAGACTGAAATTATTGGAAGGGTCAGAGTTCTTCATGTCTATTTCTGCACGGAGGGAGGTGATCTCCATCTCATACTCTCCTCGGATTCGGTCCATGTCCTCGAGTTCATTCTGCATCCGGCAGATGTCCTCCTGCAGGGAGGCTATGTCACTGTCGTGTTCAGTCGCGGAGTCCTCCGCTGCTTGCCGCAGAGTCTGGATCTCAGCCCGGGCTAAATGCAACTCCTGTTCTATTTCCTTAAGTTCACATTCTTTTTCACGTTCTAACAGGGAAATTTCCTCCCGCAGGGACCGCAGCTCACCTGCAAAGCCCAAAGATGATATTGAGATGATCAAGAGGATAACCAACTGTACTCTAGAGGCACAAAGTTAAAAGGCAGGTTTATTTCTTATCTGGAAACTCCTGAAACTCCTGGAAACTCCTCTACCCCATCAGAGAAGTATAGCTTCACCTGATGTGGAATAAAGGGAATACCTAAGAGAACATAGTCAATCTAGGTAGTAAGGTGCAATAGAAAAGCAGATCTTGAGGCTTTGCATCAAAAACAAATTAGGCCAAACAAACAAAACAAACCTCAAAAGACAAACAAACAACAAAAAACAAATTAGGCTACCCCAAACAAAAAGTATTAGGTACTTCTAAGAAATCATCTAACAGTTAAAGACCAGACCTAATTTTCAGCATTTTACTATGCCCTGCTGCTGCTGCTGCTGCTAAGTCGCTTCAGTCGTGTCCAACTCTGTGTGACCCCATAGACGGCAGCCTACCAGGCTCCTCCATCTTTGGGATTCTCCAGGCAAGAATTCTGGAGTGGGTTGGCATTTCCTTCTCCAATGCATGAAAGTGAAAAGCTAAAGTGAAGTCGCTTAGTCATGTCTGACTCTTCACGACCCCATGGACTGCAGCCTACCAGGCTCCTCCATCCATGGGAGTTTCCAGGCAAGAGTACTGGAATGGGTTACCATTGCCTTCTCCGACTTATGCCCTGAGTCTTCCCAAAAAGTATCTTACTAAAAAAACACTTATAGACTATTCTCATCTATTCAGTCTGGGAGCTTAGAAATTACAGAGGCTCAGATTTTCCACAAACTGCTTGTGTAAGTACTGGTCCCAAAATAATGTGTATTTAGAGCTCACAGCTGAAATTCAAATGTAAGCTCATGGCAAGGTAATCAAACAATGGGGAAATAAACTAGATGCCAATCAATAAGGGATTGTTTAAACTGAAGAAGATGAAATAGAATATTGGCTGCCATTTAAAAGAAAGTGGCAAATCTATAGAGAAAATATGAAAGGGTTTCCATAATATACTAACTAGAAAGAAAAATGAGCTGTAAAATACATGGTATTATCTCATGTTTGCAAAAATATTTCTATGTATAATATATAACACAAATATATAAAGACATAGAAAAAGGTCTGGAAAGATAGAAGTCCTCAACCGTAAAACACAGTTACTGCTAAGGAATGATTTAGCATGTGAGAGGGACTTTTACTTTCCACATTATATATATCACTGCTTTGATACTTTTCACAACAAACCTATATTTTATAATATGTTTTAATGTACAAAATAAACATGTCAGAGCTCTCGGTATCTGTGGAGCATCTCAGGGTTTCTGAACAGAGGCATCCATTGGGAATCAGGAGAACCTAAACGTGGAGCAAGAATAAAAGATATTGCCACCAATACAGAATTCAAAATTAGGGGTCAGGATTAGGAAATTAGGATTGAGTTAGGAGGGTCAGGACCTTCCCACAAACTCTTTGCAAGGCACCCTCTCCCTAATCCTTGCCCCCAACTCCCTTTAGATTTCAACCTTCCCTAGCCTCTCCCCCCACCTTCTCAAAAAATTAAGCAAAGTCCTTCATTAAATGCTCTCATAGCCCCTTGTACTTTGCAGTGTGTGTTATTAAAACGCTGGCCTCCCCTTCACTTGTAAACTTCATCAAGACAGAAATCATGTCTGTTTTGCTCACCATTATAGCTCCAGGATCTGCCAGAGACCCTAGCATAATACACTCAATAAATATTTGCTGTATACATGCATAAATGAGGCAGGGGATACATCTAGTTCACAAACTTTTACTGAGGACCACAGCTGCAGAATTGTATGTCTGGGTATCAAACACTAGAACAGAAAATGGAGGTTTGAGAAGAAAAACTTGGACATACTACAGACTAAATGCTGAGCCGATGGGGAGTCCGGAGGCATGGGGTAAGGTCTCTGGCCCTACACTGCCAAGCTCACAGGTGAAGTTCCGGGCACACCTTTTGCCAGTCGTCTTCCTTTCTCTACAAGCATCCTAGCTGTCTCCTCTACTTCAGTCTATTCAACAAGTATTAGTTGATCACATCTGTGCCAAGCCCAAACATCTCTGCTTAGAGTCTCTGACTTCCTTCCTATTTGAAGGAAACAAAGTCCTTGCTCTTTTTACTACTGAACAGTCGGCCCCTTGGAGCATATAGCCTAGTGGGGGAGACACACAAGTCACCGGCCATTAGGATAAAGACCTGAGTGCGTTTTCTGTCAGAACCCTCCACTTCCTCACTCTGCCCCTGATGTTCAGGTTCAAGTCTCCCTGAGGTTTTCCTCTATGTCTTTAAAAAAAAAAAAAGACATTGTCAGATCCACTGAAGAATGGCGGAGGGTCCCTCCCAACCTTGAAAAGCTCTTAATTAGAAACACAGGGGCAGGGAGGTGGAGCTTGCAGAGGGGTGGAGCTTGCGGGACCAGGGAGGACCTTATCGGGAGCCCGGGCGGGGCGGCCCCTCTAGGGGCGGCCTCGCTAGGGGTTGGCAAGGCCGGACCGGAGTGCTAAAGAGCCGGCGCCGGTTGACAGTGAGACTGGGGCGGTCGGGGCGGCGCCGAAGGCCCTGGAGCCGGGCGAGGGTCACAGAAAAGTCAGTTCTCACTCACTGGTTATGGCCTCCATCTCACTGGCCCGCCCCTCACCAAGCGGTCTCTCTCTGGAGGGCCTCCCGCCGCCGGCCGGTCCCAGCCCCCGAGGGGCTGTGGCGGCCGGAACGGCCTCTCAACACCAGCTACCTCTGAGGTCGCGCGCGCCCCCTCTTGGCGGAAACGGGCAACGCGCGTGCACAAGGACTCCTCCTCCATGGGGTGGGGTTTGGGTGCCTTCCCCAAACCTTCCCTCATAGCTCAGCGGGTAAAGAATCTATCTGAAAGGTAGGAGACCCAGGTTCGATTCCCGAGTCAGGAAGATCCCCTGGCAAAGGAAATGGCAACCCACTGCAAAATTCTGACCTGGAGAATCCCATGGACAGAGGAGCCTGACAGGCTACAGTCCAAGGGGTTGCAAAAGTTGGACACGACTTAGTGACTAAACCGCCACCACCCAGACCTGCAGCACCCGCCCATCCCACCTCTGCGCTTAGGTGAGGTCTAATGCTCTACCGGATCCTTTCTTTCATTATACCAACATGATCCAGTGTGACCCATCCCCAAAAAAACAAAACACCAGGAGCTGTCCCTTGACTCCCTTTCCGTTGTTTCTCTGCTTCTCTCCAAGACATGACTACTGGAATTATGTGTACTCACCTTCTCCATTTCACTTCCCCTTTCCTCTTCAAGCTCAGTACAGTCAGGCTTCTATCTTCACTGAAACGTCTCAGAGCCCTCCGTCTTGCCCAATCCAATGGCAGTCTTACTGAGCAACTTTTGACAGCGCTGATCACTGTCTCCTTGAAGCACTTTCTGCTCTTGGCTTCCAAATCACCAAATGCTTCAGTGGTTCTCCTGCTTCAGTCTCTATATAATTTCTCCTTGCCTGTGAGACTTTTAACTTCCAGAGCACCCCTGGAACCAGACCCTTTTCTCTCCTTTTCCTGAATCTCTCATGTGATTTCACTGTGATCTCCCATGGATTCAAATGTAATCTATATGTTAATGACTCCCAAATTTATATCTCCAGTCCTGATTTCTCCCCTGGTTCTAGATTCATATATCCAACAGCTTACTTTAATATATTTACTTAGATGTCAATAGCCATTTCAAACTCAACATGTAGAAAACATGTCTTAAAGGGTTCTCCGAGCTCTGAAATTTGTTTCTTGTCAAGTTGTTCCCATTCCAGTAGATGACACCACCATCCATTCAGTTTCTCAAGGCAAAGTCATCTTTCATGCCTCTCTTATCCCCCCATCCAATTCAGCAAGTCCTGAGAGCTCTAAATTTCAAATAGTATTCTCAATCATCTCCATTTTTACTGCTCTAATCCAAGCAACCACCATTTCTTTGCTGGACTATTGTAATTATTTGCTAACCAGACTCAACTGTTTTGACTCTCTTCTTGTCATTCAATTTCCACAGAGTGGCCAAAGTATTCTTTTAAGAATGTAGAGTGGATCATATCCCTCCAGCCCTGGCTAATACCCTCCCATGTTTTCCACTAGAATACAAGTCAAATCTCTCAGCTGACTTATAAAGTCCTCTGTAATCTGAACTCTCCCACTTCTCAGAACTCTCTTTTAGCAAAATCCTCCACATGCACTTTGCTCCAGCCACGATGTCCCTCAAACACATGAAGCTTATTCTTGCCTCTGAGCTTTTGCAGTTGCTAGTTCACCTGCCTGGTGTGCACGTCCCTCAGATATTCTTCCTGATTCAGGTCTTAGCTCAAATGTCCCATTCTCAGACATTTCTAACTACTTTATCAAAAATACACTTCCATCTTACCCCCATCCATATCATATTGTTATATTTTCTTCCTAGCATTTATTGTTATATTTTATTCCTGAACTGACGGTGTTTGTCTGTTTCTGCCTTTCCCATCAGAATGTACTCTTCATTAGGGCAGGGATCTGATCTATGTTGTCCATAGCTAGTCTTCCAAGTATACAGGCACTCAATAAATGGCTGATAAAGCATATAAGTCAGCCCTATTTTACAGCTAAGGAACTGAGTCTCAAAAAGATAAAAGTGACTTGCTCAAGATCACAAAGCTTGTTATGTGCCAGAACTGGGCTCAAGAATCTAGGTGACCTGAGAACAATGCTCACACTCTTTCCCCAGAGCAACATGGCTCCTGCAGTTTCTCTCCCTCCCTGAATGGCAATCCACTCCAGAATTCTTGCCTGGAGAATCCCATGGACAGAGGAACCTGGTGGGCTACAGTCCATGGGGCCACAAAGAGTCGGACACGACTGAGCGACTAACACTTTTACCTCCCCTCCCACCTCAGTGCCTTTATTGTCTACTTTTCCTGTTTTATTTTCTACCTTTGCTTACGTCTTCTTTCCCTCCTCCTCTCCCACCTTGGCTTGCTCTCTCCAGGCCTGCTTGCCAGCCTTCCTTATTTTTCCATTTATACTTCTCTTTTGGCTTGATCTCAGTTCTGCCTGGAGAGTCCCTGCAGTTTTCTAGGGCAGCTCCCCCAAATCTTCTCAAAGCCCACAGATGTAACAAAACCTGCCTCTTTATTTCATGGCACAGTGGACTGTAGGATGCTTGCTTTGCTGCTTCCCAGAGACATGGGCGTTAGGAAAAAAAAGGGCTTTGGGGGCCACGAGCTCGGTCCTAGGTAGCAAGAGAAACGTTCTCATCTGCTTCCCTTAAAAGATGCACTGAGTCCCCTCCTGTCACTTCTCATTGGCTCACCACTCTTCCCATGATGCTCTTGGAGGGATGGGGGAAAAGGTAATATGGTTTGCAATTCAACCCTGACTACATACCCCTGGCACTGACCAGGAAAACAAAGAAAAAGGGATGAGAAGAGGAGAGACTGGGGAGAAGAGGGAGTTAGCCTCAAGGAAAGGGGGTGAAATGGGAGGGCAAAAAAGGGAAAGAGGAGGGGGACAGAAGAGTCAGTTAGAGATGCAAAAAAAAAAAAGGAAATTAAGAGGGTAATGGAGAGATGAGGAGAAAAGGGTAAAAATAGTAGAAGGAACTGAGGAGAAAGTACCGAGTTAGGCTCCGTTGGTCTGCTGTGCCTCTGCTAAACCCTCAAGACACAAGTACTCGGATGACCGCCTACCCGCCAGTCCAAGTGCGAGGACTTACCTTGGAGCTGCTGGATCTGCTTAGTGAACACCTCTGCCTGCCGGGCGCTGGCCAGCCGCTCGTCCTCCAGGAGCCCTGCAGGGACAGGGGAGCTGGTGTCAGGCTGGGGACCCAGTGCCTTTGGGCCCAAGCCCTCCAGCCCCATCGCAGGTGCTCACCCTGCAGCTCCAGAGAGTCATCCTCGTGCTGCCCTGCCAGTGCCCGGGTCTCTTCCAGTTCTGCCACCAGCCGCAGCACCTGAGCCCTCAGCTCCTCCAGCTCCGTCTCCGTGAGGCTCAGGCCTCGGTGCTTGCTGACCGACAGGGAGCCCGCGTTGCCACCTTTCTGCCCGGGATCATCCTCTTCTTCCATCTCTTCTTCCTCCTCTTCCTCCTCCTCCTCTTCCTCCTCATAGAGAGCTGGGAGTAACACTTCCCCTAGGAGAGACCCCCCCCAACATCCCGCCAGCAAGTAAGAGCCAACTTTCTTCCACAGTCCTTAGAGGGCCCTCCACCTCACTGTCCTTAGAGGGCAGAGATGGTATAATAGTGCCACCTGGTGTCCCCCAAGGAGCCCCTGGGCAGCACCTGATGCCTGAGGGGCCCTGGGATGTGAGAGTCAAGTTTGGAGGTATCCATCCCCCTCCCATGCGCTTTCTGGACCAATATTGCTTCTGGGACCTCCAAGGACTGCCTTCCGGTGGACTGAACAGCCAGGGACCGGCTTGCACAGGATGCCTTGCTTCTTCTATCCTTGTCTCCGGGCACAAGTAGTCAAGAAAGGATTCAGACACTGGGTGTGTCTTTAAAGCAAACAGGGCAAAATTACAGTTTGGGGGTTTGTACAAAGTTTACAAACGATCCAGGTGGCTTGTGAGAAACTAGCCCTTCCATGATAAGAAAGTGTTGCCTGTCAGTAGGCAGAGAAAGAGAACATCTGAAAGAAATGATCTAAAGGATTTACTGGACAAACACGGGGGCCCTTCCAAACATATTCCATCGAATAGCCTTTTTGAAATTTTCTACCAAGTCCACTTTTCTTTTCCCTGCTGAGTGTCCCGGGGGTCTCCCTTCCTCCCCTGCTGACCACAAGGCAGTTTTTAGGGGGAAGTCATAGGTGTACTTGTGTGTAAAAGAAAGCCTGCCATTTTAATGAGTTAAGAAACTGGGGTGTGCTGGTCCCCAGTCTCTGGCTGGAAAGCACCCCCTCCTTTACTGCAATGCAGTTCCTCTAAATAGCAAAACCTTATCTGGATGGCAACTGTTTTAAAATTCTGAGTCTCTGGCCTGGTTTTGTCCATTAACCACAGCCTAAGATTCATCTGGGACCCCTGGCATCATCTGTCTCCCCGGGGTTGGGGGGGGCGGCAAGACTGTCCACACTGGATGTGCACAGGGACCTGGGGACCTTTCACAGGAAGTCCTGGCAACAGGACCGGCATCCTTCTAGCATCCTCCTGGTGTTGGCAGCAACTGCCAAGTCGCATGGGTGTGGTGGGAATGCACATGTGTTGGGAGGTTGGCCTTTTCGGCAGCCCCCTTCCCAGGCTCCCTCTTTCAGGCAGTAAGATAGCCTAGAGAACCAAAGCCACCAGGCTTCCATTTGAAGTCAGTGGTGGCAGCACCAGAAAGACAGTTCACACGCTTACTTCCCTGCTTTTCAAAATAAGAGACAGCTTGGGATCTGGGTCGGGAGGCAGAGAGAACAAGCCCCCTGCTGAAAGGCTGCTTCAAAGCTCTGTCCAAAGAGGCCTCTTTCTCTGTCTGGCAGCTCCCTCGGGACACACAACCTGGTTAGCTGGTGATTAGAACCCCAAAAGGATGTACCTTGAACTTCCCTCAAAACTGAGCCCTGAGGAGGGCTAGCGGGTGCTGAGCTGAACTAGGGGGAAGGTGTGTGTCCTGGCTCAGAGTTCTGGAGGGTCAGAAGGAGGAAGGAAAATTGGGTGAGGGGGAAGGAAAGAAAGCTTTATGGGAAAACTCACCCTCCATAGCTTGCATCCCCCGCCGTTCCAAGGACCCCCAGCGTTGGCCCTTCTTCCTCTCACAACCCTCCGACACCTCATAGGAGCCTAAAGTGGTCACTGTGGGTCCTGTGAGCAAGGAGAGAGGAGGGATTGTGGGGTGCTAGGGTGGCTGGGGTGAGGCGGGGAGAGGAAGGGGCACACCTTCTAGCCCTTCGGAGCCCTGGGGGTT
>SJXQ01003498.1:204561-306186 GCA_006408695.1 Aepyceros melampus
GAAGGTGGGGAGGGGGCCGGCGATGGCTGGCGGGGGTCGTGTGGACCGGACGCCCTCCCCTCCCTTCCATCTCTCTCTAGACTTCGTCCACCCCACCCGCGCCCGGCGCTCCGAAGCTTTAGGGGTGCGAGCGGGTGCAGGATCTATAGAGCCCCTAGGGCTGGAAGCAGTATGAGGCTGGAGAGTCGAGATTGAGAAGGCTCAGGGCAGGGACTGCCAAGAAGGATGCGGTCGGTGTGGGGAAGACCCAGCCGGGAAAGATGGAGACCGGGCCCGGGTGGGGGGCGGGATGGAGGGAGGAGGAAGACTTCGGACGTCAAGGTGGGGAGTAGCGGAGGGGGGAGAGGCCGTGGGGGTCTGGAGGGAGGAGAGATGGAGAAGAGGCAGTGGAGAGGTGAGGGAGGGGCGCTCTGACCTGGGCCCGGGCAGCTCCAGCCCGAGGCGCCCGCGCCGGCCCCGGCGCCCGCCTCCATGGCCGCTCTCGCCACAGCCGCTGCCGCCTGGAGCAGACACCGCCGCCGCCGCCGCGAGGCCGGGTACCGGAGCCGGGTGTGCAGGGGACGGAGGGCGGGCCGGCCGAGGGGGCGGGGCCTGGCCGGGCCACCTGACACCGCCCCCGCCGTCGCCCGGAAGCCGGTCGGCCGCCGCAGCTCCCGAGTTCCCGGAGGCCGAGCGAGCCGGAGATGGGAGGAGACCCGCGCGGAGAGCGCGAGCAGCCAGGAGTCGGCTGCGCGGGGGGACCCCCTCTGCTCCGTGTGCCAAGATCCCGTCTAGCTCGGTGATGAGGCAGGAAAACCAAAAGGATGGACGGATTCTCCCGGCTTGTTTCCTGCAAACACGCGGATGCTTTTCCACTCCCTTGGCTCCCTACGGCACAGGGCGCGCCCCCCAGCTCTGCAGTCGGCGCGGACCCTGGCCGCCCGCCCCAGCCTCAGAATTGCGTGAGAGCAGGAGCGGGGAAACTGAGACCAGGATACATGAACTCCGGGCCTTGATCCCCCTGTTGTCCGTGCGTGCGCCCCCACCAAGCCAGAAGCAGGGACCCTGTTAGGAGGGGCGGCTCCGTGGCCCTACACAGTCCTTAGTGTCTGAAGGCCGCCTTTCTCTACCGCTTGCCTTCCCACGAGCCCTACTCCCGGTGGGCTGCGAGCATGACCCCCACTCATCATGCACGCATAGCCTGTTCAGGGTGGGCACTGCTGATTTACACTCTTAAAAATGGGAGATGTGAAACTTCCGCGGGCTTATTTCACTTAACTTCGTCATTCATTCAAGGAACGTCTACCAGGGGCCAGGTCTTGAAGAAACAATTGTTCTCACATCTCTGAAGGTCTTAGCTAGGAAAAATATGGGTACACTTGAGAACTGGGGCCTCCCAGGACATCCAGAAAAGCACTGGGAGATTCCTAAGCCAGGGACACACACCAATCCCTCTCTCGCCCATCCACTTGCAAGGTCTTTGGCATATATTGTCTTTGTCACCGCCACAGGCTCCCAGGTTCATGAGTCCTCCATATTCTTCAGGGGAGAACCTTTCTTCACCTGGACATCCCCTACTTAGCCTTCAACACTCAGCAGGGTGTCATCTTTAGGCAGCCCTTCCTGACGCCCTCTCCCACCCCATTATACACACCCTATCCTCCTTCCTGTCTAGGGCAGGGCCAGTCACTCAGGGTTGTCAAGATCAGGTTTTTAATTTTCTGTCTGCCCATTTTCTTGAAGACTGGGAAGTTACCATGGTCTTCTGTGTATCTCTGCTGTTGCTGCTGCTGCTAAGTAGCTTCAGTCGTGTCCGACTCTGTGTGACCCCATAGATGGCAGCCCATCAGGCTCCACCATCCCTGGGATTCTCAAGGCAAGAACACTGGGGAGGGTTGCCATTTCCTTCTCCAATGCATGAAAGGGAAGTCGCTCAGTCGTGTCCAACTCTTTGCGACCCCATGGACTGCAGCCCACCAGGCTCCTGCGTCCATGGGATTTTCCAGGCAAGAGTACTGGAATGGGGTGCCATTGCCTTCTAGCATCTGACAAATTCTCATACAGGAGAATGAATGAGTAAAGGTAAATCTCCCAACTTCACATCTATATACTCTGCTTATCATTTAGTATATGATCTCATACTCAAGGAGTTTGTGTTGCCTGTTAACAATAATGTTGCCTCTCAGCCTCTGTCTCTCTTTCCCTCCCTCCACACCCTGCCCTCTCTTCTCACCTTTCTTCATCCCTCTCATACTCCCAGCTCAGTATGTGCTCAGAGAGATGGGGAGCACAGATCAAGATGTTTCTTGTGCTCCCTGGGGGATAGGGCTCCACGCCAGACCTTGTGGTTAATGTGATCCAGCTGTGGGGAAAGACTGCTTCGCAAGTCCACCCAGACCCCTTCCAGAGGGACTGCTGCAAACTTTAGTTTTGTCAAAACTTGGGGAGCAGAGTGCTTATCAGGGATGGTGGAAGGGGTTGGCATCAGGAAGATGTAGGGCATAGGGTTCCCAGAAATGATGGAGTCTAATGCTGGAAGCAGAGTGACTCTTTGTTCTGCACCAGCCCAGCTCCTTCTGGTTCTGACTGACCAGCAGGGTCAGTTAGCAGACCTTGACTGCTGACCTCTTGGCTAATAGAGGGAGAGACTGGGAAGGCAGTTGTCAACTGTAACATCCAAGGGTCCAGGCTCTCCTCAGGGAGCTCTGATCCTGAGTATTAGGACTAATCTCTCCTTGGCTCCTAGGTCCAGGTCATCATTTACCCTTGATTTGAGAAGTATTCAGGGGACACCTGAACCAATCTATTCTAGGGACCCAAATGTGAGTAATCCCTGAGCAGAACAGTACTGGGTTGAATGTGAGAGTGGAGATAGGAGGCAGGAGGTATGGGGGGAAGTGGACTGTGGTCCAGAGATGCATCTCTGAAGGGCTTGGAGTGCTGGGAATGCCAGCCAGGTGATCAGCTTAGGGGGATGATCTGAATTAATCCTCATAATCCCTGGACCCAGGACTCAGCCTCCCTCCTAATCCCATCCCAGTAGATCATCCTCTCTGAGGACTGATGCAGCCATTTATCCCCATTTACCTTATTTCTAAATACCTAGATCCTTTCATTAAAAAGAAAAAAAAGAAAATCTTTTAAAGATGCATAAAGTACAATACAGAAAGTAACATAATAAATATCCATGCACTCACCACTGAAATCTAACAACTGTTCATTTCTTGACACATTTGATTCAGATAGCCCATCTATTATATATTTACTTAAATATATGTATTTATAAACAATGGACAATATATTGTCACTCTGGTTATTTAACTTATATGCAGAGTATATCATGTGAAATGCCAGGATGGATGAATCACAAGCTGGAGTCAAGATTGACAGGAGAAATACCAACAACCTCAGGTATGCAGAGGATATCACTTTAATGGCAGAGAGTGAAGAGGAACTAAAGAGCTTCTTGATGAAGGTAAAAGAGAAGAGTGAAAAAGCTGGCTTAAAACTCAACATTCAAAAAAACAAAGATCATGGCATTTGGTCCTATCACTTCAGGGCAAATAGATGGGGGAAATGTGGAAACAGTGTCAGATTTCATTTTCTTAGCCTCCAAAATCACTGTGGATGGTGATTGCAGCCACAAAATTAAAAGACACTTGCTCCTTGGAAGAATATCTATAACAAATCTGCTGCAGTGGCTGTCGTGTCCGACTCTGTGCGATCCCATAGGCGGCAACCTACCAGGCTCCTGCGTCCATGGGATTTTCCAGGCAAGAGTACTGGAGTGGGTCGCCATTGCCTTCTCCAATGACAAATCTAGACAGCATATTAAAAAGCAGAGATATCACTTCGCCGACAAAGGTCCATCTAGTCAAAGCTATGAATTTTCCAGTAGTCACATATGGGTGTGAGAGTTGGACTGTAAAGAAAGCTGAGCACTGAAGAATTGTTGCTTTTGAACTCTGGTGTTGGAGAAGACTCTTGAGAGTCCCTTGGACAGCAAGGAGATCCAACCAGTCAATGCTAAAGGAGATCAGTCCTGGGTATTCATTGGAAGGACTCGTGCTGAAGCTCCAATACTTTGGGACTTGATGCAAAGAACTGACCATTTGGAAAGACCCTGATGCTGGGAAAGATTGAGAGCAAGAGGAGAAGGGGGCGACAGAGGATGAGATGGTTGGATTGCATCACTGACTCAATGGAAATGAGTTTGAGCAAACTCTGGGAGATAGTGAAGAATAGGAAAGCCTGGCATGCTGTAGTTTATGGGGGTCACAAAGAATCTGACATGACTTAGCGACTGAACAACAACAAACAATAGACAACACTGGTTTGTGTGTTTTTAAATATATATATATATTTAATTTAATTATTTATTTTACTTTACAATATTGTATTGGTTTTGCCATACATTGACTTGAATCTGCCATGAGTGTACATGTGTTCCCCATCCTGAGCCCCCCTCCCACCTCCCTCCCCATCCCATCCCTCTGGGTCATCCCAGTGCACCAGCCCCGAGCACCCTGTATCATGCATCTAACCTGGACTGGTGATTCATTTCACATATGATAATTCACATGTTTCAATGCCATTCTCCCAAATCATCCCACCCTCACCCTCTCCCACAGAGTCCAAAAGACTGTTCACTACATCTGTGTCTCTTTTGCTGTCTCACATACAGGGTTATCCTTACCTTCTTTCTAAATTCCATATAATGCGTTAGTATACTGTATTGGTGTTTTTCTTTCTGGCTTACTTCACTCTGTATAATAGGCTCTAGTTTCATCCACCTCATTAGAACTGATTCAAATGTATTCTTTTTTAAATGTAAACATTCATGCTGTTTCATATAGTGCCAGTTCATAAATTTTAACTGCTGAATACTATTTCATGGTTTGAATATACCACAAGTTATTTATCCATTCTTCTGCTAATGAGCATTTAAGACGTTTTCAGTATTCCAGATCATAAGCAGTGCTGTGATAAACAGTGCTGTGTGTGCCTCTTTGGCATATATGTAAGCACTTCTCCAAGGTAAATACCTAGAAGTAGAATTTGTGGATCATAGGATACGTACACCTTAAACTTTACAAAGTATTGCCAAATTGTTCTATAAAGCAGCAGGACCAATTTACATTCCACCAGCAGTGGCTTTCAGGGCTTGTTTAGATTGACGAACATAAATACCACAAGTTATTTATCCATTCTTCTGCTAATGAGCATTTAAGACGTTTTCAGTATTCCAGATCATAAGCAGTGCTGTGATAAACAGTGCTGTGTGTGCCTCTTTGGCATATATGTAAGCACTTCTCCAAGGTAAATACCTAGAAGTAGAATTTGTGGATCATAGGATACGTACACCTTAAACTTTACAAAGTATTGCCAAATTGTTCTATAAAGCAGCAGGACCAATTTACATTCCACCAGCAGTGGCTTTCAGGGCTTGTTTAGATTGACGAACATATTTATCAATCTCTTTGCTCATCATTCCTTCTTGGATTTCATGCCTTTCTTCCTATTTCAGTTTCCTTCTTATGAAGTATATCCTTTGGTGGCATTTCAGAAGTCTCTGAGTGGCAAACACTCTCAGTCTTTGTGTTAAAAGATCTTTTATTTCAAAACACAAATGGCAATTTAGTGGGCATAGATTTTTAGGCTAACAGTTTTCTCTTGGCCTTTTGAAGATATTCTATTTTTTCTATAATCTTTTGCAATGAATAAGAAGTCAACTGCCAAAATAATTGTCCTTCTAGGCGAACAGGCTTCTTTTTTCTGGTTGCTTTTAAGATTTGTATTTTTCTATTCAATATTCTGCAGTTTCACCACAATCTGTTTATAAGCTCAGTTTCAACCTGAAAACCATGTCTTTCTTCTTTTTGGAAAATTATGGATCATTATCTATTGGAATATTACATTTCCCTCATCTTCTCTCTTTCAAGAAATGTTATATACATATAAATTTATATGTATATAACCGAAATCAGATTGATTATATTCTTTGCAGCCAAAGATGGAGAGGCTCTATACAGTCAACAAAAACAAGACCGGGAGCTGACTGTGNAAGTGAAAGTGGAGAGTGAAAAAGTTGGCTTAAAGCTCAACATTCAGAAAACAAAGATCATGGCATCCGGTCCCATCACTTCATGGGAAATAGATGGGGAAACAGTGGAAACAGTGTCAAACTTTATTTTTTTCGGCTCCAAAATCACTGAAGATTGTGACTGCAGCCATGAAATTAAAAGCTGCTTACTTCTTGGAAAGAAAGTTATGACCAACCTAGATAGCATATTGAAAAGCAGAGACATTACTTTGCCAACAAATGTCCGTCTAGTCAAGGCTATGGTTTTTCCAGTGGTCATGTATGGATGTGAGAGTTGGACTGTGAAGAAAGCTGAGTGCAGAAGAATCAATGGTTTTGAATTGTGGTGTTGGAGAAGACTCTTGAGAGTGCCTTGGACTGCAAGGAGATCCAACCAGTCCATTCTGAGGGAGATCAACCCTGGGATTTCTTTGGAAGGAATGATGCTAAAACTGAAGCTCCAGTACTTTGGGCACCTTATGCGAAGAGTTGACTCATTGGAAAAGACCCTGATGCTGGGAGGGATTGGGGGCATGAGGAGAAGGGGACGACAGAGAATGAGGTGGCTGGATGGCATCACTGACTCGATGGACGTGAGTCTGAGTAAACTTTGGGAGTTGGTGATGGACAGGGAGGCCTGGTGTGCTGCGATTCATAGGATCACAAAGAGTCGGACATGACTGAGTGACTGAACTGAACTGAGCTGAAACTTTATATGTATAATATAGCAGTACATTGCATTTATCAGTTTAGTTCAGTTGCAGAGTCATATCTGACTCTGTGACCCCATGGACTGCAGCACACTAGGCTTCCCTGTCCATCACCAACTCCCTGAGCTTGCTCAAATTCACGTCCATCATGTTCTTCGCATCAGGTGGCCAAAGTATTGGAATTTCAGCTTCAGCATCAGTCCTTCCATGAATACTCACGACTGATTTCCTTTAGGATCCGGTTGGTTGGATCTCCTGGCAGTCCAAGGGATTCTTAAGAGCTTTCCACAGTTTGTTGTGATCCACACAGTCAAAGACTTTGGCATAGTCAATAAAGCAGAAGTAGATATTTTTCTGGAACTATCTTGCTTTTTCAATGATCCAGCAGATGTTGGCAGTTTGATTTCTGATTCCTCTGCCTTTTCTAGATCCAGCTTGAACATCTGAAAGTTCACAGTTCACGTATTGTTGAAGCCTGGCTTGGAGGATTCGAGCATCACTTTGCTAGTGTGTGACATGAGTGCAATTGTGTGGTAGTTTGAACATTCTTTTGTATTGCCTTTCTTTGGGATTGGAATGAAAACTGACCTTTCCCAGTCCTCTTCCTTATGAAGTATATCCTTTGGTGACATTTCAGGGAAAGTCTTTGAAAATGAAAGTGAAAGTTGCTCAGTCATGTCCTACTCTTTGTGACCCCATGGACTGTATATAGTCCATGGAATTCTCTAGGCCAGAATACTGGAGTGGGTATTTCCCTTCTCCAGGGGATCTCCCCAACTAAGGGATAAAACCCAGTTCTCCCATGTTGTAGGCAGATTCTTTACCGGTTGAGCCACCAAGGAAGCCCAGAAATACTGGAGTGGATAGCCTATCCTTTCTCCAGGGCATCTTCCTGACGCAAGAATCAAACCGAGGTCTCCTGCATTGTAGGCAGATTCTTTACCAACTGAGCTATCAGAGAAGCCCAAAAGTCTTTTCCTCATGTCTTTTAACTATTCTTTCATATTTTGTATCTCATTACTTTCCCCTTTCCCCTCCCTTATTTTCATCAGCCTCATCTTCCAGTTCATTAATTCTCTTTCCAGCTGGGTCAAGTCTACTGTTTAATGCATTGAGTCTTTAGTGGTGTGGCTTTCATTTCCTAAAGTTTTGGTTTTTTTCCCCTCAATGAGCTGCTTTTCTTCATAGTGCAATATTTTCATTATTGTTTACTTTCTTGTCTTTCATCTTAACACTTTTAAGAAAACTTATACAGTGCTTGTCATATTTTTCTATTATGCACTGTTCTTAGTGTGTTTATTGTCCTGTCTGCTGTGTCTGCCAATTCTTCCTTATGATGGATTGCTTTTTTGTCTAGCTTTTAATATTTTATTATGAATTCTTTTCAGTAGGTGTTTTTGACATGTCACTTTTTAGAAAGATTTCCGTTTATTTAGTGAGATATACCTTGGGTTATGAAACATGCTTGGACAGCTCTTTCCTGCTTTCTGTGGCTGTGCAGTATTCCTAGGGATTCCTGTGGTATTCCTTTGTGGTATTCCCAGGGAGTCCTGTGGTATTCCTAGGGAATTTCCTAAACCAATTTATATTGAATTTCTTGGCTTGAGGATTCAGCATCATGCAGATAAACCCAGAGGCAACACAAGCATCTTCTCAGGCTTGGAGTTCAGTTTCTCAGAGCTGACTTATATTTCTGTCCCTTTTTCTCTGCTTCCTTGAACTAGAGTGTACCATTTTCAGTCTTCCTGCCATGGATAAGGTAGATCTTCAGTGTTCTAAACTTTAATGTAGAGGGTTCAGTCCCAGCTCTTTGTCTCTGCTGGGCTGAGGGGACATAGCCTAGAACTGAAAGCAATATATCTGTTATCTGTGTCTGAAATAAACCATGGGCTCCTGTGATAGCTCTTTTCCTTCTTCCCTTCTCCCTTCTTTGTTTTGTATTCCTTTTTTTTTTTCTTTCACTTTTTGGCCACACAGTGCAGTATATGGGATCTTAGTTCTCTGACCAGGGATTAGAAGCAGAATCTTAACCACTGGATTGTCAGGGAAGTCCCTTGTATTCCTTTTTAAATTCTGATATCTGGAAATTTCAGTCAATTTTTCAATTGTTCATACTTTAATTTTAAAATTCTGTTTTATGCAATATTTCTGTGTGTGTTTTAGGGGATACTAGGTGAAGGGAGAGCTACGTTAGTTCAGTCTGTCACGTTGTCAGAATTTCCTTTCTAGATTCTCTTTACTTTTAGTAGTATCCTAACAATCCCTATCTGTAAGGTACATTATAGTTTGCAAAGGGCTTTCACATACAGTTTCTGATTTAATCCTCTCAACTTTGAGAAATGAATATTATTGTTCCCATTTTACCAAGAGGAAAGCTGAGATTCCATAGTGTAACTCTGATCTTAGCTTTTGGACTTTGAAGCCAGTGTATTTCATAGCTTGGATTTTGCATGGCGGGTTTGCCTTTTCTTGACCTCCAACTCAGACCCACTGCTCAGTTCTGACCTCCTGCTCTTTCTCTGAGGCTGAGAGGCTTTCCGCCTGACACAAGGCAAATTTTGGCTCTATAACCTTCTCAGGTTCAGCACCTGGAGCTATGACAATCTCCTTCTGCTTGGTTTGGCCACAGTGGGAATAATGGGCTATCTACAGGACATGGCTAGTGGGGAAATTGACTCGCAGCTTGTCCTGAGTCCTTTGTTCACTCACCACCACATCATCTCTGCTTCTAACTTTAGAAAAGGCAGGAAGTATATACTTCTGTGTGTGGTGGGGAAAAAGGAATGGAAGGAAAAGGAAAATCCAGGAAAAACAGGGCTCGTCCGGGATTTGAACCCGGGACCTCTCGCACCCTAAGCGAGAATCATACCCCTAGACCAACGAGCCAGTGATAGTTATCCCTTGCCAGATGTGCCTTCTCAGCCACCTCAGCAGCAGCCACAGTCTGTGGTTCCTGGAAGAGTTTCTTCGTCCAGGCTGGCTCCTAGCCCAGGCCGGCTCCACTCCAGCAGGCCTCACCCCTCAGCGCTCTTTGCTCTTCCCCAGCCCACTGCGGGGACTGTTCCATCTTCCCTGTGACCATCCAGCTCTTCCGCAGGCTGCCAAGTGGAGTTCATGGGGTGCTGCTGGGGGAGGGCAGAGAAGGGGCCAGGCTCCCCTAGCTGCCCTTATGAGAAGCCCAGGCCTGAGGGGAGCCAGTTTGGTGTCTCCAGCACCCGGAATAAACCATCCTTCTTTCTTATCTCATGACTAGACCACCAGAAAAAAATCCTCGTATTCATCAGTCTCCTAGATGGGGACCGAGAAGCCCGTCCTCGATCACCCTTGATTAGGTGATAGTTGCTAAATGACTCAGTTTCTTCATCTGTCAGTTGGGGAAGGAAACCCTGCCCTGTCTCACAGGGTTATTTGAGGATCAGGTGAGAAAACATAAGTGAAAGCACTCTACAGGGACTTCCCTGGTGGTCAAGGGGTTAAGACTCCCCCTTCCAGTGCAGAGCGTCAGGGTTTGATCCCTGGTCAGGGAGCTAAGATCCCGCATGTCTTGTAGCCAAAAAGCCAAAACATAAAACAGAAACAGTAATTCTAACAAACTCAATAGACTTAAAAAAGAAAGCATACTGCAAACTGTAAAGTGCTGGAAAAGGAAAGGAGTTATGATGGTGTAATCTGAGGGCAGGGAAAAAAATATACACTAGGAAAGCTGCCACTTAATGCTTACAGTAGGCTGAGTGGTGTGATCTGCATTTTACAGCTCTTTCTTAACTTCATGGCAGCCTTGTGAGATAGCTGTCACCCCACTGTAAGAAAATGAAACTTGGCAAAACTCAGCTTACAAGGATCACATTTATCTGAATCCAAAGCCTGTTTTAAACGCAGTACACATGCTGCCCAGACTTTCTAGAAAACCAAAAATGGGAATACATTCTGTAAATACACACACTCCCTCCCTCATCCTGGCCTGCCCTGTTCATCCCATCCAGGGAGGCTGCAGGGACAAGCTGGCCCATCAGCTAAGGGTGGCCAGGGTGGGGTTCTTCAAGCTGGGGTTCCCCAAATGAGAGAGAGGGAGAAGGTCACCCCTCTAGAAACTGGGGCCTTGTAGGAGACCCAGGAGGCTCCACCATGGCATCATACCCATCACATCCCAGGACGCTTGCTTGCTTCCGGGGGGTGGTGTCCCCTAGGAGGCTGGGAGCTTCTGGAGGGACAGAGATCTCTCTTATTGATCTCTGGATCTAGGCTGGCATCTGGCAGTCAGCAATACTGCTGACAAAACAAATAACTCCCAAGCATTCTGTGTGCCTGGCCTTCGGTAAGCACTCTATCAGATTAATCTCATTTCACCCTCACAGCACAGTTGCCACTGCAGATATCTCTCAGCAAATGACTGTGGAATTAATGAGTGCAAGAATTAAGAAAGAAAGTCAGGGGTGTACACAAAAAAACCCACCAGGGGCAACAGATACTCGGATCAAGGTAAAAACCATAAGCCTGAAGAAACCCTCTCCACCGTCCACGTAAAAATAGATTTCCTAATAAACCAACCCCTTCTCTTGGATAGGAGGAAGAATGGTTCTTTCTTTAGAGAACTGATTGGCCAACATTCCTTTGTACTCAGGGGATCAGTTTTATTATCTCCATCCAGGAGTGTCTGGACCAGATGACTGACTCAGCTAACTAGTCATGGCCAGAGAGAAAAGCAACAGCTCATCTGTTCTCAAACCAAAGGGACTTTTTTGGGTAATTGTTCCCCAGCTTCAAACTGGCTTATAAATAAAAGCCACTCAACACGTCATTCCATTACCTCAGTATGCATTCCCTAATTGTTTCTCTCTCTGGGTGTGCCAGGGAGTGAGGTGGCTCCTAGTAAGGGCTCCAGGGGGACTTTGCAGAGGATGTTTCAGGGCTGAGACTGGGGTTGGGTCCCAGCCCGGGCTTCTCTCTGGGGGAGTTGATGGAATTTGAGGCCGGATCCTTCTCAGTGTGGGCGGTCCTGAGCGGTGTCCTGCCTAGTCAATACCAGTAAACCCTTCTTTGCCCAGAGCCATAAGACACTCTTTTCCCACCCTGCACTTCCCTGGACCACCCCTGATGGCTCAGATGGTAAAGAATCTGCCTACAATGCAGGAGATATCTGTTCAATCCCTGGGTTGGAAAGATCCCCTGGAGAAGGGAATAGCTACCCACTCTGGTATGCTTGAATAGCTATCCACTCCAGTATTCTTGAGGCTTCCCTCCCAGCCCGGGCTTCTCTCTGGGGGAGTTGATGGAATTTGAGGCCGGATCCTTCTCAGTGTGGGCGGTCCTGAGCGGTGTCCTGCCTAGTCAATACCAGTAAACCCTTCTTTGCCCAGAGCCATAAGACACTCTTTTCCCACCCTGCACTTCCCTGGACCACCCCTGATGGCTCAGATGGTAAAGAATCTGCCTACAATGCAGGAGATATCTGTTCAATCCCTGGGTTGGAAAGATCCCCTGGAGAAGGGAATAGCTACCCACTCTGGTATGCTTGAATAGCTATCCACTCCAGTATTCTTGAGGCTTCCCTGGTGGCTCTCAGATGGTATAGAATCTGCCCACAGTGTGGGGGATCTGGGTTCAATACCTGGGTCAGGAAGGTATTCTCATCCCCTGGAGAAGGGAATGGCAACCCACTCTAGAATTCTTGCCTGGGAAATCCCATGGACAGAGGAGCCTGGCAGGCTATAGTCTATGGTATCACACAGAGTCAGACACAACTGAGCATGAAATGTGTTTTAGCAGTTTTAGCTTCTTTGCCAAGAGCCATAGACATCCTTTCCCCACCCGCACACTTCCAAATGTCTCCAAGATGGTGGGGTCAGGGAGAGGATTGCTTTCCTGGTGGCAATCCATTGGCATCTACCATGCATTGATTTCCAAAGTGACTGTGGCTTGGCTCTAGGGAGTAGGAGTTCAGGCCCTCAGTGACTCATTTGTCTCTGCATTTCAAGGCCAGCAGATGAAATTCTCTAGGGAGAGTCATGATTCTACCTCGGGGTGGGGATAGGGGATGGGGGGTGGTTTCTGTCCTTTCCTCCCAGATACGAGGATGGCATTTGTTCAAGTAAACCTTGGATGATTTCTCATTTTCAAAAGAGTGTGTGTGAGCCTTTCCCTTATCTCACCACTTCTCTGGAGAGTGACCAGTCAGTATTTAACAGACAACATTGTCACAACACATCATTTCAAGCTCGTTGTCACTTCCTATGCAGGAAAAACACAGCAAAAAGCGAACACTGGTTGCTTCTAGAGAGGGGAATTGGGAGACTGGGTGGGAAAGAAATGTATTGTTCACTGTATATTCTTTTGTACTTTTTGAAATTTGAGCCCCAGGCATATACAATCCACTCGAAACAGGAATTAAATGACAAAAAACTAAGCGGAGAGAAGCAATGATTCAAATGAGTTGAAATGTCCTGTGGATAGAGCAGCCTGGCAGAGCTGGTATTTGGCCCCCCGGGGAATGGTTCTGGTTTATGTCCTGTTCTGAATCATGCCTTGTGTGGAGCCTATATTGAAGGCACTAGTCAACAGGAGACCCGGGCCAGTGAAACTGGTGGTTATGCTACTCAGGAATGTTGTTAAGGACCTTGTTTATTATATCACACCGATGTCTCCTCTGTGAACCCCCCTCTTTGCCTCTCATAATCCGAAGAATGGTTAGTTTGTGTTTGCTTTCTGGACATTGAATTTTGTAAATTGGGCCCCTGGGGAAGCACGAATGTGTGGTCCATCAATAGCGAGCTCCCAGAGTAGTTGTATTTCATTCTCGCCCCTGAACTTGCTTCTGTTGTTTCTCTCTCTCTCTCTCTTTTTTTTTTTTGCTTTCACATTTGATTAATAATTTTTCATTTATCCTATATAATTCTGTAAGCCTTCCTTAAACTATCTCTGGAAAAGGTGGGAGTATACATGAATACATTACTAAGGACAATAGGGGGATAAAAACCCTGAAACAAATCAGAAAATCTCCTCTTTCACTAGGACTTTCTTTTTTTTTCTGGATAATTAAAAGTACTAGAAAAACATAATTTCTCTTGATTGTTTTCCATTTGGTTCTGGGCATTTATAAATTCAACTTGAAATCACTGGTTCTCAATTGGAGAGGAGAGGAGCAGGGGGGCAATTTTGCCTCTCGGGGGGCCATTTGTGTCTGGAGACATGACCGGGTTATTACCACGGGGGTGACAGTGGTGCTTTCATCATCCAGAGGCCAGGGATGCTGTTAAACATCTCCCATTGCGCAAGACAACCACCCGCCGTCCCGATCCCCCCAGATCATCCAATGTGGCGGTAGTGCTGAGGCTGAGAAAACCCTGGTCTAACTGTACCTGACGCGATATTCTGCAAAGCCTCAGTGTATTGTCATGTTCCTAAATTAATAAAATAACTCAAAATCTGAAAATGGCACAATATTATATATTAAATATACAGGGGGATTGGTAAGACCCCCTGCAGACACCCAAATCCTCTGATGTTCAAGTCCTTTATATAAAATAGCATAGTGCTTGCATATAATCTCACACATTCTCTTGGATACTTGAAATTATCTCCAGATTACTGACAATACCTAATACTTATAATACCTTGTAAATAGTTATAAATACAATGTAAATGCTATGTGGATAATTGCCTGAATAAGGCAATTTTAAGTTTTGGTTTTTAGAATTTTCTGGAATTTTTAAATATTTTGGTTGACCCTTGCAGAAGCAGAGGGTCCACCATACCTAAAATGTCTCCAGTTTTTGTATCATTACCCTTCTCCTATACCACTTGTCCTCTCCTTAAAATCTCCCCTCCTCCTACTCCATGGCTTCAATGACCGGAAATTTTTTATCCCTTGCCAGTGAGACTCTGTGCTTGAGTAAGGCTCGGTTGGCCTGAGCCCCACAGGGGCATCTGCCTCCTTTTAACTGTGGCTGTGTTGCCCTCAGCTGGGGTCCATTGCCCCTTCTTCTGATGTGGGGTGGAATAGAGAGGAAGACACTGTCTGGGAAGTTGTCAGGACTGTAGTGGGAGAGGCTAAAGATGCAGCCACTTAGCCTGAGGAGTGACAGTCAGAGGCCTTTCTTACCCATATGGTTGGACTGACAGCCCGAGCCCAGTGGGCTCCTGTCAGAGCCAGTTGCAGAGGTGGGTGCCTCAGCAGAGCCCTGCTGACAGCTGAGGTGGGCTGCGTCCACTCAGCCCAGGCTGACACACTGCTGTGTGCCCTGCCCAGGGATGGGCACTTAAAACACTGCCTTCAGGGGGACCTCTGGCCCTGGTCTTAAGGACCCAGGGCACAGAATATGCCAACTGAGGCAATCTAGTGGGGACCAACTGGCCTTACAATTCCTGGATAGTTAGCTGGCTTTCACCAGGAACCTCTGCGAGGAATCCTACCTGTGGGTGAGTGTCTGTGTGGAGCGTGTGTGTGTGCTCATGCACACGTGTCCCTGTGTGCCTGGAAACGTCAGCCTTTCAGAATGGCTGACATGTCTCCATCTAGTATTTCTAGTTCAGGACTCAAGGGACAGATTTTTGTCCTAAAGTGTGGTTTTCTGGGAGTTTCAACTGGAGAAGCTGAAGTCCTTGCTTAACTTGTCTAACTTGGAAGGAACCAAACATAAACTCTTCCTCTCCTGCAGTAGGTAGCAGCCTGTATCTCTGCTGAGCTCAGACCTCCAGCTCTTGCCTTTTGCTGGGCTCCTCAGAGATTTCTCCAGGCATAGCTCAGCAGTCATCTTAGGATCTGAGGGGAGTTTATATGCAGATTTGAAGGCTTCTCCTTTCATGGCTTCCTTCATTCCCAGAAACCCACCTTCAATTTCCAGCTCTTCTGGAGTCCCAGGCTCTGTCTTGTGACTCTCCAAGTCAATAAAGGCTGGACTTTTTGCTTGAGGAGTCCTAGCTGGTCCTTGCCCTTTAGATGTGGATTGTCCTTAGGAAAAATCCATTTGAATGTAGATGGTAGGTGGTTCCTTTCATTCAAGGGTTGAGTCCCCTTTAGTTTCTGCCTGTGTTGAGCGTACTTTATAGTGCTTTCAAATAGTTTTTTTTTTCACGTTTTGTCTAGAGTTTATAACTTTTATCTATGATGGAATTCATCTGATCCAAACGACTACCATTACTGGACCATCCTTTGACTTTTAAATTATCCATATATCTATAGTTACTGTTATCTATATAGTCTACTGAGGATTGTCACCCTGCTTATTTAACTTATATGCAGAGTACATCATGAGAAACGCTGGACTGGAAGAAACACAAGCTGGAATCAAGATTGCTGGGAGAAATATCAATAATTTCAGATATGCAGATGACACCACCCTTATGGCAGAAAGTGAGGAGGAGCTAAAAAGCCTCTTGCTGAAAGTGAAAGAGGAGAGTGAAAAAGTTGGCTTGAAGCTCAACATTCAGAAAACGAAGATCATGGCATCTGGCCCCATCACTTCATGGGAAATAGATGGGGAAACAGTAGAAACAGTGTCAGACTTTGTTTTTTTGGCTCCAAAATCACTGCAGATGGTGACTGCAGCCATGAAATTAAAAGGCGCTTACTCCTTGGAAGAAAAGTTATGACCAACCTAGATAGTATATTCAAAGTAAGTAAGTAAAGTCACTCAGTCGTGTCCGACTCTTTGTGACCCCATGGACTGCAGCCCACCAGGCTCCTCAATCCATGAGATTCTCCAAGCAAGAATACTGGAGTGGGTTGCCATTTCCTTCTCCAGGGGATCTTCCCGACCCAGGGATCAAACCCAGGTCTCCCGCATTGGAGGCAGACGCTTTATCCTCTGAGCCGCCAGGGAAGTCTAGTATATTCAAAAGCAAAGACATTACTTTGCTGACTAAGGTCCGTCTAGTCAAGGCTATGGTTTTTCCTGTGGTCACATATGGATGTGAGAGTTGGACTGTGAAGAAGGCTGAGCGCAGAAGAATTGATGCTTTTGAACTGTGGTGTTGGAGAAGACTCTTGAGAGTCCCTTGGACTGCAAGGAGATCCAACCAGTCCATTCTGAAGGAGATCAACCCTGGGATTTCGAATGATGCTAAAACTGAAGCTCCAGTACTTTGGCCACCTTATGCGAAGAGTTGACTCATTGGAAAAGACCCTGATGCTGGGAGGGACTGGGGGCAGGAGGAGAAAGGGACGACCGAGGATGAGATGGCTGGATGGCATCATGGACTCGATGGACATGAGTCTGAGTGAACTCCGGGAGTTGGTGATGGACAGGGAGGCCTGGCGTACTGCGATTCATGGGGTCGCAAAGAGTCGGACACGACTGCGCGAATGAACTGAACTGAACACTCATAAAGGCTGAAGTGTAGTGTTGAGTAATAAGTGCAAGCAGAGCTTTAAGTATTTTATTTATTTTGGCCACTCCATGTGGCATGCAGGATCCTAGTTTCCAAGCTGGGATCAAACCCATGGGTGCCCCCTGCAGTGGAAGTGCAGTCTTAACCACTGGACCACCAAGGAAGTCCCCAAGCTTCCTGGAGAGTGGAGCTGGGGTCACTGGGGTGGGCTTCTCAGCAAATCAGGCCAAGAGCTGGGCAGGTCTGGGATGGGCAGACAGGAGGAAGTCTGGCAGCTTAGGCAGAGGCAGGTGTGAACATGGTATGAGAGGGACCACAGCACACCAACCTGGACCTGGCTGGGGGAGTTCTGAGCAGGAAAGGTTCCATCTCTGGGATGACTCGCCATGAAGAAACTGGCAGCCTGGGATGCCTTAGACCTCTAGGCACTGTCGAGTTGCCCCTGGACTGTTCCATGAAGGCTGTTCAAGAACACTCTCCATCCCCTACCCTTTCCTGCAGCCTGAGGCTGGCTGAGCCCAAGACCCCTGGAGAGGGAGACTTAGGGGGCACCTTCCACAACGGGGCAGATGGTGTGCAAACACCTACAGAGATGGAGTGGTGCCTGAAGCAAAATGAAGAGGCTTGCCTTCAACAGTTCCACTCAAAGGGAAGAAGAGTGGTGGAAGGGTCTTCATGAAATATGGGTCAGTATCTCCCTACTGAGTCCACTCTTATTTATTCCAGCCCACAGCATCGCATATCTGGATTCTGTGAGCCCAATCTTTTATCCTCTGAAGAACACACAATCGGCTTTGGGGCCACAAAAGGTTTAGGTGGGGGTTTGGGGTCTCTAATCTCAAACTTTGTCCTTAGGAGGCTTAGGATCAGTACTGATCTTTCAGGGAGCCCCAAAGTGGCTTTGGAAGAGAGGGTCTTTGGCAGGGTGGGGGAGAAGTGGTGGGGGAGGATGATCTATAAGAGGAATCAGAGGGGGTGGGGGACATCCCATGAACAAGATGTCAGAGGAGGAGGAGTTTTTTCTGTTCAAGAACATCTCCTTGGTGGCGCCGTGGGATGGACCTCAGTACCACCTCGCCCCTGTCTGGGCCTTCCACCTCCAGGCAGCCTTCATGGTTTTGTCTTCTTTGTAGGGACGCCACTCAATGCCACGGTGCTGGTGGCCACACTGCGCTACAGAAAGTTGCGGCAGCCCCTCAACTATATTCTGGTCAACGTGTCTCTGGGGGGCTTCATCTACTGCATCTTCTCTGTCTTCATCGTCTTCATCAGCAGTTGTTATGGGTATTTCGTCTTCGGCCGCCATGTCTGTGCCCTGGAGGCCTTCCTGGGCTGTACAGCAGGTATTGCAGGTGAAGGGAGCTGGAGGGACGGGAAGGATCCTGCTTCAGGATGGGAGCCAGGGGCCAGGCTGTTGGGTTAGAGTGGACCCCTAAAGAGGAGTCCAGGGGGTAGAAGTTTAGTGTTCTTTTGAATGCTGAGGTAGAGAGACACCCAGAGGTCTGAGCGAGTCCCAAACTCTATTTCACTCTCCAGTCCAACCCTTCCTCTCTGTGCTTTCTCCACATCGCCTGTATTCCGCTCTGCCTGCCAGGATGAGTGGGGCTGTTGACCCCATTATCCGCCCGTTTCATCACAGGTCTGGTGACAGGCTGGTCACTGGCCTTCTTGGCCTTTGAACGCTACATCATCATCTGTAAACCCTTCGGCAACTTCCGCTTCAGCTCCAAGCACGCCCTGATGGTGGTCGTGGCCACCTGGACCATCGGTATTGGTGTCTCCATCCCACCCTTCTTTGGCTGGAGCCGGTGAGAGTGCAGGGCAGTTATGCTGACTTAGCTAGAAACTCAGGTTCTCAGGGTGGGAAGAGAGTAGGGCATGGTCATTGACCTCTAATTTTTAAAGAGCTGGAGGACTAGAGAAGGGAAAGGGCTGTGGGAGACAAGTGCTAAGATTTACTCTGTGGTTGGAATTGCTAAAGGTTGGCTAGTAAGGACAGAAAATATCCTCTGCCTGACATAACTCTGGGTTCTAAGCAGAGAACACAACCCAGGAATCTCAGCTCCCCCTCCATCAATTCTTGCTGTGAGCCTCACAGTGAACAAGTACTTGGTCCCTTGCAGATTCGTCCCTGAGGCCTGCAGTGTTCCTGTGGTCCCGACTGGTACACCGTGGGCACCAAATATCACAGCGAGTACTATACCTGGTTCCTCTTCATCTTCTGCTACATTGTGCCTCTCTCCCTCATCTGCTTCTCCTACTCTCAGCTGCTGGGGGCCCTCAGAGCTGTGAGTGGCTTTTGTGAGGGTCAGGGAGGAAGGGGTCACAGGGCTCTAGATGAGAGGGAAGAGCGGGTATGTGCTCTAAAACACAAAACACCCGGAAATGTCCACAGCCAGTGAGGGGTATCAAAAGCAGTGCAGGAGGTAGGGACAGGGAGATGAGGAGATGAAGAGTGAGGTGGAGTCATCCCAGCTCAGATGTATCAAGAGATGCACGTGATTCCATCTGGGATCATGGACTGGAGAGAGCTGGCTCCATCTTGCCTTCCTCAAGGAAAGGGGAACAGAGGAACTAGGTCAGAAGGTGGGATGGCAGAGAGACAATTAGAGCAGATGGCCCCCTGGTTGAAAAACGTCCAGAGACTTGGGGGTTCAGGGCCAGGGAGCAGAGGGCATGATGTTTTCTGCGCTCTTTCCAGGTTGCGGCTCAGCAGCAGGAGTCAGCTTCGACCCAGAAGGCTGAGCGGGAGGTGAGCCACATGGTGGTGGTCATGGTGGGATCCTTTTGTCTCTGTTACACACCCTACGCTGCCCTGGCCATGTATATAGTCAACAACCGTAACCACGGGGTGGACTTACGGCTTGTCACCATTCCTGCCTTCTTCTCCAAGAGTGCTTGTGTCTACAATCCCATCATCTACTGCTTCATGAATAAGCAGGTAAAGTTCTCTTTTAAAAAAAACTTCGTTTGGGGCTGTGCTGGGTCTTTGTTGCTGCCCACGGGCTTTCTCTAGTTGTGGTGAGCAGGGGGCTTCTCACTGCGGTCACTTCTTGTGGAGCACGGGTACCAGGCTTGGGCTTCAGTAGTTGTGGCACATGGGTTTAGCTGCTCTGCCTACCCAAATCCTGAATTGAAGCTAATAACCCAAACTCAGACAATCAAGGAGGGTTCCTGTCTTATAGAGCCAAACACCCAGCTTTGAGAATTAGTTTCCTCAGTTCCAGAAGTAGATTAAAAACTAATGAGGAAGCTCCTGGATGTTAACAGAACTGGCAGTCCTTTCCTAGTTGGGAGCACTTTCTAGTAATGGTGGGTGGGTGGGGGTACTCAGGGGTCACTTTTGACGGTGCTCTCCTGGCTACCCACTCCAGTATTCTTGGGCTTCTTGTGGCTCAGCTGGTAAAGAATCTGCCTGCAATGTGGGAGACCTGGGTTCGATCCCTGGGTTGGGAAGATCCCCTGAAGGGAAAGGCTACCCAGTCAATTCTGGCCAGGAAAATTTCATGGTCTGTATAGTCCATGGGGTTGCAAAGGGTCAGACACAACTGAGTGACTTTCACTTTCACGGGACGGGGTGCTTTGTGAGGTTTCCCAACAGTGAGGCCTCAGGGTTAGCCAGAAAGTGTAGGGATTATTACCGTAGATCCAGGAGGAGTGAGTAGTGTTAGCCTGGACTAGCCAGTTCTCAGGATTGAAAAGACACAATCAACACAGCTCGAGAAGATCCCATGTATAAGGCATTGTGTGAGGCTATGGGGATACAAAGGTCTTTTTTCTCGCATGCTTCCTGATGTTACCTCCTCTGTACTGGTCTGCCAAGGAGACTACCTCTGCTCTTTCCCTCTAGTTCCGAGCTTGCATCATGGAGATGGTGTGTGGAAAGCCCATGACAGATGAGTCTGAATTGTCTAGCTCCCAGAAAACTGAAGTGTCTACTGTCTCTTCTAGCCAAGTTGGCCCCAACTAAGGAGCCATACTGGCCTGTGTGCAGTGAGGACTTTACATTTGAGGACATTTCTACTTTCTCTGTCAAAAACCAAACCACTATCAATACAAAAAATGTGAAGGGGTGATAGCAACTTGAGGGATCAGTTTTCCATTTTCCTATTTCCTTCCTACCTACAAAGCAACTGTTCCAGCTAGGTCTACTTCAGACCACCTCAAGGGCCATTTCCACATCATCAGTGTCTGCTCTTAAGTGGCACAATTTATAGCGTTTGGAGAACAGATTTCTATGTACAAGACAATTGTAAAGGAATATGGCTACTTTTTCAGTGTACAGACAATTATTTTCCTTTTCAGTAATTTTCTTTTCCCTCCTGGGGATCCGTTCAAAGATGATACATTTTGAATCAGAACTAACTTAGGAAAACACTTAGAAATGAGACATTAAAAATTTTTTTTGTAAAGAAAAAACCCTTTAGTAGGTCCTAAATATGAATTTGAAAGAACTTTCTTATGCTGTCACTGCCAGTAATTGCTATCACTTTGACAGTGACAGTCATGCCCATAAAAGCCTGCACCAGCATGAATTATTCCAGGTGCTTCCTCCCCCCTGCCCCCACATCTCTTCTTTGGCTAAACCGATTTATCTGTCTTAAGCTGTGTATTTACTAAAGTCAATGGTTCAACTCCCTTCATGTTCTCAAAATGAATTGGCACATCTCAATACTGTTTATAAACTATACAAAATGTTCAAAAAACTGTTTTACCTTATATTCCGTCTCCCCACCCCGTGAAGAGCCTTTTTGAAATAAAAATCAAGATAAATGTGTGTACATTCAGAAATGGCTGTGTTTGGTATCAGACAATTATGTAATGAGCAGCTGGGCTCCTCTCCAGTTACATGGCCTAAAAGCAGCAGAGAAAGGTTATGGCTATATAAGGATGCTGAAGATTTCAGGAATAGAAGGAAGAGTAACCAATTTGGGAGAAGGTAGCAACTTCTCTGGGTTGGGGTGGGGTAAACCTTCCAGGAGAGGTCCATTTTCTGTGACATTTTATAACCCCATAATTCTAAGCAAGAGTTCCATTTCTTAAGAAAATAAAGGACATACATACCCTTCAGTGAATGTAAACAGTTTTATTTAGAAACAGATAGGTACCTGTTTGCATTATAGAATATAAAACTTGGTTTACACTCTATAAAAAATAATAACCAGTATCCAAATTCAAGACAGCTAGCATTCACAGAACACACATGTGGGTGTGTAGCTACTGTTCACCAGCCTCAGGCTTGATTTAAACCAAAAAAAAAAAAAAAAAAAAAATCCAGGAGGGTCATTAGAGATTAGAGTACAAATGCTTACTGATGAGCACCCAGCATCCAGAAGTTGCTGTCTTAGCAGATGGAGGTTCGCTTTCTAGGTGCGTGACTTTAATGCGAGGCCTGGGTTCTCTGTACCTAGTGACCTGCGAGGCTCTCCTGCCACACAATTTGTGCTGTGCCCTCTCCAAGCCAGGGTTGGTGGCATTATTAATCATTCCTGGTCTTCTTAACAATTCAAATGGGGAATCTGGAAGGCAGAGAATTCCCATTTCTTTATACTGGGGTTCAAAGAATGTATCCACTCTCAAGAGCAAAGGCCAGGGTGAAGTTACATGATATCTGGCTTTTTACCAGGCCAAGTAGCCCACCTGAACATGACTGTGGAAGACCAAAGGATACATCTAGGTTCAGATTATAATAATCACCCAGCACCACCTGAACGTGTTATCCAGAAAGATATATGAAATAACAAAGGTTATATATATATATATATATTTGTCTTAGTAACCTGAGGGCTAAAAACTTGGAATACATAATTCTTCTCAAAAGAGGTCCATGTGTATGAAAGGGACCAAAAAAAAAAGGCAGTTTCTTGTTATGTAAAATATAGGTGAGTTGGGAACAGAGGTGGTTTCTTCAGCTCTTTCTACAATGTCCCTCTCTTTGATAAGGACTGGCAATGTTGATCCATGATAAACATTTTTTGGCAGCGGGGAGATGGGGACATAGGGAAGGATGAGTCAAAGGCAGGAAGGGTGAGCGAAGGTCCTCAAACCAAAGAGCCCTCTCATCTCTGAGCCTTAGCTCAGCCTCCTCAGCTGACACAGAAACAGGCCTGGTAGTAAGTGGTTAGCATTCTGAGGTATGAGGATCCCTGGTAAATTCAGCAGCATGTGGTTTTCAGAAATCAGCCCACAAGGTAAGAACACTGCAACCAAGCCCCTAACTAATACGCTATTGAACCACTGTCCAAAAGAGAAAGGGAAGAAAAAAATCCCCACCACAACAGGAGGTTCTAAGCTTTCATTTAAGGTGGTCCAAATCGTCGACTTTTTCTTTATCTTAGGGTTTCTCAAGAGAATCCTCATTCAGTGACTGTTTCTCTCATTAAAGGCACTTTCAATGACACGATTGGAAAGGAGCACATTCTGACTGCAGTGAAATCAAGATTAGTTCCTTGGAACACCTGGGGAAATAGGAGGCGAATGGGGCACTGACTGATTGACTAAAGACAGGCTTGAGCACTTCAATAGACGCACACCCAGAAAAAAGCATGTGCCCTAAGAACACTTGGATTTTTTTAGTTTTCCAGCTGTTTCTATTTATATCTCTGTAAAGAGATCACACTCACCACTTGATTGATATTCAAGACACTGGCCCCAACTTTTCCCACCACAGCTGTGCTTGACAAAATTAGCAAACAGCTAGTCCTACAGGGAAGGGAGGGGGGAAAAAAGGATGAATGAAATCAAGTCGATTCAAGCTTTCTTATAGCACAGGGATCTGTCCTTGCCCAGATAATGCTAGGACCTAGACATGAAGCAACTGAATGGAACATGTGGCCCCTACTACTTATGAAATATACTTTTCAATGGGCAAGTTTAAGTGTTATCTCTCTAAATATAAACTGTGGGGAATATTTCTTCCCTTTTCTCTCTCCTGAACATTTCTTATTGATCTCAGGCTTAAACTTAAGTCAAAATTATAAAAAATTACATGATAAGGGTTGAGAAAGAGTGAAGGGCTAATGTTTGCCTACAAGTGTGAGTTGAGGATGTTGATCCTTCATATCATACTCCCAACCAGAGAACAAATACAAAAATAAACACACGTTATACATAATACAAAGTGTAAATCTACAAACACAAGTGTACTAATTAGAGTTGTTCCTCAGAAGCACGGTTTCCCTCCTGTCCCTCAGAGAGGAGGAGGAATGGGGACGGGATCATTTCTGTTACAACTTTTCATGTCTTAAAAGTTTGTAATAACAGTCTCAGTAGCGCAATTTCATGTGAAACCAGAAGCTGTAAAAATAAATTATTTTGAAGAAATGTGGGTTCCTCTCTCTGCAGCTCAGAATTCATCATGTCGTACTAAGGCCTCACCAAAATCTGTGGCCTGGCTGCCCACAAATAAATCATACTTGTCAACAATCTCCTCCTTGGTAAGCTTGCCATCCTAAAAGCAGAAAGAACAGTGAACTGAGGCAAAATAAAAGTTCCCATTTCAAATTTAGAAACATTGCTATCATACAATAGGGGATCTAAGAATTGCCAAGATTTAAGATTCTAATTCCCACTAAATTAAATGTGAACTCAGTACTCACGACTCATCCCCAACACACACACACACACGGAAGAAAAGAGCAATTAATATATTTCCTTATCAAGAAAGTTAAAAGGATGAAAATAATACAGCTGAATAGGTCAATGCCAGCGGTATGGGTTTATTTCTTGGGGAGAAAATGCTCCCTTTTCAGCAAAATGTGGGACACCTCCGAGATATGGGTAAGAGATAGTTAACAGGAGCCAGGAAAAATACTTCAAAGTGAATCAAGTCACTGTCTAACAGGGACAATGAAATCTGTTACTATCAAGCATAGTTTTCAACTCCAAAATGCCCTAGCTACCAATCAGATTCCAGACAGAACCCCTAATGGAGGTCCAGATCTTATCTCAAGAATTAGCTAGGCCAGATTCCCAAGGGATGACTATATCAGTTTCCTTTCCTCATGTCTCAGCACCTGGCTACTGAAGAGACTGAGCAAGAACTCAAAACAGACTGACACTTAAAAAGGCTCAACGATAAGAAATGACACAAAAACCAAAGATTAATCTAAATAAAAGAAGATTCAGAATTCTAAACCCCCCATCTTTAGACTGATTTTCAGTCTGCTCTAGGACAACATTCCCTGAAAAAGGT
The DNA here is from genome assembly GCA_006408695.1 of Aepyceros melampus. NCBI lineage: Eukaryota > Metazoa > Chordata > Mammalia > Artiodactyla > Bovidae > Aepyceros > Aepyceros melampus. The sequence continues at coordinate 229,853 of SJXQ01003498.1, forward strand.
GACAGGGCTCAGTAGTAACACCACTCTTTCAATGAACCAAATGCCTTCTGAGCTAATTGGTCAAGGACTGATGCTAAGCTCCAAAACTTTCACCACCTGATGTGAAGAACTGACTCACTGGAAAAGACCCTGATGCTGGGGAAGACTGAAGGCGGAAGGAGAAGGAGACGACAGAGGATGAGATGGTTGGATGGCATCACTGACTTGATGGACGTTGAGTTTGAGCAAGCTCTGGGAGTTAATGACGGACAGGGAAGTTTGGCGTGCTGCAGTCCATGGGGTTGCAGAGTCAGATACAACTGAGCGACTGAACTGAATTATAATAGAGAAAAGCTGATTTATAAGGTACAACAAGCATGCTTGATTTAAGAAGGAAACAATCAGCTTTGAGTAGGCAAAGTGAGCCTGTAAAAGGTAAAAGAACAAAGGAAATAACAACCAAAAGGCAAAGAAAATTTCTTGGGGTTCCAAAGACAGTGGATGAGGCACGCTGGGCACAGGCTATATCCAGAGGCTCTTGCTAAGGCTTAAATTCCTCCAATGCTAAGAACATTGGGCAAAGAGATTTCTAAAATGAGAGAGCATAGAGCTAGTCCTGCCCTGTAAGTTTCAGTCGCGAACTTTAGCTCCGTAGCAGACTTAGACTAATTAAAACCTTACATGCTCTATGTATGTTAATAGAAATTTTTTAAGCAATCCCCTAGAGACAGACTTGGACTACTGCTAGATTGCTTGGGCCTGGTCAGACTTACCTTGTTTTGGTCTGATTCATAGACCAGGTGCCTGGCTTCTGCCTCAGCATGGTCATAATCTGAGGGGAGGATCCAGTCTTTGGTCTCTTCCTTATCCATCTTTCCATCACGGTTCTTATCTCGAAACTCAACAAACTGTTCTCTCTCTGTCTTGACCCACTCTGGCTCATCAGCATTTCCGTCGTGGCTGTACATATCACCTGTATGAACAGACATCTATACATAAGATGGGTGTGTCTTCTCTCAAAGCCTGCCCCATGAAAATCTGATCTGACCTTTCTCCCTCACTCATTAGTTTGGAACCTCACAGAAGTTATAAGGGTATTTTAGGTTGGAGAGATCTTAGAAGTAAGGCATTTTCCTGATGATCTTGCAAAAAGAATATTTCAAGCTATTGCTCTTGAGTGATATGAGCAAAGAAAACTTTAAAAAAAAAAAGGCAGAAACTGGGATTTTCAGGTGGTCCAGTGGTTAGGAGTCCATCTACCAATGCAGGGGACACGGGTTTGACCCCTGCAGGAAGATTCCCATGTGCTACTGTGGGGGAACTAAGCCTGAGAGCCGAACTGCTGAAGCCCGCTTGCCTAGAGCCCGTGCTCCGCAGTGGGAGGAGAGGTCACCACATGCACTGCAACTAGAGCAGGCCTGTGTGCAGCAGTGAGGACTCAGCACAGCCATAAGCATTTTTTTAAATGCAGAAACAAAGGGAGATGACTAGCGTCAAGAAAGGTAAAGATTAACTTTCATAAGACATCTGTTCCCTGCATTACATTTCACTACAAGGCAGGTAATTAACCTGACCACTAGTTTTAGAAAGATGTGGTTGTAAATCCTCAGGAAAACGTGAGAGATGTAAAAGTGTCTGTAAATGTAAACAGTCAAACCGTCTACAACCAATGCCTAAGTATACTTTATATCTCTTAAAATGATGGGCATTGTCTTATGCTACTTTCCATCACATGAACTGTGAAACAATTTGGTCAACTACTTGGTAAGAGGCAGCTCCTTTTTTTAAAGCAATGGGAAAATCTTGCAATTATTTTTGAGGATAATAAAAATAACTTTAGGGACTTCCCTGGTGGTCCAGTGGTTCAGATTCCATACTGTGGATATAGGTTCAATCCCTGATTGGGGAACTAAGATTTCACACGCCAGCAGTGGCATGCGAAAAAAAAAAAGAAAAAAAGCTGTACTTGAGAGAAACTGCCTTGAAGGTACAGCATCTAAAATAAACAACTGGGAATTCCCTGGCAGCCCAGTGGTTAGGACTCCACACTTTCACTGCCAAGGGTGAGGTTTGACCCCTGGTTGGGGAACTAAGATACCATAAACTGCATGGCATGGCCAAAAAAAGGACAAAAGGAAACAATTAGAAAACTTCTATAGAAAATACAAATAGAATACAGTGAAAAGGAAAGATGAAGAGGTATCAACAACTCATGGTTGCTTATTCACCCAAGTATTTCTTTTGTTCTGCTCCCTAGTTTCCTAATACCAGTCTAGGTTCCCTGCAACTCCTCAGTGTCAATTCCACAGGGCATCTGGGATGCGCTATTTTAGTGCAGTCCACTACAGCAGCCACCGGCCACATCAGGATATGAGGAAAGGAAATGTGGCTAGTCCAAACTGAGACGTGCTACAGTGTAAAATAAACTTTTGAAGACTTGTGTGAAAAGAGAAAAAAAATAACCCTTCATAATGTGGAAATTATAGTATCTTGGAATGTTAGATTAAATAAAATACACATGTGAAGTAAATTCCATCTGTTTCTTTTCATTATTTTTGATGTGGCTAATAGAAAAGATAAAATTACATTTGGGGCTCACATTCACATTTTGACTGGCCAATGCTACTCAATACTTTATCAGGACCCACTATTTCCTATGCTGGTCTGAGTTAATGATGTGCTAAGAGTTGACTCATGGGGTAGATTGTTTTTATTGGTGAACATATCTTCCAAAGTCTCCCAGCTTCTTCTAAGAAAAACATTAGAAACAGACTTACCAATATACTCCTCCAGATCAATGAAACCATCAGCATTCTTATCTATATCTTCCATCGTTTCCTAGACAGAAGAGAATAATTAGATCTAGTATCTGGATGAATTAGTTCAGGCAATTATTTAGGACAAGTAACTGTGCTTCATTAAAATAAACACACGTATATATGTGTTTTGTATGTGTATTCAAGTATGGTTAAACCACAGGAAAGAGTGTAAGCAACAAAAGGAGAAAGTTTCCATTGAGAATCCTCCCTCTCACCCACCTGTACTACTATATCCTTCATGTAGTCATATTCCTCAGGGTGCAGAAAAGCTGTGAATTCTTCCTTTGTGGCAATGAGGTCTCCATCCTTATCTGCCATTTTAAACCTCCGCTCATCTCTAACCTCATCTGTTTATAGTTAAATCCATCATCAGGGTCTGGATCATCTAGGAAACAAAAATTTAGGTCAAATCTTAAAAGACTCCCAGAAAACATGAAAATGTACGGAAATCAATTTCCAAGAACAATAAACCTAGCGTGGAAGAATTAACTTGGTTACTCAGGGAAAACTACAGCAGTAGAAAGACATTCAGTTTTGGTGATCAAAGACTACAAAGTCAGGTCTGAGTTGCATGTAAATTCAACATGAAACCTTGGCTCTTGGTCTATGTGATCCATTACATAAAAGCTTCACTGTTATCGATATCAAGGCTACTAGAGGGCTTCAGTTTTCTAGTTATATCCAAGGGGCAGTGGTGGCTCTAAAGTCACACGGTCTGGGTTTGAATCCTAACTCTACTACTTCTTAGCCATGTGACCTTGGACAAGTAACTTAACTGTGCTTCAATTTACTCATCTGTAGAATATAGACAGTAATAGAGTTGGCCTCACAGGATTGTTACAAGGTTAAACAAGCAAATAAATAGAAGTTAAGTGCCTTGAACACTGCTTGACACATTGCTATGTTTATGAAACATTATTTAAACATTTATTAAACATTAGGCTCTCATTAAGAAGCCAGATATCAAAGGCCTTCTATCCCATTATAGGCCATTTGGATTCAATACCAGAACAGCACTACTCTGAAAGGTCACATTTTAGTTTCTTTGGTCAATTCAGAAATATACCATGAGATACAAGTTCTGTTCACTACCCCCACTTCCTCCATTTTTATAAAATTCTAGAAAATGCAAACAAATCAAGTTACAGAAAACAGATCAGTGGATGCCATGGGACAGGGCACGAGGAAGGTGAGGACTATAAAGGGACACAAGGAAGCTTTTGGGGGTGATGGAAATAATTACAGTGAGGGGCTCACTGATGCATACACATATGGCAAAACTCATCAATTGTGCATTTTAAATGTGCAGTGCGATAAACTGTATGTCAATTATACTTCAACAAATCTGCTACAGAAGATAAATATAGATTACAACCAAATTGAATTTGGACCTATTTGTTAGGATGTTGAACTGCACGAGCAATAGTTATTGTGGCTCAGCTGGTAAAGAATCTGCCTGCAATGAGGGAGACCTGGCTTCGATTCCTGGATTGGGAAGATGCCCAGGAGAAGGCAAAGGCTACCCATGCCAGTATTCTGGCCTGGAGAATTCCATGGACTGTGTAGTCCTTGGGGTTGCAAAGAGTAGGACACGACTGAGCGACTTTCACTTCACTTCATAAGAATCTAGAAAAATGAACTTTAAACTGAAAAAAAGTGAAGGAGTTCATGGCAAAAAAGGGGGAAAAACAAAACAAAACAACTTTTCCATCTGAGTTGCTATATGGACCAAAATAAGATAACATGTGAAGATATTTTGAAAAGTAAAACTCACCACATTAAAGGTAAGAAATGATTATTCCCAAAACATATTCATCAAATAAAAAAAGATATAGCATTAGTTTTTATTAACAAACAAACAAACCCACAGGGCCTCTTACTAACACTACACTATTGACTTTTGATATTGTAGTTCAATTTTTCCATACTTTAAGTACAGTCCAAAAACAACAACAATAAACTACTGCTCTATTTTGAGTTAAGCAACTTGAAGCTTCATTCTTTGATGAGGGTCAAAATTCAGTAAGACGGTTTACTGATTAAACTGGGGCTTTGGGGACCCTATGTGTATACTCAAAGCCATAATAGATTAGAGACTGAGAATTTAAGGAAAATACTACCTCACTCAGATACTAAGTCATTTCTTCTAAACAAATAACCAGTACAAACTATGTAACATAAATAAGATAACAGAAGGCAACTTAAGTATTAAGAGTAGCTTCTTAGCTGAGAGCCCTTCTTTCTTAGGTAAAACTTGGTGACTAGGATCACATGCACATATACAAGGATAGAGAAGAAAGCTACAGAACTGTATTTAGTGACTAAACTCGCATGCCTATCATCGCTGCTCAGAGTGCCCTTCCTATCCCAAGCACCAGTTTACTGGGCAGCTGGCTTGCACACAGTGAAGGGTAGGCTCGTGATCTAGTTTTGGTTTTGGTATAGGCAGGGCAGATCTTAGCATCTCATATTTTACTTGTGGCAGAGACAGGGTTAACGTTCCTTTTGTGGAAAGCAGATATTAAGACAGACCCTAATTAGAAGCTAATATGATTTGTAACTTAACTCAACTGAGTCAAGAACACATTTTCACAAAAAACTCCTCAGCACTTTTGGAAGGCGCCTCCTTACCCCAGCATTGTCCACCTCCAGGCCACCAGGGAAAGATGCCTTATAAAGACATTGTTTCTCTAGCCAGTGCTTCAGCTTATGCAGAGTTTCAAGTCAGTAGAAATACTCATTACACTGAATCATTGGCCCTGTGAGGTAACAAAGCTCTCAACAGATTTCTATGCACATAATCATAAAAAGTTTAAAACCCCTTCTGGACAGTAAGTGCCTAGGTCTGAGCTGAGATTTATTAACACATCATTCTGTTGAGATCACCAATAGCCTACCCAGTGCTTTGTATTTATAATTAATCCCAAACACATCAGGAAGCTCTGGGTCTCAGCCAGAGAGCAAGAAGCATGGTTGTCTCTCTATCTGCACTGACTTTTTAATACACGTGGTTCTTAATTGGGAGAAGGATATGTTTGGTTCTTGGCTAAGTGTCAAGCATGAGAGAGGTGGCCACTCTTGTCTCAGGAATGAGAACAAGCCCCATATAGAAATAAAAATCTGTTCACCAGAAATGCATGCAGTCCTGAAATTAACACAGACAGCTGGTTATCCAATGGGGGAAACAGACCATCATACATTCATTGCCTGTTAGTCAGTGATGGAGAACGGCTGCTTTCACCCAGAAATTTATTTAATTTCCAGAATAAAAATGCAAGAAGTAACATTTATACATTCTTGTCTTATCTCAAACTATGACCACGTACAAAAGAGGAATATCACTAACAAAAACACCCTAAGTCATCAACTCGGTAAGATCGCCACCTAGCATTTAACAGCAGGCAAGTAGATAAGTAAAAGAAAATTACTAACAGGTGGCCCAAGCATACAAGCTACCAAATCAACAAAAAGCAATCAAAGTCACATTGATTTGCCTCGAAGCATTTGCAAAGCAGGCTAATAAACTCATGTGTCAGAGAAAACAAATGGGAAATACTCATTTCTAAACTTCTGTAAGGAGACATATTCAAATAGTTAAATTTCATCAAGGAAAGCCATTAGACTTGACCTTTATTTAGCAAGGGAAGACAGTAATTTTCCTCCTAGTCTCACCAGTTACAAAGAAATCTAATTTGGTTTAAATTTCAGGTCCAACGCTTTAATGTGACCATGTCAAGAGACATCTCAAAGCCTCCTGCTTTGCATTGTTGGTACAATGCAGCCTTTTGAACAAGAATTTACTCCAAAAATGGTCTCTTTGAGGGATGACAGCAAGAAAAAAATGGGGAAATATATCTGAAATGCTAAAAGACGTAAAAGATGTCAGACCTTTGAAAACCAAAATAAAACAAATTTTTAAAAATACATAATATACAAATTCAAACTTAATAAAGTGAAGGAGAATCAGCACAGCATCAAACTATCTAAGATAAGTGTAATTTCTTCCTTTCCTTCACTGCTTGACCCATTTGTTTCTTTGACTCAAGACCATGGTCTCCACCAGGCTGACACCTTGCCCCTTACCCAGGTAAGTGCCATAAGTCACGTTTCTGTACTCATCCCAGGAGATTAAGCCGTCTTGATTCAAATCAAACTCCTGCCATTGGTTTTCAACATTGTCATATATGTATTTCTTCTGGGCGTGCTTAATCCAGGATTTCAGCTCCCCCTCCGTCACAAACCCATCTTTATCCGCGTCTATTTTATCTACAATCATTCTACAAGACAAAACAGTTACGTTTCAAGGTGCCGGCTCCACAAGGCTTTTTCCCCCAGAGAGTAGGGACCTACCTAAAACGTAGCCGTAGGTGGCATTTTTATACTCCTCCCAGGAAACGAGGCCGTCCTCATTGAGGTCATGCCCCTTCCACTCCGCTCTACGTCCTCGTAAATCCAGCGCTTTTGTGCAAATTTAATCCAGTCTTTGAGCTCATCCACAGTGACAAACCCGTCCTTGTCGCCATCTATTTTACTTACAATCTTTCTGTAGAAAATGCAGAGAAATCCAGCAAGAGGTTAAAAGGACACAAAGCTCTGGACTTAGCCAGATGTGTGCTGTGGCCACGGGTGTTGCCCAGGGCTAAAGGATAGAAATAAAAATTATCTCCAAAACAAAACTGCCAGATGGGCAACTGAAAATTTTTCTCTTGAGTGCCTGTTGCTGGTCTGAAATGAGTCATCCAGATAAGACAAGCACAGTCCATGGCTGGTGTACTTGGAACCAAAAGCAAACTATGGACTATCCCTAAGAGATAGGTTTCGGCCAGTGGTCAGAGTTTTGGAGTGAATATCCTTTCCTATCTGGTTCTTCACTCTTAGTGTCAAACAACATGCAAATTTTTATATTTGTTCTTTATTGCTCTTAGAAGAATCTCTATTTCTGGGTAAATAATCACAACCACTGACTTGGTTTTCTAAAAATTCAAAAATTGTAACCAGATTTAAAAAAAAAGTTTTTTTTTTTTAAACCAAAACACTTTTGCTAAAAATATAAAGATATCAAAAGTAGTTCCAGGATCACTTATACCTAAAGTCAAGATTTTTCTTTTAAATCCCAAAATAGATACAGAGACATAAGCATGCTTATACATAAAAAAAAAAGGCTAGCAGTTATTACATACTATACTGAATTGGATTTTTACATATAACCACAAAAACAAAGAGCTCTGAAGAAGTAATGTGGTAAGAACATATATCCTTGATTATGAGAATGTTAATAAGCTGAGAGGGTTAGGGTGCAGATGATAAACCAAACTACAAGGCTAAAGAATGAATATACTTTGCTCTTCATAAGCTTCTTTCTTCCAGCAATGTCATATTAATAACATTTTTAAAAGACTTATTTAAGGATTTCAAAATATGTGCATGATATGAAAACTGTTTAAAGATGCAATGCTTACTTATAGAAGCTAAGACTGCCTATGTAAAGTCACAAGAATATTTTTTTTTTTTTACAATTTTACATACCAATTATTTAATAGCCTAAGAGCAGTAATATTCACTGACTACATTCTTTAAGAGAGCCAGGAAAAGATCACCCCTTGGCCCTTTGTAGGGAGGCTCAAGTCACAAGAACTTTAAATCAAAACTTCTAATGGAATTGACACAGTAGAAGTCCATTATGCACACTTATTTCAGCACACGGAATATTTTAGAAAGAATTCAAGGGTCAAGAATTAATAAATAATTTTTCTACTGTTAAAAAAAAACTTCTATTGAAACTGAAATCTTGGCATACCACTATGCTCTATTATTTGCAGGATTGAAAAAGACTGTCATCTGGTAGCTTATGTCGTTTCCCAGTCTGTATTCTTCTTATGAATACAACATTGGACAGTGATTAGAATCAGAGAGTATATAAGTGATACAAATTCACCTTGATATTGATACGTTGTTAGCCATGATTGTCTATTATTTAAATCTTGTAATTAACAAGCATTTTCCTTCAGAGAATCTTGTAGTTTTTACTCTAAAATATTTTTTTAAAAAGGTAAAACAGTAAGTAAGTGAGTGTTAGTCGCTCAGTCGTGTCTGACTCATTGCAACTCCATGGACTGTGGCTTGCCAGTCTCTTCCATCCATGGGATTCTCTAGGCAAGAATACTGGAATGGATTGTCATTCCCTTCTCCAGGGGATCTTCCCGACCCAGGGATCAAACCTGGGTCTCCTGCATTGCAGGCAGACTATGGTTTGAGCTACCAAGGAAGCCCCCTAAAATGGTAAGAAGTCACCTCAAATACCCTTCTGTATCTACATGGACATGGGACAAAAAATTTTTTGCAACTTGAATCTGTAGAATCTTAACAATATTAATAAATTAGCTTTCCTTACTTTTTGGGGGGCTGTGCTGTGCAGCATGAGAGGTCTGAGTTCCCTGACCAGAAATAGAACCCATGCCCCCTGCACTGGAGCACACACCTTAACCACTGGACCGCCAAGGAAGCCCCAACAGATTAAGTTTTACCTGTTCAAAAACCTCTACAATATCTATAATGGAATCCAGTTTGTGTCTGAAAGGCACTGGCTACCAAGAGATCCACTGTACTATTAAGAGAAAAAAGGTAATTCTCTTATTGCCAAAAGAAAATTTTATAAACTATTATTAGTAGCCTAAAGAGAAGCATCACTTAGATAAAAAAGGCGTATGACTCTTTAAGATGAGCTTTTCCTAATAAAGTTGGCTGAATGTTATTCTATTTATCCCAACAGAAACATCCCAAATGGCTCAATTCAGATGTTAGCAAACTTTTTCTGAAAAAGTCAGATAAATATTTTTCACTTTGTGGGCCACATATCATCTGTCACATATCTTAAAAACAACAGTAAAAATAACCACGCAACCATTTAAAAATAAAAAAGCTATCCTTATCTTTCTAGTTATTCAGCCTGCAGGCAGTTGTCAAAGTACACTGGAAGTGGGCACGGCCTATTTTTGGCATGAAGCTCTAAATTCTGATCTTTAAAAGCCCATGTTAATTTATAAAGCTAATGGTATTGTATTTCTATGACACTGGAGAACCCTACAAATGCATGATGCCATTAAATAAGCATTTACTCTAGGACAGACACAATGCACTTAAATGGATATTATGTCATTTCTAAGAGGTGACATATGCCTCTACATTTCAAAAGGCGTAAAGCCAAATCCTTTGGCTTTTTAAGAATCTGGGTCAATAAAAGGATTCCAGGAGGGTTCAAAATATTCCAGAAATCTTCAGCATGCAAAATTTTACATATATTCATATACTTGCACTTTAGCTTTCATTAGACTGCCAAAGGGATTGGGCCTGTGACCCAAAAAAGGATGATGAACCGCTCTACTTCATTTTTATATCAAAATAAGTGAAAACTTTACTAAGGACCACCACCTCAAATCAGATAAATCATCATGTGAAGGACACATAATGAAAATTAAGTATATTTAGACTGCTTAGGGGGGGGTAAGGTTGAAAATACACACACAAGAAAAAAATGTTTTATTTGATTATTCATAAGAAATTAAAACTTGGATTTTAAATTGTTTTTAAGTGCTTCCTGTAGCTTTTTAGATATTATGACTAAAGATTTAAAAATAGTAGTGAATTTTTGCAACTAGAGGTATAAACAATGATCTTATTTCCTAATAATTACTGGCCTCCTAGATAGATGGAAAGGGGAAATTGTCGTACCCAACCTCTGGTGTACAGTCACATACCAATGTTCAAAAATGCCATAGTAAGCTAATTTAAAAGAAAAAAAAAGTTCACTTGGAATTCTTGCTTTCAACAGTATATCACCTTTTTAATGGGCTATTTGTTATTATCTCCACATGTGGGAGAAGCAAACCGGACTTGTTCATACATTCCAGGAAAAACATCATTTTAACCATCTTATTCTTATCAAATATGGAGTCTGTGCACGTGTTGAACTTTTGATATTTACTGAGGACTAAAAGAAACATTTTTTTGTCTACTGAAGGCTGTTAGCAGAGCAATTCCAATACCTGCACAGGGCTAGAACACCGACTGACACGAAACCTAGACGCCCTGTGTTACTTGACAGTAATTCTGCAGAGACGTGTGCAGACCAAAATCTAGGCTGGACATGCATGTTATTAACAGGCAAGACATGGAGACTGAGAACACCCGCATGCACCCCTACTTTCAGCTTGGAATGTTAGCACAGTGAGGAGATTAAAAGTGAGCACAGTCCTTCAAAGTGAAAAGCAGCCTAACAGAAGACTCTCTCTGATGTGCTTGTTTTCTCTATTTTCAATGTTTTGGGAAAGTTTCTCATTCTACATGGCAAAATCTTTTGATTATTTCTGTCAGTGTTTAAGAATACTATATCCTTCAGTTGGCAAATAACTCACTGAAAGAATAAATTTATTTTGAAGTACCAAAGCAAACTCTATAATGTCTTCTAACCACAGCACTATCCATGAGGAAAATATTCCTGGAAATCCCTATGGGGTATAACTTTCAGACAACTCTGTTAAATTTAGTTTAGAAAGCTACACAGGTGGTCACTATTCATTGAGGAGAAAATGTTCACCAATTAACCTGCATTTCCTTAAAAAGCAAGCCTTTGAAAGAACTAAAAAAGACATTCTCAGACCCTCAGTTAGAAATAATCAGCTGGAATTCTACCAAATCAACTATTTAGGTAAAAAGATGCCTTCAGAGACAGCCACAGAACCTGACTATGGCCCAGCTATTTACTGCAAGAACAATGCATACTCTGACATTAAGATCACAGCTTAATACAACCTTCTGAAAGCCAAGGTTGATTTGGTTTTGCTTTTAATTAAGCAAATACCTGAGAAAGAACCAAAGAGGGTGAAGGACATCCTTGGAAATCATAAACTACAGAAATTAGTCAGTCCAGGGGTCTAATTTGCAGTTTATTATCCACTCAAAGACTTGGCATGGTCAACAGCAAAGAGGTCATAGACTGTTTTTAAAAATTAAAAGCAACAGTGTTGAGAAAATTCCCATGTGATGTTCCTTTGGGATCAAGATGATGTGGTTTAAGCTGAGTCCTATAGTATCTGGCACTTTAATGCATAAATGACTGTTTTGTAGAATGAGGTAAAAACTGTTATTCAATGGAGAAATGAGGAAAGAAATTAAATTTTAGCGGTAGCAATCCTGTGGTTAGCTTTCAGCAGATGTAGTTCAGTATAGCTTTACTGGGTAACTGAGATAGAAGAGAAAAAAAAGAATGAGTTGATTTATAAAGAAAGGTCATTATTCTAACTAGGCCCCTGAGAGCTGGCACCTTACCCAAGTCTTTCCTTGCTCTCTTCTGGCGTCAGCTGATCAAAAGTTTTTGCTTCTTCAGCACCCAAGAAGGCGTCGTGGTCATAATCAAAACTCTGAGCATCATTGTGAACTTTGTCACTGAGCTGAGGCTCATGATGTACACGGTCCTTCTTTTCTGTGGGCTTGCTCAAGGCAAAGGCCGTGCACAGGGACAGGCACATAAGAAACTGTCGCAGGTCATGATAATCAGATCTTAAAGAAAAAAGAAAAGTAATTCACTCAGTATGCTTAATAATTAAATAGGAGATTAAAAGCTCAGACCCAGTAAAATTATTAATTTGACATTATCCTAAATACAATCATTTAACCCATAAAAAAGTATGCTAGAATATGAGACTTTCTAATTTTACTCTGAGAAATTGTCACCACTTCCCTTCATCTGATTGTAGGCTGACAAGGAATTATAGGAACAAGGAATTACAAGGAACATCCATCTTATAAGCAGTCTCCCTTTACGCAGACACAAAGTGAACCTATGGACACAGAGGGGACATGACTGAGCGTGCATGCATGCACATGCTTCTGAAAGCTTATCAATGTTCTTTTTCATGCTATTCCATCAAAACACCCAAATTCATATACAAAGATCCTCTAATCGATGATGATATTTTATGATTAAAAAATGAAAAATGAACTAAATCAAAGAATTAGTAAATATGTATTAAACCACTACCACCACAAAGTAGGTATAGTGACTATTACATTCCAGGAAAAGTCTATGAAAACAACAAAAGCATGTTGCAAAGCAATGTCAAGATCTCATTCATAGAAAAAGCAAACATCAACTAACCTCTCCAGGTTGCTTATATTTGTATAAAATATAACATATATGCACGAAAATGGTATGGAAGGATAAACATCTATCTGTAAATAGCAACAACGCCCTAGGCTGAAGAAGAGATGGCGGTGGGGTGGTGAGGCTGGGATGGAGTGAATTTTAATACTGTGCTCTGTTGTGCTATCTTCCTTTTTCTAAATGAGTGCATTACTTTTTTCTGTGTACTTTTTAAACAATATGATAAAAATTATTTTCATTGTTAGGTAACATACATTTTCAAGCCACTTCTCCCGACTGGAAAAGGAGACATATTTATTCTTAAGGAAAAAACACATATTTATTCAAACGCTATTTTTCAAGTAAAATAACACTGCCCAAGGAGAAAAACACTCCAGGTTACTTCAATAATTGAACTAATCAATAGATCAGTGGGACAAATAGAGAGAAAATTAGATTTAGTGGCTCTCTCAAACATCACAGTGAGTATCTCTTTATTTTAGGACAAAATGAAACTTTTATTGCAAACTACAAATAATTCTTTAGATAAATAAAATTCTTTAGAGATAAGGAATGAGTTTTGTGCTGTTATTCTGTGACATATTCAAATGATAGCTATGATGTTAAAGGCTTACAGAATCAAGTAAAAATCAGTAGTCATAGCAACAGTATCTTCCTTATGCCTATTAACAAGGTGATCTCACATTTAGGAAAATTTTATAAATGACTAATTACATCCCCAGAATAATAGCCTACCAACTCTTGCACAATACCCTGACAGCTTTCGCAAACCGCCATTGTTATAATATAAATTAATACTTAAACCTGGGAACACTATCAGGGCCTGGGAGGGATACTGTGTAAGTTTTGATACTGTGTAACACACAGAAATGTAACAGATTGACTCATTGTGATTTAGAGGGAAAACTACATTTAAGATTGAGACTTAACATCTTGATACAGTGATAAAAGAAGAATGTCAGCGTAAAAGCCAAGTGATTCAGCTTTATCATTTATCCATCTCTCTATCCTTTCTCTTCACAATTGAACTCAATCCTGCCCCTCTACAGGTTCCTTCATTCCGTCAATCAATACTTCTCAGGTCTTCTTAATCCAAAATCAGTCTTTCTCAGACCTCATATTACTTCAAGCGTGCTCTTCCCTGTTCCTTCACCCACACGGTGTCCAGGAACTCGTCTCTGTTTCCACACCACCTACTGTCTCCCTGCAATCTGGGTTTCTACCGACTACTGATGAACGTGCCTAAAAACATCACCAAGGACTACCTACCAGACAAAGCAATGGTTTCACCTTCATCTCTCTGCAGTGGGCAATGAGAAATCTGTACTTTAGTAGATATTTAAAAATAGACTTTTTGTGCCCACGTGTATCAACTCTTGGCTGTTCGTGCTTGTGCTTAGTAGAGTTTGACTCTGCCAGTAGTGTTGACTCTCATGGACTATAGCCCACCAGGCTCCTCTGTCCATGGAATTTTCCAGGCAAGAATAACGGAAAGGGTTGCCATTTCCTCCTCCAGGGGATCTTCCCAAACCAGGGACTGAACCTGTGTCTCTTCCGTCTCCTGCATTGGCAGGTGGGTTCGTTACCACTAGCGCCACCTAGGAAGCCCCCTTGGCTGTTAGAAACTTTAACAAAAGGGCTCTTGTTTTATGAATACAGACACTAAAAAAGACTACCAAATTTATTTGAATCCATACATATAAAAATGTCCATTAGAAACAAAGGGTATCTCCCAAGACAAAGGACATATGATGTGGAAAAATGTGAGAAAAGTCTAGAACAACTTATACAAGGCTCCTGAAGAACTACATCAGCACAGTTATTTCTGAAGCATCTTTCTCTTTTCAACCAAACTGAAACCAAGTCATAGAAAGCTAACAGGCCCTTTTCTTCTTCCACCACGATAGCTTGCTTGTATGGCTTTTTACCGCATGATCTAGATGGGCCTGACCAGAGGTTTATCAATTTTGTCTACCCTTTCAAAGAATAGGGAAAAAAAAAATCCTTTTGGTTTTTTCTATTTTTAAATCTCTACTGCCTCTGATCTTTATTATATTCTTCCTTTTGCTGACTTTACCCATCCTCCCTGGTAGCTCAGATGGTAAAGAAGCACCTGCTTGCAATGGGGGAGACACAGGTTCAATCCCTGGGTCAGGGAAGATCCCCTGGAGAAGGGAATGGCAATCCACTTCAGTATACTTGCCTGGAGAATCCCAAGGACAGACACGACAGAACGACTAACTCTTTCTTTCTTTGCTGACTTTAGCTTTTATTTTTTCTTCTAATTTATCTTAGGTGGTAGGTTAGGTTGTTTCAGATTTTTCTTTTTTCTTTTCTGAGAAAGGACTGTAGCACATGATCTAAAGGTAAATCAATGGTTGTGAAAAATACATCTTCCCACTTCCATTTTTCAAATGACTTGTAAGTTTCTCTCATTCAAATTCTGCCCTCCCTCACCAAGGGTAACATTTAATTGTTGATACTGTTCAGTTGCAAAGTCATGTCTGACTACATTTAATATTTTTTCTTAAAAGAAAAACAAAACCAGAAAACTAGACCTGCACTGTCCAGGACAAGAGCTACATGTGGCTACCAAACACTTGAAACATGGCTAGTGTGAATTAAGGATGTGGTATGTTACACTTTATGATAAAAGAATGGTACTTTTGTATGTACTGGATTAAATAAATTATTTAATTTCACATGCTTTGTTAATAAATGTTCAGTTGCTGAGTCATGTCTGACTCTTTGTGACCCTGTGGACTGTAGCCCACCAGGTTCCTCCGTCCACGGGGCTTTCCAGGCAGCAATACTGGAGTGGGTTACCATTTCCTCCTCCAGAGGAATCTTTCCAACCCAGGGATGGAACCCACGTCTCTAGAATTGGCAGGCAGATTCTTTACCGCTGTGCCACCTGGGAAGCCCCTTGTTTTAAATATTCACTTGTTAAAAAAAAAAAATCTCCCCCACCCTACCCCACAAGCAGGAATCTGACTGGGGACTGAACTCATGCCCCCTGGCAGTGGAAGTGCAGAATCGTAATCACTGGACCACCAGGGAAGTCCCTCACCTGTAAATTTAAGATTACATGTGGCTTGTATTATATTTCTATTTCATTGTGCCATGTTAGAGACATAAATAAAGGACTAGAACAGAAAAGGTATCAAGTTACTACCATACTTTTGCACTATGTCAGCCATAATGGTTCCTACAAAGTTATTTTCATGACTTGTTCCAGTAAATTTATAAGGAGAGAGAGGTAATAGCATAAACTTGAACTTCTTTCAGTAACAATGATAGCCTTAAGAATCAGTTTTACCCATTCAAAAAGTTTTTTGGAAGCTTTAAATTCTTGCCATTTCTCCTTTTCTTCCCAATCATTTTTAATAAAAATGCATTGGTCACAGAACAGTTAAAATTGATTCAGGGAAATTTAGAGGTTTGGATTAAATTCAGCTTCTCAAGAACATAACAATGAGTGACCCCACAGTTATTCTAGTTGACCAAAGACCCATTGCTCAGTGTTAACAGTGGGAGAAATGGGTGTGGTGGTAAAATTCCAGTTCTGTGAGTTGGATATTCGGGGTGGTGGTGGGGGGCGGGGTGAGGCATTCCTCTGTAGTGCAGCAAAAGCAGAATCTCAATGCTTAAGTGTCTACTTCAATTGGGAATTAAGGGCAAGAGTCTGATAGCAATTTAACAATACTAAAGTTCTTGTTATAAGGTCTAGGAATTAAAGCTACCTGGGGATCTACCTGACATTCTTCACTTCCAGACTTTAGTACCACCAATGGATCATACTAAGGTAATAACTTCACCCTTCATGATTTGATGAGAGTTATAATAATGACAAACCATTTATTCAGCATTTCTCTAGCAATCAATGGAATAAACAATTCATTAATACATTCTAATTAAATCATTTGTGTGACTGAGGGTATACAGTTGCTAGCCAAGAATATTAAAGTGCAAAATTTTCTCTGTAGGAGAAAAGCTTTGAAATGGCTACTACTTAGGTTTCATTAATTCTATAACCAAAGCAACCCAGTGCAAACTTAAAATTTTTCTTGCCACAGAGTAAAAAAAAATTCCTTAAGAAATAAATTCGAGAAACCCTGGGAGAATGAAGGTTTCCTTTTGGCTGATGAAACTTCAATAAATTATTAACTGCCAAAGGAAAGCTATGTAAAATGTAGGGGCAAGAGTTTTGGTTTCTTGTTGTAATTTTGCTGTGCATATGTAACACGCACAAAAATTTTGGGAATTTGGTAGTTTTTTTAGCTCAACCTTCCTTTAGTGCCAAATGTAAATAAACAATTTAAAATCCTAGATGAAAAGACCTATCTACTATGATCACTCCAGCTTCAAGTGGTCTGTATATATTCTTCTAAAGAACTTTATACAACTTGTTTGTATCACTCCACAGTAATGATCATAGGTTATCTTAAGTTGTCTCCTCAGCTCCTCTACAGATGTACTTTAGGAAGGCAGGATCTCAGCTAAATATAAATTAATACTCATCTATAATCCCTGCAGTCCATGGGATCGCTAAGAGTCGTTCACAACTGAGCGACTTCACTTTCACTTTTATGCACTGGAGAAGGAAATGGCAACCCACTCCAGTGTTCTTGCTGCAGAATCCCAGGGACGGGGAGCCTGGTGGGCTGCCGTCTATGGGGTCGCACAGGGTCGGACACGACCGAAGTGACATAGCAGCAGCAGCAGCAGCATAATCCCTAACGGACTTCCCTGTGGCTCAGTAGGGAAGAATCTGCCTGCCGATGCAGGAGTTGCTGGTTTGATCCCTGAGTTGGGAAGATTCCTTGCAGAAGGAAAAGAGCAATCCACTCTAGAATTTTTGAGTGGAAAATTCCAAGGACAGAGGAGCCTGGTGGGATACAGCCCATAGAGTTGAAAAGAGTCAGACATGACTGACTGAGCATCCATCCTCGTAATCTCTAACACTGTGTCTTGTGCTTTTTGTATACTAACACATTTTCTTGCATTAGTTGGATTGTACTTGACAACAATATAGCTCCTGCCTGCCACCAGTGCTCCCCATCCCCCAATTCCCCTTACTGGATCTGGTCATCAGCCAGCAACAAAAAAAAGTGCTATTTCAGCTGTCTTAACTCTAATACATAAATTACAACATCAACAGCAGCCATATTTAAGAGTTCATAGAAAGACTGGAACTAGGAGCTTATGGCCTAGCAACCATCTCCACTGGCTATTCCTGGCTACACCTCTGTGCTTCCAACACCTCTGGCACAAGCATGCATGTGTCACACAGAGGAAAACGTGTGTTAGAATCAATGAACTGATCTCTCGTACTGATGCAATGTACAGAAAATGCCCTGAGTATCTTTTGACACATTACTGGATAAATGCATGCAAGTGATTACATTAACAGTGATGATTATAAGTTTAACTAGCCATTCAGACATACTCGATCCATCTTCGTTAGCTCGTGTTTCTCCTAGTGATTCTCAAAACAGTCCTGTTGGATACCCCGAATCCCTGTAAATCTCAGATTTAGGCCAAGATAAACTCATCTTCTCTCCACACAAATACAATTTGCAGGTTATCTGTGGAGCCGCAATAGTACTAGATGTACATAAATTCTTCAGCGATGACCATCATTTGGTCCTTGGTTAACTAAATCTACCGAATGAGGTCAAACGTGCATGTGCCTTGTGTCAAGTTTCATTCTATAGCAAAAAAAAAAAAAGTTATCAGAAATCCTATGGTTCTCTACCTCTCAGCTACAAAAACAAATCATAAGAAACCTTATTTCCAACTCATGCTTATTTTATGGTTCATGCCAGGAAGTGACTGCAATTCAATTCTCAAGGACATTATTCTGGGACTTTATACACTTCAGACTTCAGATCAAAACTCCTACTAAAGTTTTAGCAGGGGATCCAGGGGCCTTTTTGCCTTGAAGCAAAAGCAGCTTTCGGAACTGAAAATTACTCGACACCATCAGGGCAGCTGTAGGGAATTAAGTTTACCTATGAACTCAGCATGCTAAAATTCAGAGCTAGGATCTGGGGCTAGAAGCAACAAAACAATGTAATAATACAGTAACTTACTGGAGTTTTTTAAAACTATTTTCCGTCGCTGACCGAGGCATGCAGCCAAATATGCCAGAGATATTCGTCTTTTCTTTAAAATTATAGACAACTTTCTTAAAAAAATCACATAGGGTCTGCATGCTTTCTTCCCCCCTCGTTTCTACACCCTCCAAGTCACCGAACAAGACTTTCTTGGCAGATGCAGATGTCCTCTCGGGATGTGGCCTTGGGGCGGAGCTGGCGGACACAAGCAGGCCCAAGCGTGGAAAGTGGCACGGAGCTGTAACAATAACGCTATCTGACTGCCCTCCGACCTTCAGGAGACAAACAAGCGTGACCCTTTAGGATGAGAGACTGGTGACTGGCGGGGCCCACGGCCAGAGGACGTGGCAAGCAAGGAACAAAACAGTACCCCCACAGGACGCAGAGCGGGGAGCCGGAGCTCTCAGGGCTCCAGGCCCTTCCCAGAGCGCGCGGGAAGGCGAGTGGCGGCCTCCAATCCAGGCTGCACGCCGAGGGCCGGGCAGTCACGAGCAGTCTCAGGCCCCAGAACCACAAGAGGGCAGAAACGGGGACCCTGAGCAAAGAAGCCCTGCCGCGCCGGGAGCGAGGCCCAGAAGACAGAAAGAAAGTGAAACGGGAGGCGGCGGCGGCGGCGGCGGAGGGACTGCGCACCGTGGTACCTACCTCTGTCCGTCGCACCCACTGCGCAGCCTGCCGCTGCCGCCGCTCTCCCACCGGCTTAGCTCCGGCGCGCAAGCCCCGCCCAGCCGGAAGCGGCTCCGCGCCCCGCCGCTGTCCTCCACGACGGCAGCCTCCAGACCAATCATCAGCCAGCCCGCCGCCTACGCGCAGCTTCCCCGCGCAGCCATTGGCCCCACGGTTGCGTAGTAGGGATTGGCTGGAAAGCGCCACGTCCCCGCGAGCGCGCCGGGATGCGTGGACAGGATTCCCGCCCAACTTCTGTCCTGGGCCCTGTGGAGTTGGCGGGTTGTAACCCCTTACTCAGGTTGGCGTGTGGGCGCGGCTGTCTGGCCGCTACGTACCGGTTTGCAGAGCGTGACTCGGCCTCCGCAGGGCTTCTTAAATTATCCTAGTTATCTTCATGCCCACAGGAAACGAGGGCCAAATTAATTGAATCATTCGCCACGTGTGTTGAACAGTCCTACCCACTTGTTTCCCTTCAGCTCTACCGCCTAGATGGGTACGTACCCTGTGCTGTGACTGTCATCATCTAGATGTTTCCAACTGCCCGCCCTTTCATATCTCTCTGTGCTGTGCTTAGTCGCTCAGTCCTATCTGACTATTTGTGACCCCATGGACTGTAGCCTGTCAGGCTCCTCTGTTCATGGGGATTCTCCAAGCAAGATACTGGAGTGGATTGCCCTGCCTTCCTCCAGGGGATCTTCCAACCCTGGGATCGAACCCAGGTCTCTCGCTTTGTAGGCAGATTCTTTACTGTCTGAACCACCAGGGAAGCCTTCATTCACATCTCTATAGTCTTTCATTGTCAACCGACAGTGAGCTCGTTTTCCAAATCCTCTGCCTTGTGAATGACAATGCAAGTCCCAGTTCACAGAAATCCCAGTTTGCTGTTAGCTGTAAAAGCCTTTCCTGACCTTGCTAGGCATAGCAATTCCTCACTTATTTACCTTAATACACTCTGTATCTTTGATATGTATGTTCATGCATGCTCAGTCATGTTGGACTCTTTGCAACCCCAGGGACTATAGCCTGCCAAGCTCCTCTATCCATGGGATTTCCCAGGCAAGAATACTGGAGCGGGCTGCCATTTCCTCCTCCAGGGGATCTTCCTGACCCAGGGATGGAACCCTCTTCTTTTTTGACTCCTGCATTGGCCGGTGGGTCCTTTACTACTAGAGCCACCTAGGAAGAACAAATTTTGCTATAAAATGCTGTTTATCCATTTGTCCTCCAGTCTAAGCTCCAGGAGAGAGATCTGCCTTTATCCATCTTTGTACCTAAAGCTTTCAGCTTACTGCCCAGTTCAAAGTAAATGCTTAATAATGGTAAGTGAACTGAATGGGTGGAACCCATATGATGTCCCAATTGAAGAGGAACACAGGAAATCATGAACTTACTCATTTTCAAGTCATGAAATTAGAATTAAATAATGGCACCCCACTCCAGTCCTCTTGCCTGGAAAGTCCCATGGACGGAGGAGCCTGGTGCTGCAGTCCGTGGGGTCGCTAAGAGTCGGACATGACCGAGCGACTTCACTTTCCCTTTTCCCTTTCATGCATTGGAGAAGGAAATGGCAACCCACTCCAGTGTTCTTGCCTGGAGAATCCCAGGGACAGGGGAGCTTGGTGGGCTGCTGTCTGTGGGGTCGCACAGAGTTGGACACGACTGAAGCAACTTAATGGTAACAGCAGCTCAGTTGGTTAAGAATCTGCCTGCAGTGCAGGAGACCTGGTTCAATTTCTGGGTTGGGAAGATCCCCTGGAGAAGTGATAGGCTATGCACTCCAGTATTCTTGGGCTCCCTTGTGGTTCAGCTGGTAAAGAATCTGCCTGCAATGCGGGAGACCTGGGTTTGATCCCTGAATTGGGAAGTTCCCCTGGAGAAGTGATAGGCTACCCACTCCAGTATTCTGACCTAGAGAATTCCATGGACTATACAGTCCATGGGGTCTCAAAGAGTTGGACACGACTAAGTGACTTTCACTTGCTTCACTAAGGACTACTACCTTTGCAATGTCAATGGAATATAAACCTACTGTGTTCTTAACACATAAAGCCTTTATAGTTTAAAATCCAGTTGAGACAAGTAGTGTGCTTATGAGAAAGTTAAATACAAAGCAACTTAGTTTACTTTAAACATCAAGGTGAGAGGTTGACCAATGCTTTGGGAATTCAAAGGTGTGGCCATAGGGATTCAGGCTGGACTAAAAAATTCCTGAGCACTATTTAGCAAAAGGAATAACTGGAAAAGGGCATGTGGGGGACAGGGTAGGAGGTAAATTCTTAGGTCAGGTAGGGGATGAGGGAGATTAAAAGGGGGGATGGGGAGGGGAGAGCCTGAGCTCTGAGGAGCCTGAGATGAAGGCAGTGGGAACTGTGGGTCTTCTGAAGGTTTCTAAGCTTGTGCCTTTGTGGCAGATGGAATGAGGTTGCAAGTGTTCTGTCAAGGAGATGCATCTCCATACAGGTTAACTATAGAATAGGCTGCATCAGGACCCACTTTAAAAATTATTTTGAAAATGCCTCCTTGAAGTCAGGCACTGTACTAGGTGCTGGTAAACCCGCAAAGATTAGGACATGGCCCCTGCCCTCAAGGAACAGCTGTCTAGTGGAAATGCCACCATCTTGGAAGTGTCCTAGAAGAGGCTGGATAAGGTAGTGGGACTCTGCCAGAGATGGGGCACCCTTTAACCCTGAGGTTTCCTGTGAATGAAGGTTTGGCCTAGGCAAAGCAAGAGACATGCAAATGAACACTTGTATACAAAAGAATTTTAAAAAGTGGGAATAAGCATTTCTGGGACTTAGTGACTGCTTGGAAGAAGAAATGAAAAAGGAGCACTCAAAAATTTAAAGTTTTAATTGTAGGAAACTAGGAGAATGAGCTAGGTGAATGGAAGATAGGGGAACGGAGTTGAATTAAAGACATGATGAGTCTAAGGTGATAAGAGAACATCTAAAAAGAATGAATCAGTAGGCTGGAGGAGATACTTAGAGTCATTGGCCAGGCAGCAGCTGGTGGAGCCATGAGAACACATGAGATTTCTAAGAAAAGCAGATTAGGCCTCTTGGGAGCCCTAGAGTTAGAAAGTCGGTAGAGGAGGAAAAGGACATGAAGGCTGACACACGTCAAGAAACATCACCATAGCTGAACCCAAGGCCCATCGAACTGTAAGGGAAGTGCCGGAGGACTGTTTATGGCAGATAGAATAATGTCAACCTCAAAGGGCTGATAACTGTTCTCATATGGTGCTACTGAACATTCACTCCGCAAATGTATTGTTTCCTGTGTGCAAGACAGTGTTCTAGGCACTGGAGGTACGTATAGCTGTGAACAAAATGGACAAAACTCTCGCCATGGGATTTCCCAGGCAAGAATACTGGAGTGGGTAGCCATTCCCTTCTCCAGGGGATCTTCCCTGACCCAGGGATCAAACCCAGGTCTCCTGCATTGCAGGAAGATTCTTTACCATCTAAGTCACCAGGGGAGCCCCAAACTCTCTCATGGTGCCTATATTCTGGAATGTGGCCTATAAACAATATACAAAAGCAAAATATATAGAATGAGAGGTGGTGACAGACACTTCAGAATAAAATAAGGCAGGAAAGGAGACTTCCCTAGTGGCTCAGTGGTTAAGAATCCATCTTGCAATACAGGGGATGCGGGTTCGATCCCTGGTCACGGAGCTAAGATCCTACATGCTGAGAAGCAACTAAAGCCCGATATTGCAACTACTGAGCCTCAGTTGCTCAAGAGCCTGCACACCACAACTAGAGTCTGTGGGCTACAATGGAAGATCCCTCAGGGTGCAACTAAGACCCAATGCAGCCAAATAAATTATTTTTAAAAAATAAGGCAGGAAAGAAAAAAGGAAACATGAGGACCATTGGAAATGGTTTGCAGTCTTTAAGAGGGTAGCCAGAGAAGGCTCGTGAAGAGGACGATACATGAATGTAAGTGAACATATGACTTTGGTGAAGAACATCCCAGGAAAAGGCAACAGTGAGAGCAAAGGTTCTGAGCTTCTGAAGTCTGCTTGGAGTGTTTGAGCAGCAGCAGGAAGTCAGTGTGGCTGGGTAAAGTAATTGAGGAGAGTAGAGGATATGAGGTCAGGGAGGTAATAGCAGGGATGAGTTGAAGATGAGAAGGACACCATGGAGGGCTTTAGGCCATTTTAAAGTCTTTAGCTGCTACTATGATTGAAGTAATGTGGAAGAGACTGGCTGTTTACCAAACTGTGTCCTCTTCATCCTGGACTACATTTCCCAGCATCCCCCCTCTCAGGATATGGCAATGGGACAGAGCTTGGGCCAAATGATGTCCACTACTTCCAGTAATGGCCATTCAAACCTGCCACGGGCCATGCTCCAAGCTCTTGCTCTTTCTATGGCAACCCTGAGAGCCGTGTAGCACAGATTGCAACTCACAAGATGGAAGGAGCCCAGGGTCCTGTTGAAGAGCCACTCCCTGAACAGGACACCCTTCTTAAACTTTTCCTGTGTGTGAGAAATGAAGTTCTGTTGATTGTTTTATGCCATTGATATATTGGGGCTTATTTCTTACAGAAGTAGCATTACCTTATTACAGATGGGAAGCCATTTGAAGGTTTTAAGCAGAAAAGTGACATGCCTAAGATCTTAAAAGGGTCACATCAGGGACTTATCTGGTGGCCCAGTGGCTCACAGGTTCCATCCCTGATCAGGGAACTAGATCCTACATGTTGCAACTAAAGATTAAAGATCCTGTGTGCTGCAACAAAGACCTGGTTCAGCCAAATAAATATGTTTTTAAAAAATAAAATAATGTTCTGTAGGAAAAGTAGTATTAGTCACCCAGTCGTGTTCAAATCTTTGTGATTCTCATGGACGTAGTCTACCAGGCTTCTCTGTCCATGGGGTTCTCCAGGCAAGAACAGTGGAATGGTTAGCCATTCCCTTCTCCAGCGGATCTCCCTGATCCAGGGATCGAACCAGAGTCTCTTGCATTTCAGGCGGATTCTTTAACATCTGAGTCATGGAAAAGTATGTTACCATCAATAGGAAAAAAAAAAAAAAAAGCCAACCTTTAAAAAAAGGGGGTCACATGAAATTGAAGAGGGTAATATTAGAAACAAGCCATTCATTTAGGTGACTTTTACAACAATACAGATGATGATGGCTTGGTCCAGGGTGATAACAGTAGAAATTCTGAGAAGTGTCAGAATGTGTGTATATTTTGAAAGCAGTTTAAAGGTGTTTCCCGATGGTTTGGAAATGAGATGGAGAGAAAGAGGAGTCAAGGATGACTCCAGGTTTGAGTAAGTAGAAATATAGCGCTGCCATTTACAAGGATAGAAAAGACCTTGTGGGGAGCAAGTCAGTAGTGAGAGTTTTTTTTTTTTTTTTTTTTGGACATGCTGAGATGCCTATTAAGAAATTCAAATGGAGTTGTCAAGTAGGCAGTTGGCGATCACAGTGTTCTGGACTAGAGAGATACATTTGGGAGTAACTGGTTTATGTGTGGTATGAACCATGAGGTTTGATTAGAAGAGACCCAAGACTGAGTCCTGCAATTCTAGTGTTTGGAGATGGTGATGATGTTGGTGGTGGAGGGGTGTTGATGAGAATGAATTAGCAAAGGGAACTGAGAAGAAAAGCCAGTGGAGGAGAGCATAGTGTTCTAGAAAGCAAGTGAAGAAGTGTTTCCAGGAGAAATCACATATGTTACATGCTAACAGAGGGGTGAGGACTCATTGACTATTGGCTTTAGCAATGTGAAGATCAGGTTTGGTGTTGTAGTGGAAGGGTTCAAGAGAAAACGGGAAGCAGAACATTGGAAACCCTTTTAGGGAGTTTACTAAAGGGGAACAGAGTGGGCAGAGAGCCCAAGAGAGGTTTTGTTTCATTTTTTATGTTTTTAAATGGAAGAAATAGCAGTTATATTAAGGAAAAATGCCAGCATGTTTGTTACTGATGAGAAGCCTCTAAGAGAGAGAATCAAATTGATGATGAAGAGAGAAGGGAGAGTTGCTGGAGCAATGTCCTTGAGTAGGTGAGGTGGGAGGGGACCCAGTACAACAGGGGAAGAGTTGGACTTTGCTTAGAGCTAGAAGAAGGCAATAACACCCCACTCCAGTACTCTTGCCTGGAAACTCCCATGGTTGGAGGAGCCTAGTAGGCTGCGGTCCATGACGTCGCTAAGAGTCAGACATGACTGAGTGACTTCACTTTCACTTTTTACTTTCATGCATTTGAGAAGGAAATGGCAACCCACTCCAGTGTTCTTGCCTGGAGAATCCCAGGGACGATGGAGCCTGATGGGCTGCCGTCTATGGGGTCGCACAGAGTCGGACATGACTGAAGTGACTTAGCAGCAGCAGCAGCAGCAGCAACAGCAGCAGGCATTTCTTTTATATTAACAAGGAGAGAATCTAGATCTGCTGGTCTGGTTCTAGGTGAGTGGTGGGGTGGTCATGAGAACTTGGAGTTCTGTTTCAGTTGCTACTATGTTCCCAGTGAAATAGGAAGCTGGTTCATCAGAAGGCACTGGGGGAACTTCCCACCCAAAGGAGATGTGAAATAGCCATTCAGCAGAGAGAGCAGATGAGGCGAACATAGTATGAGCTCCAGGCAATATTAAGGACCCTCTTGAGAACTGAGATAATGTTGAGGTGAAACTGGGTAATATGGCATGTGATTTTTCTCTAGGCAAGTTTAGTGGCGTGGGGAACTCCCTAGTGATCCTAATGCAGGGGCCCTTGGGTTCAACCCCTTGTTAGGGAACTAGATCCTGCAACTAAGAGTTGGAACACTGAAAACTAAAGATCCTGCATGCCTCAACTAAGATCGAAGATCCCAGGTACCGCAACTAAGACCTAGTGTAGCCAAAAAAAAGTTTAGTGTCATGGTGGAGAGTTCGACCTGGTCAGTTAAAAAGTGGAAGAGGTGCAAAGGCGCTGAGGGTACTTGCAAGAGAGTCATGATATTCAGGATGGATCCTGGAATCTAGGCTGGAGGGGAAGGGAATGAGGATATGAGGACCGGAAGGGATAATGAAAACTCAGAAGGAGCAAGAGATTGCAGGATTGGTGGGGTTGAAGGATTATCAGACTCAGGGAAAGACAGGAGATGGTATATAGTTGGAGAGTAGAAATGATGGGGTGGGGTTCAGTTATTAATGGCAAACTCTAGGGTAAATTGGGGTAGGGGGGTGGTCAGTGGCTGAGGAGGTTGAAGGACAAGGAGAGCGACTAGGATATGGGAAAGATCATCTATGTGGATACTGAAATCACCAAGAATTAGGATATAACTCATCCTTGGCTTGACCAATGATGATCGAGGAACTTACTTTTTAGCCCTCCAACCATTTGTCTGAAAACCACTTCAGGAAGAAAAATACCCTCCCCTAGGATAGCCTAAATCAAACCAAGATGTCCAGAAAAGCTTTCCAATTGGAAGATTGGGTAACTTTTCTGAAATACGTATAGTCTGGCTTTTATTGAATGTGCCATATTGTGCATTTTAAATAGAGACCAGTCCATGGTCTCTCTAGCAGACCCTCCTTAGTGACTCTCTTCATCTATAATTTGTGAACCCTTGATTTTACCTATACTTTGAGCCTGGAACCTCTGATTTACCTGTAGCTTGAGCCTGTGTCTCCTCTCTTTGGAATATCTAATAAGTACTAACAAGATACTCTATTTCAAGGGGGTATGGTATGCAGAAGAAATTTAGCCAGTGTTTGTAGGGCTGAGATAATAGAAAGCCTTATTTGTGAAACTCAGAAAGAGAAACTCCCCCTACCACAAGCACCTTGTCTTACAACCTCCCGCAGGAAACTTGTGTAGCCTCAGACCCAAACCACCATTTGAAACAGCAGGGCCAGGCTAGCAGGTCCAAGTCAGGAAATGCACTAAGGAAGAAGGTCTAAGGCTTGAATCAAAACAGGGACTAAGAGAAAAATTGGCAAAAAGGAACATTTAAGGAGAGGCCTTTGGCTGGAATTCATTTCTGTCCCCTTATCCTTATCCAGAGGAGTCTGAGCAGAGAAGAAAACACATGTTTCCTTTGGTATATGGCCTTACTTTGAAGTTTTAAATTAGATAAATAGAAGCGTGGCAAGGCATCTCTCAGTGTGCTTCTCGTTTCCTTCTGTTTCCACTTTTCTGCATCTCCCCTTTTCTGTTTTCCGCCCTCCACCTTCCTCTTCAGCCCCGTTTTGTTCTCTTCCACCTCTTTTCTGGTTCTGGTTCTCTTTCCTTCCTTCTCTCTATCTTGATCCTGGTCCTTCTGAGAGCGTATGTTCTTGTGCTGGAAGGGAGGTGAGGTGCGGTGGTGTGTGGTGGTGAGGATACAGAGTTACGGACCAGAATAATGCTGGAATAATGCTTCTCATCTGGGAGCCATGCTCACAAACGATTCTCCAGGGAAAGGCTATGCCGTCAGCGTGAGACGATTCTAGTTTTTCCTTAGGTGCAGATTTTCTCCTCCCCTCCATAAAGACAGTATCCCACAGAAAGCTGAATGCTGCAGAGTGGTGTTGGCAAGGGTCGTATGATTCTCTCTATTGTGAAAGGGTGGCTCAAATAGAACTTCCTGTGAGTATAGGAGAGAAAAGCTTTCAATACGATGTAGCTTGCCTTATGAGCTCTTCTATAGGCACCTAGATACTTCGGTTAGTTTTTTAAATCGTCAACTGTTGATAATAGGTAACTTATAAGAGTTAGTGGCTTGTTGATAATATTTTACTCTAGAAAACATAAACCAGTGTACCTTCTTTAAGGATCTCTCTCCAGTCAGACAGAGGCACATAGGAAATACTTAATGAATGTTAAATGAATACATGGATGGATGGATGAGCCTTGGTGCATGGAAGGATAAGGGCTGGGCCTCAGAGAAATTTGATCCCTACACCTCATCCCTCCCAGGCTTCCCTGGTGCCTCAGATGGTCAAGAATCTGCCTGCCTTGCAGGAGACCGAGTTTGATCCCTGGCTCAAGAAGATCCCCTGGAGAAGGGATCAGCTACCCACTCCAGTATTCTTGCCTGGAGAAGCCCATGAACAGAGGAGCCTGGTGGGCTACAGTCCATGGCGTCATAAAAAGTCAGAGGCGACTTTGACTTTCATTCCTCATGGACTTCCTCCTTCCCACTCTACATAGCAGAAGGTTGGGATTCCCACAGAGGCCAGAGGAGAAGGAGCTCCTCCCTCTGCAGAGGCAGCCCCTTGTGCCTCCCGCACAGCACAGAGAAGGCAGCTCTAATGACAGCCATGTCCTGCTAGTCTCTGTCTCTTTTGAGCCACTTGTAGGAAGCCCAGGGGCCTCTGATAGCTCTGCAGGTGCCACTCTTAGGGTTTCACTCAGCCCAGTTGGAGGTAGAGAAGAACAGGGCAAGAAGAAAGAGGGTTGAGGTAGCTGTGGCTGGTCCCCCACTCCCAACCCACAGCCTCCTGGAATCATTCCCAAGACCCTAGAACCTGAACCCAGGCAAGTCCCAGGAAGGCAGTGGATGAATGCCGTCACCGTACCTATGAGTGGGGCCAGCTGGGGCCTGGTGGAGGCTGCCAGAGTGCTGAGGAGTGAGAGGGATTGCAGCCCAGAGGGGTTCTCTCTTTCCCACTCTCCGTAGGTGAACGAATCCCTCCAACTGAGGTCACAGGTGCAAGGGATGGAGTCTTCACTCGGAGAGGTTTTTCTTTCTAGGTCAAAAAGGAATGCAATTGTTTGTACTTTAATTCACAGAGCACACTCACAGGTTCCAGCCAACATTTGTGAGGTGCTTATTATGGGCCGGGCAATGTTCCAAACAATTACACGCACTAATGCTCTTTTAACCCTCACAACAACCTCCAAGAGGTCAGTGCTGCCATAGTCCCCATTTGATGCATGAGGATTTTGAGGCCCAGCAAGGTGAAGTCACTTATCCATGGTCACATCGTGAGAAGGCAAGGACAGAATCCCAAGCCAGATAGCCAGGCAACAGAGCCCATGTTTTTACACTACATCATGTCAACAGGCAGTACCCATAAAACAAGGCAACCAACGTGGCTTGGAGAGGTTAACCAAGTGAATTTCCCCAGGAGATTCAGCTAGCTGAACAGGCAATGCCCTTGAACCCAGATGGCCTGAAGCCAGAGCCTGTTCTTGGTCCACTTGGCTCGCGCTACTTAAGGGTGGCTCACAGCCCAGCAGCTTTGGCGTCACCCAGAGCATGTGAGAAATGCAGTCTCAGGTCTGCCCGGATGCTCTGAATCAGAATCTACATGTTAACAAGATCCCTAGGGAGGCATTTGCACATTAAAGTTTTAGAAAGGACCATATAGATCACATCACCCACAAATGGGGAAGTGACATGTTCAACTACACAGGTACACTTGGGAACGCTGGCTTTTCCAAATGTAGCTCCCTCTCTCTCTCCCGCTCATCATCCAAAAGTTTTAAGAGGCTGGGGTGTGAGCGTCCTTCCAAACTGAAAGTGTATGCTACTTGGCCCAAAGAGAAAAGAGGGGTTCCTTCAGCTCCAAGGAAAGAACAGGGTCCTAAGTACATCCCAGGATCATTCACTGCAATCAGCCTAGGGACATCTTGAGAGCAGCAGTTCCGATGACACAGATGTCCTGTGACTCTGAAGTTCTAGCTGTTTTCTCAAGTCCTAGAAATAAGTTTGAAATATTCTCTAGCTCTGTCTTCTTCAACACTAATCTCATGGGATATGTTTTGAGTGTATGTGTATGTACATGTGTGTGTTTGAATGTATGTGTAAAAACATCAATGACTCACCACTGTATTAGCAATCACATAATATTAGAAAGCAATTCTAGACTTGCAGAAAATGTGGGCCAGCAGTCAGCTCCACTTACCATAAAGAACAGGGGCTGAGAACTGGCAACCTCCAGGCTCACTTTGGTCTGCAGATACCTTTTGTTTGCCCACTAAGTTTTGGCCTATACTGTACTTTGTTGAGGAGGAGGCAATGGCAACCCACTCCAGTACTCTTGCCTGGAAAATCCCATGGATGGAAAGCCTGTTAAGGTGCAGTCCATGGGGTCGCAAAGATTCGGACACTACTGAGCGACTTCACTTTCACTTTTCACTTTCATGCACTGGAGAAGGAAATGGCAACCCACTCCAGTGTTCTTGCCTGGAGAATCCCAGGGACAGCGGAGCCTGGTGGGCTGCCGTCTATGGGGTCACACAAAGTCGGACACGACTGAAGTGACTTAGCAGCAGCAGTACTTTGTTGGGCTTCCCTGGTGGCTTAGATGGTAAAGGATTGTCCTGTGATGCGGGAGACTCGGGTTCAGTCTCTGGGTTGGGAAGATACCCTGGAAAAGGGAATAGTAACCCACTGCAGTAGTCTTGCCTGGAGAATTCTAAGAACCGAGGAGCCTGGAGGGCTACAGTCCATGGGTTCACAAAGAATCAGACACGACTGACTATCACTTTCACACTATAGATTTTTATGAAGTGGGGGGTGGGGGTTTATGTGATATAAAAATTCAGATTTTTGTTTTTTCTTGAAAAATCAGATTATCTGGCAATGCCAGGCCTGTGTTGCAGCATGGCAACCATTAATGAAACTTTAATTGAAACATTCACTTTTTCATTGCCACAGTCCCCATCACTCCCTACTGTCTCTTCAGTGCTGAACCATGTCAGCCCAGCTGTTGTTTTACGAATAATAAGGATGAGAGAAAAATTAGCCATTTCTTATATCTATGACACATAGACTCTTTACTCCTTTATAACAACTGCAGATGTTTGAGTTTAAATCCCTGGTTTGGATATAAGTTGGCACAGCTCCCTTGGGATCTACACACTCCTCCAAATATAACATGATATTCTGGCTGCATTATGAGCCGATTTGGAGGAATAATTTCTTAGGGATGTGGTGCATGAATATTTATTGAGCTCCTATTGCATTCTGAGACCTGTGCTTCCCACTGTAGGAATTCAGAGGCATACAAAATAGTTTAGTATTGGTTGAAGAAATAAGACTTAAACCTATGAAACAATTAGGGAACTTATGTTATGAAACTTAGTTATGAGCAAGGCAAGATGTGCCTGGACAGAAAGGTGTTGTGAGTGTCATTGTTTAGTCTCTAAGTCGTGTCTGACTCTTTGCGACCCCATGGACTGTAACCCTCCAGGCTCCTCTGTCCATGGAATTCTCCAGGCAAGAATACTGGAGTGGGTTGCCATTTCTTTCTCTAGGGGACCTTCCTGATCCAGGGATTGAACCCGTGTCTCCTGCATTGCAGACAGATTCTTAATGCTGAGTCACCGGGGAAGCCCCAGTTGTGAGTGTATCTGGATGATTAGGCAGGATTTAGAGTGGCGTCAGGAAGAAGGGAGCAGAGGAAGATGAATAAGTCATGGGGAAGGATAGCTAAGGTTTGACCAGAGCAGAAGATTTGAGCTGGAGAAAAGGAAGCAGAGAGCTCCCAACTAAGGAAGAGAGAGTAATCAGGTGAGATGGGTAAGAGATGGAAAGTTCATGCAGGATCAGCCATGCCAAAATGAGTGGATTTAGGGTAAACTAGAACCTGAGACTACATCGGGAACTGGCCGCTGTTTCCAGAATATGTCATGCTGTCTCACACAGACTCTGTGTCTCTTTCTAGGATCCCTGCCCCATCCGCCTCGGCCAGCCCACTTGTACTCAGCACAAACCCCAGGTCTTCTGGGACAGCTTCCCAGGAGGAGTGAGGGAGTTCTGCCTTTGTACCCTCAGGACAGGAGCACCCCAGTCTTGAGCTTTGAATGTTGCCTGGAGGGAGAGGTTATGTGATTTGGAAATTTACCCATTTGACTCCATAAACTATAAACCCCTGAATGGGGTGCTGTGTTTTTCTTCACTGTGACTCCAAAGCCTTCAACAGTGTTTGGCACTTACCAAGTGATCAATATGTGTTTTTGAATGAATGAATGAACTAGCAGGAGATTGCTGCAGTGGCCCAGGCAAGAGATGATAAAGTGGACTAGGGTAGGATCTGTGGGCTTGGAAATGAACTCAAGAATGTTAAAGAATATTTCAAAGAAAGAAACGGGGGTGATGTGGTACAAATAGACTATGGTGACCACAGATCCCAGAATAACTAGAAGTACTTCCGAGGTACAGGAAGAAAATGGTGATCCTGACAGCACAGGGAAGTTGGGATGGGAGGCTGGAGGGAATTTTATTCCTATGTCTGCAGAGCAGAAAGATTCTCCAAGATGCGGGTGCCCTGTGCCCTCCCTTACCTGAGCTGTCCTTTTTGTTCTCTGTCTTTCTGCTGCTCCTGGAACTCCAGTCATTTCAGGGTCGACGAAATGAAGGTCAGAAGGAAAAGAATAGAGCATGAGACTCTTGTTTTAAAGCTTGTTTCTTGTTATATTTTTCCTGATGCAACAAAAGCTTTAGAGGCAGATATAAATATGAAAAAGGACAGCTGTGGCTATACTGGGTGGATGTGACCCATATTAAAGCACCAGAAGGAAAACTAGAGAAGGAGGAGGTAGGATGGGGTAGGGGTTTGGGGAGCAGAACCCTTGACGCTGATTTTGCTGAGCTGGAGTGGGCGTGACTCCATCTGTTTGGCATCTCAGCCATTTATTTTATTTGCTGTAAGTTGCATATTGCTGTTGATGTGCAAAAACTGCTAAAACTGCAACCACACCAGAACCTGCCTAAATGAAGAGAAAAATCATCACTCCAGGGCTCCATGCTGGGAAATGAAAGAGAAGAAACTAAACGTCTGTACAAAGTAATTGTTTGAGATGGGTAAGCAAAAATTAAATGTTCCCTGTTTCTCGCATCCCTCTGATCCATCTTGTACATGACAGCCTGGATTCAGTTGCCATGGCTCCCTGGCTGGTCCCTTCGCACCTAGCTTCCCTCTTTTCAAATGGCTGTCACGAAGCAGCCAGCTTGACCTTTTAAAAATGTAAATGGGATCACAGCACTTCCCTATTTAAAATGCTAAGGTTCCCATTACACTTAAAGCTTAAATCCATTCGCGTGGCTTCCCAGGCCCTGCCTGGCTTGGGCACTGCCCACTTTTACATATGTCCTCCTACCAACATCCCCACTTCCCCACTGATCTTCTTCCCTTTCTCTACACTGACTCATTAAGCTTCTTACTCAGGGCGAAGCCTTAGTCTTATACCCATTTGTTCCCTTAGTCTGCACAACTTTCCCTATCCTTTATCTGACTTCTGTGAGTTTTTCCTTCAGGTCTTCAACTTCTCTGACCTTTCAGAGATATTAAAATATCTCTGTGCCAGAGATTGCCAGTAGGCCCCCAGCATCCCTTCTTCCCTTCTCCTGCTGAGGCAGAGCATCTAATTTTGTGTTGGGCCCATGGCTATGTGGAGTGGAGGCTTCATTTCCCAGCCTCGTTTGCAACTGGGTGTGGCGATCGTTATTCAGTCTCTTAAGTCATGTCCCACTCTGCAACTCCGTAGTCTGCAGCACACGAGGCTCCTCTGCCTTCCACTATCTCCTGGAGTTTGTTCAAATTCATGTTCATTGAGTCGGTGATACTATCTAACCATCTCATCCTCTGCCACCCCTTCTCCTTTTGCCTTCAGTCTTTCCCAGCATTAGGGTCTTTTCCAATGAGTCGACTCATCACATCAGGTAACCAAAGTATTAGAGCTTCAGCTTCAGCAACAGCCCTTCCAATGAATATTGAGGTTGATTTCCTTTAGAATTGACTGGTTTGATCTTCTTGCAGTCCAAAGGACTCTCAAGAGTCCTCCAGCACCACAATTTGAAAGCATCAATTCTTTGGTGCTTAGCTTTCTTTCTGGTCCAACTCTCACATCCATACATGACTACTGAAAAAACCATAGCTTGACTAAATATAGGTGTGGCTAATGAGGTATAAACAGAGGCTGTCCTAAGAGTAATAAAATCTGTGAGTTAACATTTTGAGACAATCAAAAAGTTGCTTCAGAATATCTTGTTCTGGGAATTCCCTGATGGTCCAATGTTAGAACTCTGCACTTCCACTGCCTGGGGTCAGGAGTTCTACCCTTGGTCAGTGAGCTAAGAGCTTCCAAGCTGAGTAGTGTGGTCAAAAAAAAAAGAAAATTTCTGTATTAAGTCCAGAGCACTCCTGTTCGAATGTGATATCTTACCCTGGAATTTCTTCATTACAGATCTCTGTGATATACCGAGTGACAATGCCAGTATAAAAAATTCTTCAACAGCTGGCAACTAATAGGTCGTTTTCTTGTGTTATCACTTTTCTATTTTTAGCCCAAGTTAGAATACAAGTTAATATTTATTGAGAGTTAACTTATAACTGCCTCCAAATTTGCTGAGGACCAGCCAAGCACTTGAGAGAGGGCAATGGAAACCCACTCCAGTGTTCTTGCCTGGAGAATCCCAGGGACGGGTGAGTCTGGTGGGCTGCCGTCTGTGGGGTCGCACAGAGTCGGTCACGACTGAAGCAACTTAGCTTAGCTAGCAACAGCCAAGCACTTGATGCATATGGGTTCATTTTATACTGACACTATCTGCATGAGGTTGGCATTATCATAATTTCCACTTTACAGATCTGAAAACTGAGGCCCAGAAGAGTTAAGCAATGTGCCCAAAGGCTCATAGTCAGAGCAGTGACTTGGGTCCAAACCTATGTGAGCACTTACCCACTATGAGACTTCGCCTCCTCTGAGCTCTCCTGATTTTCAGTTTATTACTGGCACTCATACATACAAAAAAACTTTCTTTTTAAAATTCTGTCTCTGAGTTGCTGGTCCCTGTTATGACAAAATCTCCTTCTCTGGTGTCTTTCTCTTCTGGTGGCATTTACTAATTTATTTCTGTTCTCCCTCTTCTTTGACACCACATGTCAAGTTCGCTAGGACTCCGGTTCCCACTTGATCTTCGCTCTCTGCCCGTGGTACCCTGAGGTCTAAGTGCGCTCTGCTTTTGTCTCTCTCATACACCAGTCCTAAGAGTCAACCCTAAGTCACCTGTACCTACAATGACATTTCCTCAGACATGGAGAAGACAGGCCTACATGAGGGAGCTTTCCAGAAAACACTTAAAAAAATGACCACAGAAGCTCCAGAGAGTCCAAGCAGAGGCCAAGTATGTAGGTAAAGGAACTCAGTGATAGAGGATGTTTTAAACAATGTTTGATTATTTCTCAGTAGGAAATCTAGGAACTAGATTAGAAATTAGGTTTTACTTTTCCACTGTGTCACTAATTTATTCTTAATATTGAAGAGGTTACTTTTCATTTTTTATGAATATCCTCCTCTGAAGTCAAGCCCACAGTGATTGTGGAGGACAGTCAGGCAAAGAGACCAGGAAAAGGTTTCCCTGAGTCAAGAATACAGACTGGATTGGATATGGAAGGGCAGAACGTCATGTACTTCCATGTGCCCCTTAACCAGATTACTTGGTTTCTGGGTCTCTGGGGCAGACCACCTACGGACATCAAGCTGGCTGGATTTGAGTCATGTACCTGAACAGGTCGTGCTGATGCAAGTCCGCAAAGATCTGACAGAGGGCCTCACTCTCCCCTTTGGCCATCAGCTGCATAAGGCTCTCGCTGGGCTGGGAAGCTTGGGGTGTCTTCTGTACTAACTAGATAGAGGAAAGAAAAACAAGGCCTTAGCATCTCTGCATTTTCCTAATATCATGGTCTAGACCCTAAAGTGTTCCATCAGACAAAGCCATGCCAGCAGCATAGAGAGGCAATTCTGAGGCTATATCTGTTTGTTTTGATCTCTATTGTTATAAATTTCCTTTGATGTCCTAAGAATAATGTTAAAACATAATTTAGTGTAGATAAGCTATTCTTAACATACCTTACTATGTTATTGAACAGTCTATTAATATAAACTTTAATAAAACTTACCATACTTGGTTTTATATTTAAATGCTGCTGGTGCTAATTCGCTTCAGTCATGTCCGACTCTGTGCGACCCCATAGACGGCAGCCCATCAGGCTCCACCATCCCTGGGATTCTCCAGGCAAGAACACTGGAGTGGGTTGCCATTTCCTTCTCCAATGCAGGAAAGTGAAAAGGGAAAGTGAAGTCACTCAGTCGTATCCGACTCTTAGCAACCTCATGGACCGCAGCCTACCAGGCTCCTCCATCCATGGGATTTTCCAGGCAAGAGTACTGGAGTGGGGTGCCATTGCCTTCTCCTAGAGGGGGTTAAATGTTTATTGTAGAAATTTAATGTTTTTCAAATTCATTTCTCTAAGACATATCCTGTGTTGAGGTGCTTTTTATGCCAAAGTAAAACTGCCTTTTTTCTTGTTGCCTGTGATGCCCCTCGGATGTTCTAGTTGTGCGGGTGTGTGTGTGCACATGCTCAGTCACGTTAGACTCTGAGGCCCCATGGACTGTAGCCCACCAGCCTCCTCCGTCCATAGAATCTTCCAGGCAAGAATACTGGAGTGAGTTGCCATTTCCTCCTCCAGGGGATCTTCCTGACCCAGGGATCAAACCCATATCTCTTGCATCTCCCACACTGGCAGGCAGATTCTTTACCACTGCACCACCTGGGATGTCCCCTAGATGTGCACGCTGCTCGTGTTCATTTAATATTAATATTTACTGAATATCAACTACTTGCCAGGCACTGGGGAATCTCAATGAAAAATACAGATAAAAATCTCAGCCGTTGTGGAGCTTACGTTGTAGCTCACATCAGGCTTCAGTTCATTAGACTCCACGGCCTGAGGCAAAAAGGCCCAGGTGGCTTCCCTGATTTCTGTCAAATATTTAAAGAAGTAGTAACATCAATTCTTCAAAAACTCAGAAACAGAGGAGGAGGGAACACTTTTTAAATTACTCAATAAGGCAAGTATTGTTCTGATACCAAAGCCAGGCTATCACAAGAACACTACAGACCAATATCTCTAATGAACATAGGTGCAGAACTCTTTTAACAAAATGCTAGCAAACCAAATCAAACTATATAGGAAGGATCATATACATCGTAATGTAATGGAATTTATTGCAGGAACACAAGTCTGGTTTAACATCTAAGAATTAAAGTAATAAAATACATGGGCTTCCCTGTTGGCTCAGTGGTAAAGAATCTACCTGCCAGTGCAGGAGACCTGGGTTCTATCCCTGGGTTGGGAAGATCCCCTGGAGAAGAAAATGGCAACCCATTCCCATATTCTTGCCTGGGAAATCCTATGGACATGGACAAAGGATCTGGTAGGCTACAGTCCATGGGGTTGCAAAGAATTAGACACAACTTAGCAACTAAACAACAACAATATACTATATTAATAGAATAAAGAACAAACAATACGATCATCTTAGTAGACAGAGAAAAAGCATTTGGCAAAATCTAATACCCATTCATGATAAAAACCCTTAATAAACAAGGAATAGAAATGAATTTCCTCTATCTTATAAAGGGCATCTACAAAAATCCCATAGTTAATATCACACTTAGTGAAAGACTGGATATTTTTCCCCTAATACCTGGAATGAGGCAAGGATGTCTGCTTTTGTTACTTTATTAAACATTGTACTGAAGGTTCTAACTAATGCAATAAGCAATAAACAAATGGATCCAAATGAGAAATGTAATTAAGCTGTATTTATTTGCAGATAATAAGAATATATGCATATATGTAGAAAATCGTAAGGAATCCATGAAAACCACTACAGCTAATAAACAACAGTACACAAAAGTTGATTGTATTTCTATATACTTTCAATAAGTGATACAAAATTAAGACAACACAATTCCATTCACAATATCAACAACAATCAAATACTTAGGAATATATTGAACAAAAGAAGTACAGAACTTATAAACTGAAAGCTGCAAACATTGCTAAGGGAAATTAAATTAGATTGAAT
This sequence comes from Aepyceros melampus, assembly GCA_006408695.1. Lineage (NCBI taxonomy): Eukaryota > Metazoa > Chordata > Mammalia > Artiodactyla > Bovidae > Aepyceros > Aepyceros melampus. The sequence goes on from SJXQ01003498.1 coordinate 268,403, forward strand.
AAATGGAAAGACTGTATACATATGTACTGAAAGACTCAGTATTTGTCAAGATGTCAATTTTCCCCAAATTGTTGTATAAATTCAACATGTCCTTATTGAAATTCCAGCAGGTTTGTTTGTGTTTTTTTGCAGAAATTGGCAAGTTGATCCTAAAATTTACATGGAAATGCAGAGGATCTGGAATTGGCTATTCCAGAACAATTTGAAAAAGAGCAAAATTGGAAGATTTACAACACCCAATTTCAAAAATTAAAATTCAGAAATTTCAAAAAACTTACTATAAAGCTTCATTTATCAAGACATTGTGGTATTGGCACAAGAATAGGCAAACAGATCAGTGGAACAGAACTGAGAAGCCAGAATAAATCTTTACATTTATGGTCCAATGCCAAGACAATTCAACGTGGAAAGGATAGTCTTTTAACAAATGGTACTAGAATAGTTATAACATCCACATGCCAAAAAAAAATTTGCTTAAAAATGTACCCTTACCTCACATCATACAAAAATATTAACTCAGGGATCAAAGACCTACATGTAAGAGCTAAGTCTAGGGACTTCCCTGGTGGTCCAGTGATTAAGACTCCATATTTCAAACGGCAGGGGCTCATATTCAATCCTTGGTTGGGGAACTCAGATTCCACATGCTATGTGATGTGGCAAAAAAAAAAAATTTTTTTTTAAAAAGTCTATACAACTTCTTGAAGAAAATACAGGATAACACCTTTGTGACTTTGGGTTGAACAAAAAGTTTTTAGATACACCACTAAAAGTCAGATCTATTAAAGAAAAAATTGATAAACTGTACTTCATCAAAATTTAAAACTTTTGCTCCTTAGAAAACATCATTAAGAAAATGAAAAGACGACTCACAGACTGAAAAAACATTTACAAGTCATATATCTGATAAAGAACTTGTATCCATAACACACAAAGAACTCTTCCAACTCAATAAAAAAAATTTTTTAGATAAGCAAAAGATTTTAATAGAAATTTCACCAAGAATATATGTAAATGGTTAACAAGTCTATGAAAAGTTCCTTGACAGGAAATCCTAATTAAAAACACAACATATCCCCTAGGATGGCTTTAATTAAGAAGATAATATCATTGTTGGTGAAGATGTGGAGAAAGCAAAACCCTCTCACATTCCTGGTGGGAATGTAAATGGTACACTTTGGAAAAAGGTTTCCTGTTTAAACATGAACTTACCATATGACTCACCAATTCCAAATTCATGGAATCTACCCACAACAAATGAAAACATACCCTAACATACATCTATACAAAAACTTGTACACAAATGTTCACAGCAGCATTATTCATAAGTAAGTTAAGTAAGTAAAGTCACTCAGTCGTGTCTGACTCTTTGTGACCCCATGGACTGCAGCCCACCAGGCTCCTCAGTCCATGAGATTCTCCAAGCAAGAATACTGGAGTGGGTTGCCATTTCCTTCTCCAGGGGATCTTCCCGACCCAGGGATCGAACCCAGGTCTCTAGTAAGTAAGTAAAGTCACTCAGTCGTGTCCGACTCTTTGTGACCCCATGGACTGCAGCCCACCAGGCTCCTCAGTCCATGAGATTCTCCAAGCAAGAATACTGGAGTGGGTTGCCATTTCCTTCTCCAGGGGATCTTCCCGACCCAGGGATCGAACCCAGGTCTCTCGCATTGGAGGCAGATGCTTTAACCTCTGAGCCACCAGGGAAGTCCTATTATTCATAATAGGCCCAAATGAAATAATCCAAAGGTCTCCCAGGCGGTGCAGCAGTAAAGAATCTGCCGGCTGATACAGGAGATGCAGATTCAATACCTGGGCCAGGAAGATACCTGGAGGAGGAAAGGACTACGCACTCCAGTATTCTTGCCTGGAAAATTTCATGGACAGAGGAGCCTGGTGGGATGCAGTCCATGGAGTCTCAAAGAGTTGGACAGGACTGAGCATGCATGCACGAAAATGACCCAAATGTCCATCAGCTGGTGACTAGACAAACAAAATGTGGTCTATCCATGCAGTGGAATACTATTCAGCAATAAAAAGGAAATTATTAATAATCTGTGACTCTAACATAGAGTTGGCCTCATGCTATGATACGAATGAACTTGAAAAGCCTTACGCTAAGTGAAAGAAGCCAGACAAAAAAATATATATTATAGGATTCCATGTATATGAAATGTTTCAGAAATATGAGTAGAGTTTGAAGACAGATCAGTGGTTGCCTAGGACAGAAAGTAGGAACAGAATGACCGCAAATGGGCATGAGGGAATTTTTTAGGGTGATAGATATTGTGGTGATGGTTGCAGAACTCTAGACATTTACTGAAAATGCTGAACTGTACACTTGAGTGAATTTTAATCAAAAAAGTGATTAGAAAAAGCCGAAGGCAGGGATCACCTTCTCAGGGTGCTCCCATATCAGCTTACCAAAGCTCTACAGCTTGGTTCTGGCCTTGGCTGGAGGAGGCCCTAGTGTCCACTTACCTGTGAGTCTCCTGAGGGACTGCAGCTACTCTTGGGTACCAGGCAGTGAGTGACAAGAATCCTGGGGTCTTTAGTGGTGATAGACAGGCCCTTCTGCAGAATTTGAACAAGCCGGATCCAGAAGTGGAAGACAGTCTCAGGATGGTCGGGATGGAGTTTTAGATAGTATATCTTCTCTGTGACTGTCCTCAACCGCAGGACACGTTGAAGGTGGTCAGAGACCTGGAGCTCCACAAACTTCAGTGGGAGAATCCTGAAGATGCAAGGGAAGACACACATTGGTAACATGCATGGTCCAACCCTGTGTTCATTAAAATGAAGTGTGTCTCCTTCAGGACCAAGGCTTTGTGGGGGGTGGCGGGAGTGGGATGAATGGTTAGCACAGTGATTGTCAAACTTTAGGGAGATCAGATTCACCTGGGGAGCTTGGTTAAAATGCAGATACCTGAAGACACCCCCAAAGATTCAGATTCAGTAGGTCTGGGGTGGGGCCCTGGAATCTGCATTTTAACCTCCACCTATCCTGCTACGATTCTCATGCTGGTGTTCCCTGAATCCTGCTTGAGAGGGGCAGCCTGGGAGTAAGGTAGCTGGCATCATAGGGATTTTTAATTTTCTTCTTGGTAGAACAACAGGAGCTGGATCCCACTGTCCAGCTTGTCCATTCATTGGCCCTAAGGCCTCAATTACTCTTCCCAAAGGAGCTAAAGTTCAGGGAGCTGGCTTTAGATATGGGATTAGTCAGCTGAACTGGGATGCACTTGCTGTAGGGGGTGCTTAGAACATAAAGGAGAGGTTTATTATTGAAGCAACATGGAGCAATGAAAGGTTAACTTGGGCTTCTGGGAATATCTAGAGATTCTTGAGATAGCCTGCAAATTACTTGAAGAGGCTCAAGCATCTAAAAGTGCCACTGCACACTGCTGTATTCAAAATGGATAACCAGCAAGGGTATAGCACATGGAACTATACTCAGTGTTATGTGCCAGCCTGGATGGGAGGAGGATATAGGGGGGAGAATGGATACAAGTATACGTACGGCTGAGTCACTTTGCTGTTCACCTGAAACTACCACAACACTGTTAATCGGCTACACCCCAATACAAAATAAAAAGTTGGAAATCTGAAAAAGGGCCATTGCATCCTGGACAAGCATAATATTACAATTCCAAGTAAGACTTCATTCAGTTCACTTTACCAGTAGGAAAACTGAAATGCATCAAGTAACTTGGGACTCAAAAATTGTTTTGAGTCTGCTGCTGCTGCTGCTGCTGCTAAGTCGCCTCAGTCGTGTCTGGCTCTGCGTGACCCCATAGATGGCAGCCCACCAGGCTCCACTGTCCCTGGGATTCTCCAGGCAAGAACACTGGAGTGGGTTGCCATTTCCTTCTCAATGCATGAAAGTGAAAAGTGAAAGTGAAGTCGCTCAGTTGTGTCCGATTCCTAGCGACCCCATGGACTGCAGCCCACCAGGCTCCTCCATCCATGGGATTTTCCAGGCGAGAGTACTGGAGTGGGATGCCATTGCCTTCTCTGGTTTTGAGTCTAGTCAGTTGCATAAGGTCTAGAACCTGCATTTCCCAACCAGCGCTTCATCTCCTAGACCCCTTGGCTTCTTTGTCCCTTGCCCCAAAGTAGAGAGACTTCTAAGAATTCAGTGCAGTGAATGTAATAAGAAGGAAAGTGGGGGTGTAGACTGGCCCTGCTTCCTGTCCATGTTACATGCCTCCCACTTTGCCCCACTTCAGAATGCTCACCTCTTCAGGATGATCTTGGGGGCTGTGGATGGTTTGTTCCATGTCTGGTTCTGCCCGTGGTGCCATTTGACACTGGCCATGAGGAGGATGTTGGGAAGAGGCAGGCAGGGCACGGAGGAGGTCACCCCCAGGGCCATGGTGTTGTAGGTTTTGTAGATGTCTATCCAGTTCCTGCCCTTTCTGACCTGCAAAGCAGTCCCCCAGGCACAGTGTGAGCGTTTGGCAGGAGCAGCAGCATGTTTCACGAGAGAGCTTCTCAGACTCGGCACTGTTCACATTTGGGGCTGGATCATTCTTTGTTTGGGGGCAGTGGGCTCTCCTGTGTGCTGTAAGATGTTTAACAGCATCCATGGCCTCTGCCCAATAGATGCGGATACAGTGACCACCCCACCCCACCCCCAAATTGTGACAATCCAAAATGCCTTGTTCAGACATGGCCATGGCTTCAGACGTGGCTCCACGACTGGTGGGAGCAAAGTCATCACTTGTTTGGAACCACAGTTAAACCTATATTGGTTAAACAATTGTAACAGTGTTTACTTTGCCTGTTGTGGGTTGACCAAAAAGTTCATTTGGGTTTTTTAAGCTGAAATGGAAAAACCGAATGAACTTTTTGACTAACCCAATATTAGCAATTGCCCACAAGAGTTTCCTGAATGTGTCACACTTCCGTGAATCCTCCCCAGACTGTTTCCTGGCTTTTATTAAAAAAAAAACAAAAACAAAAAACCTGTCCTTTGGCACTTTCTTGACGGGCTCTATTATCTCCTGCATCTTTTTTTCACTGTCAGGCCGCGGTAACCCCCAAGTGCTGCTTATTCTGGGTCCCATCTGGCCTAAGGAGAGCCCAGGCAAGGAAACAAATTGCAGAGTGCTCCTGTATTGAGGCCTTTGCTTCCCGTGTTTCATGAACAGCCAGGTCAGTCCCACCTCTTTTACAACAGAGAAAACTGGTGCACAGCTCACCTGCACCATGACATTCCCTGACGAGGAAAAAGTGGACCAGACTCCGAGCCCAGATCTCTCTGGGTGCCTGACTTCTATTCTTTCATCCATCAGCATTTCTGCTCTAAAGCCCTAAATAGCATCTCATTTTTACTGCCTCTTTGTTCATCTACTTTGAACTGACAGCCTGGAGGATGACGTAAACTAAGGGGTTCGGAGATCAGACCCTCCCCTCAGAGCAAAGAACCCTTGACCTGTCTCCGCAGAGTGACTGCAGGAGAAAGCCTATCTGGGGCTCTGCAACATCAGGGTCAGGTGTGGGTAGCCTTGCCTTTGGTTCCTCTCTTTGCCTCAGTTGTCACTCCACTGCAGTTCCAGGGACAGACTCTCCGTCACATTGTGGGAAGAGATTTAGAGGAATCAAGGAGTGCCATTTGGACCGGCCCAAGAGTACCTGGACAAAGTTGCTTTCAAACACCACTGATTCAGGAAACAGGTTGAATTCTGGAGAATGAACCATCTGGCCGAGCAGTCCCTCCTCCACACCCAGGCCCACTCCAGGATTTGGTTCCCCATCCACAGGAAAGAGGCCCCTGAATTCTTCCCAGGCATTCAGGGAAGGGAAGGTTGGATAGGATCTTGTGGCTTTTACTGTCTTGTTCGATTTGTTCCAAGTCTTTCTATGTGGAACTGATGACAACATTTCTGCACATACTCAGGGGCCTGCTGCGCATTGTCCTGGGTCCTCTTTCTTCCCTACTGGCCTTGGGCAGCCAGCCAAGGCCTGGGGCCACCAATCAGCTCACAATGATGAATGGATGACATCATGAAAAACCAGCGCAGGCCTGCGGGAAAGGGAAATGAAGAGGAGCCTCCCTTTTCCTCCAGAGTGCTTTCACAGCTTACTGCGTGCCCTGACAGGCCCCAGCCCCCCTGGGACCTGAGGACACAGCTCCCCTAGAACTTGCTGACCCAGGCACAAAGCAGAGAAGGAAGGCTATTAGGAAGCTCCTTCCGCTGTTAAGAGGAAAGTCCCCTCCCTGCCTTTCAAGCCTCCCTTACTCCAAATGTGACCTACCCCCAAAGAGTTTTAAGGGCGGTGGTTGATTTAAAACAACTTTCCTGAGCTCTGTACCATGTGGGCCCCATGTGCCCTGGTCTATCTGCAGTAGTCTCTGCTGGTTCTGGGAGAAGCTGCAGGACTGTAGGTGCCTGCTCTATACTTTGCTACCACTGGCTGGCTACTCCTGTGGGGCTAATTTCCCTAAGGAAGTCAAACTGAAGAACAGTAGGAATAAGTGGTTTCTTACCCAGAGGCTGGCTGGGTAGGGGTGCCAGCTGAAAGGAACAGAATCCCAGTGAGCCGCTCTGCTAGATCAACACGCCCTGCTTCTTCTCAGAAAGTGAGTCTGCCTCATCCCTGAGCCAGAGGAAAAAAGAGCCCAGATCTTGGGGCAGCTAGATAAGAGGCAAAGAACCCAGCAGAATGACCACCACTCCTACTGACCACTACCACTATTTCAGGGAGAAATCCTATTCTAGTTTGAACAAAATTCCAGACTCTATTAACCACCAAGGTAAATTCCTTCATCAAGGTCAAATGCAATCAATTTAGAAAAGCAATATGACAACCAAAATATGCAAAGTACAAGCGGGGAGGTTTATTTCTGTATTTCATTATCAAGCCAGGGAGAAGGCTGAAAGGTCACAAGGCTTTCCTTCACTGATTCCATCACCCCCCTCTGGTTGTTTCTATATGCTCCGGCTCTATAGGCTCTCTCGTGGGCACAACTTCTACCCTCACGTTCCTTGTTTTCCTTTGTTTACCGTGTGAGGAAATGTCCTCTATGGTAACATTCTCTAGGGATGGGGTCAGAGACCACATCTGGTGGTTTACATTTCCCTGGAAACAACATGCAGTAAAAAGTGATGATAATTAGTACACTGGTACTATGCTTTTCACAGCTAAAGCTTACATGCTGCAGTAAAGCTTAGATGTATGGTTTGGATATATTTGACCATTGGGTCTCTAGTAATAGAGCGTCTGGTTTTTAGTTGGCATGAGTTTGTGGAATAAAGATTGTGTTTCCTGGCCTCTCTCTCAGCTAGCTAAGGCTATAGGGCAAAAATGATGCAAGATCAGGAGTTGGATGAAATTTCTATACAGAATCCTCATGGGAAGGGGGCATGCTCTTTTTCACTCATTTCTCCCTTCAGACTGGAATATAGACTTGATGGCTGGAGCTTGAGCATCCCTACTGGGCCATGAATTGGCATGCTAAGGATGGTAGCATAGCAAGATAAAAGGGCTCCAGTTCCTTGAGGATCATAAAATTATACTAGTCCTGGACTCTTGAACTTCTTCCAAGTATGAAAGAAATAAAGGTTTCTTTGATTTTGACTCAGGCTTAAAACTAGCTGATAGAACTATATAAAATACCTATATACTCCTCTGGACTAATTTTATAGGAAGTTATGGTACTATTTACCAATAATTCTAAATAATGAAGAAAATAAGCTTAACTTTATAATAAAATCGGATCTTAAGAATGACAAACAAGTAACTTTTGGAAAAAGTTGTTTAATACATATTCTAGTAACATTCACTGGTTTTGTTTTTTGTGTATACACTGTTGTTGATGTTGTCACAATTATTGATTTTTGCACATTTACTGATGAGCACTTTGGTGAGAGTCTCCTTGAGTATGTTGATTGTCCTTTGGTTTGAGGTTAAAGTCACCTTGTCAGGGTTAGATATCATTTCAAAAGCTTTCTCAGAATGACTAGGATATCTGGTTGTCAGTTGAGGCTAGGCTCAAGTTTTGTGGAGTTTAAAGCTTATAGAGTTTTGGAGAGTCTTAAAAATAAAAAGACTGGAGAGAGGGGTGAGCCAAGAGTTACTGTTTAACAGGTACAGAGTTTGAGTTTGGAAAGATGACCAAGCCTTGGAGATGAGTGGTGATGATATTTGTACGACAATGTGAATGTATGTACTACCATTGAACTGTAAACCTAAAAATGGTTAAAAGAGTGAACTTTTCATTATGTGTCTTTTACCACAATTTAAAAATGCTTGAGAAATCAAAAATGAAATTTAAAAATCCTACAAAAGTATGGTACAAAATTGCTAGAGGGATGTCCTTCTAGACCTTGGAAAGGCACATGAAAAGGGACCTTAAGCTTTATTATCTTCATGGTAAATATTTTAAATATAAAAGTAAAGTGTTAGTTGCTCAGTCATGTTTGACTCTTTGTGACCTCATGGACTATAGCCCGCCAGGCTCCTCTATCCATGGAATTCTCCAGGTAAGAATACTGGAGTGAGTAGTCATTCCCTTCTCCAATTTTAAATATGTGTCACTATTTTAAAAAAAACTGTATTACATAAAAAGTATATGTACTTGTAGAATCAGTTCAGTTCAGTTCAGTCGCTCAGTCGTGTCTGACTCTTTGCGACCCCATGAATCGCAGCACGCCAGGCCTCCCTATCACCAACTCCCGGAGTTTACTCAGACTCACGTCCATCGAGTCAGTGATGCCATCCAGCCATCTCATCCTCTGTCATCTCCTTCTCCTTCTGCCCCCAGTCCCTCCCAGCATCAGAGTCTTTTCCAATGAGTCAACTTCACATGAGGTGGCCAAGGTACTGGAGTTTCAGCTTTAGCATCATTCCTTCCAAAGAAATCCCAGGGCTGATCCCCTTCAGAATGGACTGGTTGGATCTCCTTGCAGTCCAAGGGACTCTCAAGAGTCTTCTCCAACACCACAGTTCAAAAGCATCAATTCTTCGGCACTCAGCTTCTTCACAGTCCAACTCTCACATCCATACATGACCACAGGAAAAACCATAGCCTTGACTAGATGGACCTTAGTCAGCAAAATAATGTCTCTGCTTGTAGAATATAAGTACATATTAGAAAACACAGACAAGTTTAAAAACAAATAGCATACTCCTACCACCCAGAGAATATCACTCACTGTAACAGCTACCTTTGTGTGTACTAAAATGAGATCATACTGTAAAAATGGTTTTATAACATTTTTATACCTGTTTTGTTTAGGCAACACTTTCTACCTTTGTGTTTTAGTTATTTTATCTCATCTCATTAGACCATATTAAATTTTTTCCAGTTATTCTTAGCTGGTTTATTCATATCAGTATCCAATCAAGGACCATAATACCTGTTAAGCTTAATCTCATCCAGTCCCTTTTTTAGAACACTTACTGGTGGAAATAATTGAGTCAGTTGTCCTACAGAATGTCCCACCTTCTGTATTTCTCTATTTTCCCCTTGTGTTAGCTGGCTTCTCTACATTTCCTATGAAATAGAAGTTATATCTCAAGGGCAAATGGATTCAAGTACTAGTCACTATTTCTTAGTAAAGAGCTACCATGAGATCTACGTGAGATACTATTCTCCTCTCCCAAAGAATGTCAGTAGAAAAATACATATAAAGAATACACAGCAGAAGAAAAATGATTTCAGAAAATAGAATAAATTCTTTGAAAAGTATCACTCTAACTGAATACAATATGAGACCCTATGAAACAAAAATTCAGAGATACCAAAATTAGATGAAAAGAAGACTTGGAAAGGTAAGGAAAGACATAGAAGGAAAACACACTAAATATCTGAAAGTAACATTAGAAACCACAAGAAGTAGAGTTGCTATAACAGAAAAGTGAGTCAGTGCCATGGATAACTGGTGTCAGAATATCACACAGACACAAAAGAGAAGTACAAAGAGATGTTTATATTGATCCAGCATACAGCGAGAGTCCTGATAAGAGGGGACAAATGAAAAAGTAGTCACAAGCATAAGAAAAGCCATTTCCGAAACAAAAAGACCTAGCTTGGCAAATGAACAGAATTTCCTATATTCCAGGTAAACTGAGTAAAGAAACCATTGAAATCAGAATAGCTCTTGTGAAGTTCCTAAATCTTAGGGATAACAAAAGCTTCCTACTATAAACATCCCAGCAGAATCAGCAGACCATCTACCAAGAAGAAGAAAATGAGACTGACCCTGAACTTTTTTCAGCAGTTTTAGATGGCATAGGACAATGGAACAATGTAGAAAGAATGTTGAGGAGGAAAGGATGTGACTCAACAATTCCATAAATGGCTAGAAATGAATTCAAGTGTAAAGGTAGCAAAAATTGTCTTAAAACTCTAAGCACTCTAGAGTAAGGAAAACCATAAGCTGATTCTTCGAAAAAAAAAATTAGATGACCCACTAGCTAACAGTTTAAGTTTTTAAAAGGAAGGCAGAAATCATAAAACTTGAACTAAGAAAACACAAATAAGTACAAGTAAGAAGGACAGGTTCCTGGGTAATGGTAGTAACATGAAGCTTAGAGCATTAAATAGGTAGTCAGAAGACCCCAAACTACAGTGACTTAAACTAAGCAGAATTTTTATTCTCTCTTACATACTAATCCAAAGAAATGAAGTCTATAGCTCGTAGAATATCTCTGCCATTCTCAACAGGTGACTTCCATCTCTCAGTTCCGTGACTACTTTAGCTCCCGCCATCACGTTTTCATCCTAGCCATTGAGAGGAGGAAGAGAGAAGGGGGGCAAGACCCGGAAATGACAATAATCACTTTTGCTCACATCCCATTGATTGGAATTCAGTCACATGACCACGCCCAGCTACAAGAGAAGCTGGGAAATGTAGATTTTTTTAGCTGAGTGGGCGTGAGTCCATGTAGAACTTGAAAGTTCTATTACTTATTATTTAATGATGAAGGATATTGATGGATTATCAGCAATCTCTGCAAAGAAGCCATGTCACAGAATTACTCCCTCTGACACCCACAGTAAATAAATAATATTTTTAATAGCAAAATTTTAACTATTGACAGTCTAACCAGGAAAGAAGTTAAATGGTAGGCAAAGGATAGGGAAAACATAAAATCTGAGTATGGTGCTCGCTTCGGCAGCACATATACTAAAAATTGGAACGATACAGAGAAGATTAGCATGGCCCCTGGGCAAGGATGACACGCAAATTCATGAAACGTTCCATATTTTTATAATGTAAAATATTAAAAAAAAATCTGAGCATGGCCTAATAATAAAGAAAGCAAGTGAATATAATTATGTGTGTTCTCACAGATTACCTGCCACCCCCAACAGGAGAGAGACAACCAGAGAGATGAGTAATAAGCTTCAGGGACACAGCAATAAGGAAAATCTTCAAGAGTAGAAGCCCTTATTGATCACAGCACTGTCTCTGTGGAGGCAGAAAAGCTCAGCTAGGCTCACCATTTTTCAGGTCTCTAGGCTGAACTGACAAAGATTATTCCATGAGAACAGGATGCATCTCCAGCTAGAGAAAAGAACATTTAAAAGGCCATCAGGAGAGAGAGCACAGCCCAGGATTTCACCTGGACAGACAGTCCAGAAGAGATTGGATATGTAAAGTGTGTTGAAGTGAGGGCAGAACAAGCAAGATGGAGCTGGGGGACTGGGAAGGGGTAGGAGGAAACCTAGGAGGGAGCAATGGCCCTCCTAGGATGGTACCAGGGAGCGAGTGATGCTATCAGGAACTTGTTTCTCTGATAGGTAAAGAGAAGGTGTGGGACCAGCAGAGCAAAGGAGCCTCTAGGAGCAGCCCCAGGATAAGGAGAGAGCAAGAGATAGCAAAGTAAGCTAAAAGTTATCTGTTAAGTATCATCAAGTCAACCAGAAAGTATCTAGAAGGTCAATATTCCAATATGATGGCCTCAACCTTGTCAGACTCAAGTTCCCTTTTCATGGTAAATATTTTTTATAATACATTTTTGCTGTTCTGAAATAAAATTCAGTGATTATATCCTTATAGAAATATATACATATGTCAGTTCACTTTAGTCACGCAGTCGTGTCCGACTCTTTGCGACCCCATGAATCGAAGCACGCCAGGCCTCCCTGTCCATCACCAACTCCCGGAGTTCACTCAGACTCACGTCCATTGAGNCAGACACAACTGTGTGACTGAACTGAACTGATTTCCCCTGTGATTTTCCCTTTGGATTTTTGATAACACTATTGAAGAAATAATTTATTGTACCACAGGGTATTCAGGAAGGAGGTCAGCTGCTAGTGTCACTAGGAATCTGAAATTGCAAGTCACCATAGCTATACTGAAGTACCTGCAAAACCTTTGGCCTATGTAACTATTGGGGTATTGTGCATCCATCAATTGTAATAGAGCATAGATAATTTTATAATTTTGTGAAGAATAATAAAGTTTTGTTATCACCAGAGCCAATTGGACAAAGATAATTTTGTCCATGGCAGGTTTTTGTGTCCAGTCTTAACCCATCATAGAAAAATTCTGCCATTCTGACAGAAGTTAATACCTTGCCTCCAATCTCCAACTTCAAGTGGTGCTTTTGAAACAAACTCAGTCAAGAATATGTATATAAAAATGCTTGGCATGAAAAGTACTGCCAAGTGCTGCAAAATAATCAAACATACTGCAAAATAAGAAAACTATATTATGGAAGATTCAGAAGAGTTTAAATAGCTGCCTAAATTGTTTTTTTTTATAAGAATCTTTAAAAATATGATGAACTGATATCAAAAATAAATTGTAAATATGAAGCAGAAAGAGAGATTCATAGATAACCAAATTTAGGTGAAAAGTCAACTAGCTAAAGATAAATTAAAAATGTAGAAACATGGAAAAATTGAAAGGAATCTGAAATGTAATATTTCATTTAAAAGGAATATGGGAAGTAATAAATAACATAGCAGACACTGACAAAAATCTTATTAGTAATGGAAGCAGAAGAAATAAGCACATTAAAATAATGGAAATATAAAACAAATTATGGACAACAGAGCATAGAAACATATATTAAGCAACACAAGTGTCTCTAGGGAGAAATAATAATAAAAATATTTGAAAAAAGAAGCATCTTGAAATCTCTAATTAGTAATCAATTATAAATATTTGTTTGAAATTGTTTTATTTTAATCTATAGTTTAAGTATATTGTGACAAAAGCATGAATTATGGATTTCTATGTTATTTTACTTTCAAGGTTCAATTTCCATCCTAAAGTATGAACAATTTATGAAAATGTTATAAGAAGAAGGTAGTAGCCAAACTTTATGCAGACTGTGGCTCAGATCATGAACTCCTGATTGCCAAATTCAGACTTAAATTGAAGAAAGTGGGCAACACCGGTAGACCATTCAGGTATGACCTAAATCAAATCCCTTATGATTATACAGTGGAAGTGAGAAATAGATTTAAAGGTCTAGAATGAAAGTGAAAGAGGAGAGTAAAAAAGTTGGCTTCAAGCTCAACATTCAGAAAACGAAGATCATGGCATCTGGTCCCATGACTTTATGGGAAATAGATGGGGAAACAGTAGAAACAGTGTCAGTCTTTATTTTGGGGGGCTCCAAAATCACTGCCGATGGTGACTGTAGCCATGAAATTAAAAGACGCTTAATCCTTGGAAGAAAAGTTATTACCAACCTAGATAAGTGAAGTCACTCAGTCGTGTCCGACTCTTTGTGACCCCATGGACTGTAGTCTACCAGGCTCCTCTGTCCATGGAATTTTCCAGGCAAATAGTACTGGACTGGATTGCCATTTCCTTCTCCAAGGGATCTTCCAGACCCAGGGATCGAACCTGGGTCTCCCGCATAGTAGACAGACGCTTTACCATCAAAAGCAGAGACATTACTTTGCCGACTAAGGTACGTCTAGTCAAGGCTATGGTTTTTCCTGTGGTCATGTATGGATGTGAGAGTTGGACTGTGAAGAAGGCTGAGTGCCGAAATATCGATGCTTTTGAACTGTAGTGTTGGAGAAGACTCTTGAGAGTCCCTTGGACTGCAAGGAGATCCAACCAGTCCATTCTGAAGGAGATCAACCCTGGGATTTCTTTGGAAGCAATGATGCTAAAGCTGAAGCTCCAGTACTTTGGCCACCTCATGTGAAGAGTTGACTCATTGGAAAAGACTCTGATGCTGGGAGGGATTGGGGGCAGGAGGAGCAGGGGACGACTGAGGATGAGATGGCTGGATGGCATCATGGACTTGGACATGAGTCTGAGTGAACTCCGGGAGATGGTGATGGACAGGGAGGCCTGGTGTGCTGCGATTCATGGGGTCGCAAAGAGTTGGACACGATAGAGTGACGGAACTGAACTGAACAGAGCAAGTAGCAGTGAGAATTACCTGAAGACTAGCAAAAATGGTTTTCAATAATTAAAGATATAAAGAAAGAAAAACTAGACTGGGGGAAGGCAGAGAAGTGGTAGTCGATACCTATGCATAGGGAAATGACCCACAAATTGAAAGATAAAATTGCAGAGGTTCTCCACAGGGAGGGAAGGGCCCAAGCTCCAGGGTGGTCTCCCGAGACTGGAACTGCATTGGGAAGATAAGCTTCTAAAACAGCGGTCCCTAAGTTTTTTGGCACCAAGTGACTGATTTTGTGGAAGACAATTTTTCCATAAACTTGGTAGGGGGCAGTTTTGGGATGATTCACACACATTATATTTATTGTGCATTTTCTTTCTGTTATTATTACATAAGTTCTACCTCAGATCATTAGGCATTAGATTCCAGAGGTTGGGGACCCCTGCTCTAGAATATCTGGCACTGAAGGTTAGTAGTGTTTCCATACTAAGAGCTGGAGATCTCAGGAAAACAGAGATTCCACTCTTGGGTGCAAGAAAATTCTCTCATGTTCCAAGACCCAGCACAGAGGCAGTAATTTGAAAAGAGCTTGGGTTATACACACTTACTGATCCTAGAGAGCCTCCTGGACAAGTAGGCACCGATGGGACTAGTCCTGGGGAAACAGATGCTGGTGGCAGTCATTCCTGGAAGCTTGTACTACGGTAACACTGTGCTGACAAGCATCATTTGTTTACTCCAACTAATGTATTAGTGCTTGGGGTTTACATACATACCAGCTAGTGAGCACCAGTGTCAAGAATGAAGCAAGGGCTTTATCTTTTCTTGCATAGGCAATAAAATATGTTATCGAAGAGAAAAAAACAATTGCCTTACCATGTGGTGGTTTCTTACAATAACCTTGAAATACCTAAAATATTCTTTGAAGCATCTAAACTATTTGTCTGTTTTCATTTTCTTATATCCTGATCTTCCTTTTATCAGTTTGTCAAGTATTTTTTCTTTCTTTTAAGCAAGTTTTACTTATTCATGTATTCATTCACTCTTAAACTAACTAGTGCTGGACACTTTTTTCAGATGCTAGAGATACAACAGAAGCAAGAAAAGATAAAGCCCTTGCTTCTCACTGACCTTTATATTCAGTGTTTAGGACTGGGCCAAGATGTCTACTTTAACATGTTTGTCAAATAAGGCATTGCCAAAGTAATAACATTTGAGATTAAGCTAAAATGATGAGGAGAGATAGCCACATAAGAAATACTGACTGCATCATAAAACTTGGTCATTAATTTACTCATAGAACAAATTTTATTAGGGGTATAACATGTTCATGGCCCAATTTGGAAATAATATCAGCCTAGAGCTGATATTATAATGGAAAAAAAATACTACAGACAAATACATGTAGATATAAGCTGTAAGAAATAAGTGCCATGAAAACAAAATTAAGCAAGCAATTGTGTAACCAGATAGGAGTGGAGGACAGCTAAGAGGTGGTAGATAATTTGAGTTAATAGAAATCAGATGAGACTTTTCTATGGCCATGATATTTAGCTGATCACTGAATACAGTAGTCAAGAAGCCTTGGGAATATCTAAGAACATTCTAAGTAGAGGGAAAAGGTCCTGAAAGATCATGTTCAAGTGTTCAGGGAAGTGACTGGCTGGAGTGAGTGATCCAGAAAATAGAAGGAAATGAGTCCAGAGAAGTAGCCTGGGGACAGACCATTTACAGTTTATGGGCCATGGTAAAAGTACGTCAAGGCTGTATATTGTCACCCTGCTTATTTAACTTATATGCAGAGTACATCATGAGAAACGCTGGACTGGAAGAAGCCCAAGCTGGAATCAAGATTGTCGGGAAAAATATCAATAACCTCAGATATGCAGATGACACCACCCTTCGGGCAGAAAGTGAAGAGGAGCTAAAAAGCCTCTTGTTGAAAGTGAAAGAGGAGAGTGAAAAAGTTGGCTTCAAGCTCAACATTCAGAAAACGAAGATCATGGCATCTGGCCCCATCACTTCATGGGAAATAGATGGGGAAACAGTAGAAACAGTGTCAGACTTTGTTTTTTTGGGCTCCAAAATCACTGCAGATGGTGACTGCAGCCATGAAATTAAAAGGCGCTTACTCCTTGGAAGAAAAGTTATGACCAACCTAGATAGTATATTCAAAACAGAGACATTACTTTGCCGACTAAGGTCCGTCTAGTCAAGGCTATGGTTTTTCCTGTGGTCATGTATGGATGTGAGAGTTGGACTGTGAAGAAGGCTGAGCGCAGAAGAATTGATGCTTTTGAACTGTGGTGTTGGAGAAGACTCTTGAGAGTCCCTTGGACTGNGAAGATCATGGCATCTGGCCCCATCACTTCATGGGAAATAGATGGGGAAACAGTAGAAACAGTGTCAGACTTTGTTTTTTTGGGCTCCAAAATCACTGCAGATGGTGACTGCAGCCATGAAATTAAAAGGCGCTTACTCCTTGGAAGAAAAGTTATGACCAACCTAGATAGTATATTCAAAAGCAGAGACATTACTTTGCCGACTAAGGTCCGTCTAGTCAAGGCTATGGTTTTTCCTGTGGTCATGTATGGATGTGAGAGTTGGACTGTGAAGAAGGCTGAGCGCTGAAGAATTGATGCTTTTGAACTGTGGTGTTGGAGAAGACTCTTGAGAGTCCCTTGGACTGCAAGGAGATCCAGCCAGTCCATTCTGAAGGAGATCAACCCTGGGATTTCTTTGGAAGGAATGATGCTAAAACTGAAGCTCCAGTACTTTGGGCACCTTATGCGAAGAGTTGACTCATTGGAAAAGACCCTGATGCTGGGAGGGATTGGGGGCAGGAGGAGAAAGGGACGACCGAGGATGAGATGGTTGGATGGCATCACAGACTCAATGGACGTGAGTCTGAGTGAACTGCGGGAGTTGGTGATGGACAGGGAGGCCTGGCGTATTGCGATTCATGGGGTCGCAAAGAGTCGGACACGACTGCGCGACTGAACTGAACTGAACTGATGCCCAGGGGTCCTAGTTTTTGTGCTTTATTTGTTTAGTAGTAAATGGTGCATTGAAGTTAAATTGAAAGTTAATAGAATTTGTATGGTAATAGAGAGGGACCTGTTTGTAATCTCTAGTTCCCAAAGCACACAAGTCTGCAGATAAAATAAAGTAACAAGAGCAATGATAAAGAAGCTCTTGACTCTCCCATATCCTTGGACTGACATTTGAGTGAACTCAGTGTCAAAAAACACTGCCTCTTAGAGACTGTATTATCAGAATCTTACCTCTTCTCTGACTCTAGCTAAACACAGAACCTAGACTAGCTCTTCCCTTAGAATGAATTTTTCACCAGGAAAGTCTCAAGTTAAAAATAAACCAGCGGGCTGGAAGACACATTTCCAATCATCATAAAGACTTGTTTTGACACTTAATTTCTGTGAAACACACAGCCTAAGCTTAAATTGGAATCCTTTCTTCAAATCATATAATACATTGAATATCTATTACACTCTTAGCACCAAATGAACTGTATATGACCCTGAGTAGTTAGTTGTCAGTGCTTTGAAGTGTGGACCTTCTTAGCCTCCCCTTTCTGTTGATGTTACACACCATCAATACTGTACAACTGTAATATGGGAAAAACTTGCTCTATAACTCCACTTAAGTGAAAAATTAAAACAGCAATGACTTCCAGATACTCCATAGCAAGAGAAAGGGTGCAAGAAATGAGGAACATAGTGAATCCAGGGAGGGTAATAATGGTAAACACTTACATAGCAGTTGTTATGTGCCAGGCACTGTGCTATCTTCTACATGTTTATTTAATCTTAGCATCTACATCGTAGGGTTATTGTATTATCCCCATTTTACAGATGAAGAAACCAAGGTTCTGAAAATTTAAGTAACTTGCTTAGGATCACCAAGCTTTGTTAGAGCCAGGATCTAAATCCAGATGGACGACTGCAGAACCCATGTTCTCCACTACCACATTATATTTCATGATTGCCACTGAATTGTTCTCACTAGGGGTTGACTTCTCTAGAACGAATACCCTTTGCCCTTCCAAAACCAAGAACTGTACGGACAATCAACAGTTTCTAATGAGCTCTCTCTAAACTATTCCCTTTTTGGCTCTTCAGAGGACACCCTCACAAACACATAGTGATCTCTGGAGCCAATGAGTGCTGGATCCCAAAGAACTTTTTGTTTCTTTCTTTCTTTCTTTCTTTCTTTCTTTCTTTTTCTGTCTGTGCTGGGTTTCTGTTGCTGCGTGTGAAATGTTTCTAGTTGCGGTGAGCAGGGGCTAGTCTTCATTGCGGTGCACAGGCTTCTCACTGTGGTGGCTTCTCTTGCGGAGCACAGGCTCCAGATGCTGGGGATTCAGTAGCTGCCACACATGGTCTTGGTTGCTCCACAGCATGTGGAATCTTCCAGACCAGAGATCAAACCCATGTCCCCTGCAGTGGCAGGCTGATTCTTAACCACTGCACCGCCAGGAAAATCCAGAACTTGTTGATTTCTGATGGCATATTTGCCGTGCAAGATAGTCAAACCAAATACTTTAACCCACCACTTCTCAAAAATGTGTATAGTACTTGACACATTGAAAAGAAGACATGTAATATATTTTAGTTATGAAATACAATAATAACTGAACCATCTCAATGCATTTACTTGAGTGTTCTTTCCTGTAGATCATCTGCCTGCCTCCCTCCCAGAAGCAATCATTACCATGAATCTATATCACTCACTCCTTGGCTTTTTCCTTTTCATTTTTTGGCCTCATGCCGTCGGAGGCAGTGAAAGCACCTAGTCCTAACCACTGGACTGCCAGGGAATTCCCTCCTTCGCTTTTTCAGAAGTAAATTTATCACATATGTGTGCATCCCTAAATAGTTTATTGTTGTTGTAAAAAGTGCTTTGTTTGTTTTGAGATTTATAAAAATAATATAATAATGCATGCTGCTGCTGCTGCTGCTAGTCACTTCAGTCGTGTCCGACTCTGTGCGACCCCATAGACGGCAGCCCACCTGGCTCCCCCATCCCTAGGATTCTCCAGGTAAGAACACTGGAGTGGATTGCCATTTCCTTCTCCAATGCATGAAAGTGAAAAGTGAAAGTGAAGTCGCTCAGTCGTGTCTGACTCTTCTCGACCCCATGGACTGTAGCCCACCAGGCTCCTCTGTCCATGGGACTTTTCAGGCAAGAAGAGTACTGGAGTGGGGTGCCATTGCCTTCTCCATAATGTATGCGGTTTTCTGTAATTTGCTTCTATTACCTACTAATATGTTTCTAAGAGTCACCCATGTTATTGAATGCAACTCTAGTTTGTTCACTCATTTTTTTCACTGCTTTATAGTATTTACTGTGACTATGCCACAATTTATGTGATAATTCTCCAGGCTGTGGTCATTTGAGCTGTTCAACTTTTGCTTTTGTGTACAATATTGCAGGAGCAATCTTCTTTTAATTTTCCTGATGTACACACAAGAGTGGACTTGGAAGTTGGGTTGTAGTGAATATGTACATTCAACTTTATTAGATAATGCTAAATGATTTTCTACAGGGGATTTTTATCAATCTGTACTCTGATATTACTGATGGGGAGTGTATAAAAACTTCGAATGAGTTATATCCTTGCCAACACTTTGTATTATCAGACTTCTTAATGTCTACCAATCTAGTGAATAAAAAAATAATGTCAGTGATTACTAGTGAAATTGAACACCTTTTCATGTACTTTTTACCTTTCATGTTTCTTTTTTTTAATGCAAGTTCATGTCTTTTGCTAATTTTCCTCTCGAGTTATTTGTCCTTTACTTATTCAGTTGGAGGATTTAGTTTGCTAACTTGGATACTAACACTTTTTCAGAAATATGTTTCTCCAAATTTGTGGTGTGGTTTGTATTTTTACTTACTTTATGGTGTCTGAACTGATCAGGAGTTCTTAATTCTAAAGTTAAATTCAAGCATCTTTTAAAATATATGTTGTACTATTTGTGCTTGTTTAAGAGATCTTTTCCTAACCTGAGGTCATAAAAACAGTCTATATTTTCTTCCAAAGTTTTTTTTGTTGTTGTTGTTGTTAAGAATTTGTCTTACTTTTAGCTCTACTGAATCTCTGTTGCTGTGCTTGGACTTCCTCTAATTGCAGCAAGCAGGGATTACTCTCTGGTTGCAGTATGCCGGCTTCTCACTGCAGTGGTTTCTGTTGTTGCAGAGCACAGGCTCTAGACACACAGGCTTCAGTAGTTGTGGCCCATGAGCGTAGTTGCTCCACCACACGTAGAACCTTCCCAAACCAGGGACTGAACTCATGCCCCCTGCACTGGCTGACGGATTCTTATCCACTGTACCACCAAAGAAGTCCTAAAGGTTTTAAAGTTTGCTCTTGACATCTGGCTCAGAGGATAAAACATCTGCCTGCCATGTGGGAGACCTGGATTCGATCCCTGGGTTGGGAAGATCCCCTGGAGAAGGAAATGGCAACCCACTCCAGTATTCTTGCCTGGAGAATCCCATGGCCAGAGGAGCCTAGCGGGCTACAGTCCACGGGGTCACAGAGAGTCTGACATGACTGAGCGAGTTCACTTCACTTGACATTTAACCATAGATGTGTTTTTTTTTTTTCAATGGATATCTTATTTTCCAGTATCCATTATTAAACAGGCCATTCTTTTTCTGTCAACAGTGCTCATTCCACTATAAGTCAAGTATCCTTAAATGTGGTTTGTTTCTAGGCTTTCTAGTCTCTTCAAATGGTCTATTATCTATACCTGCACATATATCCCACTGTCAAAAATACTATAGCTGTGTAATAAACCTTAATGACTGATATGGGGAATCTCTCCATCATATTCTTTCTCTTCAGAAAGCCTTGTTAATTCTTGTACCTGTGAGCTCCCATGTACAGTTAAGAAAAACAGTTTGTCAATTTTCTCAAAAACCTTGATGGAATTTTGTTAGAGTTATATGGCCTCTATAAGTAAATTTGAGGAGAATTAACAACTTAATCATGTGAAATCATAAATATCGTGTATCTCTCTATTCACTTTGTTCAGTCACTATGTTGTGTCCGACTCTTTGCAGCCGCAAGAACTGCAGCATGCCAGACTTCCCTGTCCCTCACTATCTCCCTGAGTTTTCTCAAACTCATGTGTCCATTGAGTCAGTGATGCCATCCAACCATCTTATCCTCTGTCTCCTTCTCCTCTCGCCTTCAATCTTTCCCAACATCAGGGTCTTTTCCAGTGAATTGGCTCTTCACATCAGGTGGCCATAGTATTGGAGCTTCAACTTCAGCATCAGTCCTTCCAGTGAATATTCAGGGTTGATATCCTTTAAGATTGACTGGTTTGATTTTCTTGTAGTCCAAGGGACTCTTAAAAGTCTTCTCCAACACCACAGTTCAAAATCATCAATTCTTTGGTGCTCAGCCTTCTTTATGGTCCAGTTCTTACATCCATACATGACTAGTGGAAAAACCATACCTTTAACTATACGAAGCTTTGCCAGTAAAGTGTTGTCTCAGATTTTTAATATGCTATCTAGGTTTGTTATATATTTTTATGCTACTGTAAATAATGCCCCCCCCCCTTTTTTTTTGGTGGCGCCACACGGCTTGCAGGATCTTACTTCCCTGACCAGTGATGGAACCAGGACCACAGCAGGGAAAGCACTGAGTCTTAACTACTGGACCACCAAGGAGTTCCCAATGACCCTTTTAAAATTAAATGGTCTTTTAAAAATTACATTTGCTTATTGTTTGTTACTGGCATTTACATATGTAACTGACTTGTGTATCTCATCCAAACACCTTGCTAAACTACTTATTTCTCATATTTTCTGTAGACTATTCTGTAGGAATAGACTTCACTTTGACTTTTCCTTTCATGCATTGGAGAAGGAAATGGCAACCCACTCCAGTGTTCTTGCCTAGAGAATCCCAGGGATGGGGGAGCCTGGTGGGCTGCCATCTCTGGGGTCGCACAGAGTTGAACACGACTGAAGCGACTTAGCAGCAGTAGCAGCATTCTGTAGAACATTTGCTTATTGTTTGTTACTGGCATTTACATATGTAACTGACTTGTGTATCTCATCCAAACACCTTGCTAAACTACTTATTTCTCATATTTTCTGTAGACTATTCTGTAGGAATAGACTTCACTTTGACTTTTCCTTTCATGCATTGGAGAAGGAAATGGCAACCCACTCCAGTGTTCTTGCCTAGAGAATCCCAGGGATGGGGGAGCCTGGTGGGCTGCCATCTCTGGGGTCGCACAGAGTTGAACACGACTGAAGCGACTTAGCAGCAGTAGCAGCATTCTGTAGGAAATAATATCAGTGAATAATGAACATTTTTGTTTCTTCTTTTTAAATCCTTGTTTTTTTCTTTATCTTATACTGCACTGATTAGAGCCTCCAGAATGATGTTGAATAAATTGAAGGTAATGAACCTCTTTGTCTTGTTCCTGATTTTAAGAGGAAAATCTTTCAACTTTCCACCATTATCTGGACATTTGCTTACTTTTTTTGTTAATACCCTTAATTGTGTTAAAAGTATTCTTTTCTACCCCTATTTTGCTAAGAATATTAATGTAGGTGTTCTTTTAGTATTGAAATTTATCAAATGCTTTTTCTGCAACAACTGTGGTATTCATATAGCTTATATACATAACATGTTTCTACTTCTGGGATAAACTCAGCTTGATATCTATATACATCAAGGCTTATTTGCAGAGACCAGAAACCATTCTAGCTATTTTCAGCAGAAAGGGATTTAATAAATGGAATTAGGATGTTTTTAGTTTCACATGACCAAAAATTAAACCTTGTTTATATATATGGAAAAGTATGGGACCAAGACCAAAAAATAAATGTTTGGCATTTTGTGTCTGCTCAACATCCAAAATTCCTTCTTATGTGAGAGAAATGCTCCTTTATGTGAGCCTATGAGAGACAGAACTTCATTTTTACTACAGTGCCTAGAAATAATGAATATTCCCTCTCCTATCCCCAGGGTGGCTTAAGGTGCTGGTGCGTGACTCAGCCTTGACCAGTCGGATGCTCCAGCCAGAGTCTGGAATATCAAGTGACACAAAGATGACACAATTTATAATTCAGGCATGGCAGGGACAGCAGTATCCGATGACAGCAGCAGCAGTCCTCAGCAACAGCAGTGTCCGGTGGTGGCGGCTAGTGTCCAGCGCCAACGGTGCCTTAACCAGACTTTTCCTGTGCTGACCTTGGTTATGATTCCCAGTGCCTGGCCTCCCTTGGTTTCTCTCTGTTTTATGGAACCAATTCTCCTCTCCTTGATTCTGGAAGTCACCTTGTCTCTTTATAATAAATACCTTTTGTGCTTAAGTAAGTGAAAGTCAGTCCTGTCTGACACTTCACGACCCCATGAACTGCAGCCCACGAGGCTCCTCTGTCCATGGGATTCTCCAGGCAAGAATACTAGAGTGGGTTGCTATTCCCTTCTCCAGGGGATCTTCTCAACCCAGGGACTGAGCACGGGTATCCTGCTTTCCAGGCAGATTCTTTACTATCTCAGCCACCAGGGAAGCTCTTGCTTAAGTAAAGGAGGCCCTGTCTTCATTACTTGCAAAGAAGAATCCTGACTGATATAAAATTATTCTTTCTCTCTCTGGAATTGAGGAGGAGATAATATAAAGAGGGAATAAGTGAAGTCTAGATTTTCTGTAGCCATTCCTGCTACCATAAGGAAGCTGGTCCGGGTATAAAATCAACGCAGAAAGATGAAAGTGAAAGTGAAAGTTGCTCAGTTGTGTCCCAACTCTTTGCAACCCCATGGACTGTATATTCTGGCCCTGGAATTCTCCAGGCCAGAATACTGGAATGGGTACCTGTTTCCTTCTCCAGGGGATCTTCCCAACCCAGGGATCGAACCTAGGCCTCCTGCATTGCTGGTGGATTCTTTACCAGCTGAGCCACCAGGGTACCCCAATGTAGAAGAAAGGTAGATACATAAAAGCAAAACCATGAAAACAACTCGACTCTCTGGATCAAGCCCTACTTAAAGTTATCCTTACTCTGGACTTTAGTCTCATAAGTCAATAAAATTAATGTATTGTTTAATCTCATTTAAGTGGACTTTTCTGTCACTTGCAACCAAACACATCCTACCTGATACCTTTCTATTCTGTCTTTGAAAAGGAATCCTTTGTTTGATTCTGCATTAGGCTTTTAGCTGCTATTCTACTTCTTTCTTTCCTAGTTTAACTCCTCATAAATGATTTAAAATCTTGGTGTCTTCATTTCCTCACTGCCTTTTGTTGTTTAATCCACGAAAGTCTGGACTCCTTCTTTTCACTCTGCTACCACTATTCTTTTAAGATCAGCAACAGTCTTCTCCTTTCAATGCCACATTCTCAAAGTCATTCATTCATTCATTCAACCAACATTTCTACATGCTCACTTTTGCAAAGTATAGTACTAAATCATTCACTGAACAGATACTTGTTGAACATCTAATATATCCCAGGCTTTTAGGATAAAAACAAATTATATAGGGTCCTTAGTCTCATGTAGAATTACTATTTTATCAGAAAAGACAGAAATTAAAGTAATCGAAATAAACTATAGTGAATGTTACTAGAATATCTCCCTAGGAAATTGACATTTAAGCTAAGGCCTAAAAGTTGAATACAGAAGGATAGGAGTAATGCAAAGATAATGTTAATGGAAAAGGCCTGGAGGCAAAGGAGGATCATGCAAAACTCATAGAGCTGTGGCAAGTCCAGCATTGCTGGGTAAAAAATGTACAAGGAAGAGCGGCAAGAAGCAAGGTGAGACAAAATCGCGCACACCCTTAGTAACACACTGAAGACAGCAGGAAGATGCTGGAATATTTTAATCAGAAGACTGATTGAATTACATTTACTAAAGATTGCTTTGCGATTTGGAGGAGAATAAGAATGTCTTCAGAAAATCAGAAAGTATTTGCAGGTGTTTGGCATTTGATGACCTAGAGTACAATGGTGGCCATAGGGGTAAAGAAAAGGGAATGAGACATGTTTTGGAAGTAGGCCCAAAAGGATATTAACAGAGGTAGAGTGATATGTGCTAAGTTGCTTCAGTCGTGTCCAACTCTGCAACCCATGGACTGTAGCCTGCCAGGCTCCTCTGTCCAGACAAGAATACTGGAGTGGGTTGCCATGCCCTCCTCCAGGGGATCTTCCTGACCCAGGGATCAAACCCAAGACTGTCGCCTGTATTAGCAGGCAGGTTCTTTACCACTAGCACCACCTAGTGATAAGCCACTGAAATGTGGAACACAAAAATACACGTGTCCTCGCTCTGAAAGAGCACTGTAGAAAGGACCACACATAAGAATGTAATACATATACAAGTGAGATATATATCTTAAAATGGTACAAACATCTACCAATTTTCCCATATTTTCCAGCTACCAGATTAGTTTATCTCTCGTCATCAGGGGACGACAGAGGACCAGATAGTTGGATGGCATCACTGACTCAATGGACATGAGTTTGAGCAAGCTCCAGGAGATGAAGGACAGGGAAGACTGGCGTGCTGCAGCCCGTGGGGTTGCAAAGAGTCAGACACGACTGAGCAGCTGAACAACAACAACCTTACAATTCTCTGCCAACGTACGACTCTGCGCAGTATGAACACAATTCCTGATACTATTTCACGGAGCAGTTTAGCTTCTCACCATGCCAACTGATTTATTTTAATTTTTAAAATGTATTTACTTCGGCTGTGCTGGGCCATCATTGCTTTTCCTGGGCTCTCTAGTTGCGGGGAGAAGGAGCAGTGCTCTTCATTGTAGTGTGCAGGCTTCTCGTTACAGTGGCTTCTCTTGTTGCAGAGCACGGGCTGTAAGATACTTGTGCTTCAGTAGTTGCGGCTCAGTAGTTGCGGTTCATGGGCTCTAGAACCAGGGTTCAGCAGTTGTGGCATATGTATGCAGTTGCTCCAGGGCCTGTGGAATCTTCCCACACCAGGGATTAAACCCACATTTCCTGCATTGTCAGGCAGACTCTTGTCTACGGCACCACCAGGGAAGTCCCCAGCTAATCTTTTACAAAACAATATTTTAAGACTTCCCTGGTGGTCCAGTAGTTAAGACTCCACATTTCCACTGCAGGGAGCACAGGTTTGATCCCTCGTTGGGGAACTAAAAGGCCACATGATGTCTGGTGCAGTCAAAACAAAACAAAAACAGTATTTTAGCTTTCTCTACATCTCTCCAATGACTTCCCAGGTGGTATTGGTGGTAAAGGACCCACCTGCCAATGCAGGAAACATAGGAAACAATGGTTTGATCCCTGGGTCAGGAAGATCCCCTAGAAGAGAGCACGGAAACACATCCAGTATTCTTGCCTGAAAATCCCATGGACAGAAGAGCTTGACGGGCTACAGCCCAAAGGGTCACAAACAATCGGACAGAACTGAAGCAACTTAGCACTCACACTTGCTCCTTGGAAGAAAAGCTATGAAAAACCTAGGCAGCTGTTAAAAAACAGAGATATTACTTTGCCAACAAAGGTCCATGTAGTCAAAGTTATGGCTTTTCAGTAGTCATGTATGGATGTGAGAGTTGGACCATAAAGAAGGCTAAACGCCAAAGAATTGACGCTTTTGAGCTGCAGTGTTGGAGAAGACTCTTGAGAGTCCCTTGAACTGCAAGGAGATCAAACCAGTCCATCCTAAAGGAAATCAGCCCTGAATATTCATTGGAAGAAGGACTGATACTGAAGCTAAAGCTCCAATACTTTGACCACCTGATGCAAAGAGCCAACTAGGAAAAGACTTTGATACTGAGAAAGACTGAAGGCAGGAGGAGAAGGGGAAGACAGAGGGCAAGACAGTTTGGATGGCCTCACTGACTCAACGGACATGAGTTTGAGCAAGCTCTGGGAGATGGTGATGGACAGGGAAGCCTGGTGTGCTGAAGTCCAAGGGGTCACAAAGAGTTAGACTCAACTAAGCAACTGAACAACAACAAGCACACAGGCACATCTCTCCTAAAGATCCAAAGCATTTTTCAAAACAAATCTATTGGCANCTTTGGCATTGCCTTTCTTTGGGACTGGAATGAAAACTGACCTTTTCCAGTCCTGTGGCCACTGCTGAGTTTTCCAAATTTGCTGGCATATTGAGTGCAGCACTTTCACAGCATCATCTTTCAGGATTTGAAATAGCTCAACTGGAATTCCATCACCTCCACTAGCTTTGTTCGTAGTGATGCTTTCTAAGACCCACTTGACTTCACATTCCAGGATGTCTGGCTCCAGATGAGTGATCACACCATCGTCATTATCCAGGTCATGAAGCTCTTTTTTGTACAGTTCTCTGTATTCTTGCCACCTCTTCTTAATATCTTCTGCTTCTGTTAGGTCCATACCATTTCTGTCCTTTATCAAGCCCATCTTTGCATGAAATGTTCCCTTGGTATCTCTAATTTTCTTGAAGAAATCTCTAGTCTTTCCCATTCTGTTCTTTTCTTCTATTTCTCTGCATTGATCGCTGAAGAAGGCTTTCTTATCTCTTCTTGCTATTCCTTGGAACCCTGCATTCAGATGCTTATATCTTTCCTTTTCTCCTTGGCTTTTCACTTCTCTTCTTTTCACAACTATTTGTAAGGCCTCCCCAGACAGCCATTTTGCTTTTTTGCACTTCTTTTCCATGAGGATGGTCTTGATCCCTGTCTCCTGTGTGATCACTCACCTAGAGCCAGACATCCTGGGATGTGAAGTCAAGTGGGCCTTAGGAAGCATCACTACGAACAAAGCTAGTGGAGGTGATGGAATTCCAGTTGAGCTATTTCAAATCCTGAAAGATGATGCTGTGAAAGTGCTGCACTCAATATGCCAGCAAATTTGGAAAACTCAGCAGTGGCCACAGGACTGGAAAAGGTCCGTTTTCATTCCAGTCCCAAAGAAGGGCAATGCCAAAGTATGTTCAAACTACTACACAATTACACTCATCTCACACACTAGTAAAGTAATGCTCAAAATTCTGCAAGCCAGGCTTCAACAGTACGTGAACTGTGAACTTTCAGATGTTTAAGCTGGATTTATAAAGGTAGAGAAACCAGAGATCAAATTGCCAGCATCCGCTGGATCATGGAAAAAGCAAGAGAGTTCCAGAAAAACATCTATTTCTGCTTTATTGACTATGCCAAAGCCTTTGAATGTGTGGATCACAATAAACTGGAAAATTCTTCAAGAGATGGGACTACCAGACCACCTGACCTACCTCCTGAGAAATCTGTATGCAGGTCAGGAAGCAACAGTTATATCCGGACATGGAACAACAGACTGGTTCCAAATCAGGAAAGGAGTACTTCAAGGCTATATATTGTCACCCTGCCTATTTAGCTTATATGCAGAGTATATCTCAAGAAATGCTGGGCTGGTTGAAGCACAAGCTGAAATAAAGATTGCTAGGAGAAATATCAATAACCTCAGATACACAGATGACACCACTTTTACAGCAGAAAGCAAAGAAGGCTTAAAACGTAACATTCAGACAACTGAGATCATGGCATCTGGTCCCAATTACCTCATGGCAAATAGATGGGGAAACAGTGGAAACAGTGAGAGACTTTATTTTGGGGGGGCTCAAAAGTCACTACAGATGGTGACTGTAGCCATGGAATTAAAGGACACTTGCTCCTCGGAAGAAAAGCTAGGACTGGCTCAGAGGTTAAAGCATCTGCCTCCAATGCGGGAGACCTGGGTTCAATCCCTGAGTCAGGAAGATCCCCTGGAGAAGGAAATGGTGACCCACTCCAGTACGCCTGCCTGGAGAATCTCATGGACGGAGAAGTCTGGTAGGCTATAGTCCACGGGGTCGCAAAGAGTCGGACATGACTGAGCTACTTCACTCACTCACTCAACCTAGATAGCTCATTAAAAGATAGAGACATTACTTTGCCAAAAAAAAGGTCCATCTAGTCAAACCTATGGTTTTTCCAGTAGTCATGTATGGATGTGAGAGTTGGTTCTTAAAAGAAAGCTGAATGCTTGAAGAATTGATTCTTTTGAACTGTGGTATTGGAGAAGACTCTTGAGAGTCCCTTGGACTGCAAGGAGATCAACCAGTCAATCCTAAAGGAATCAGTCCTGAATATTCATTGGAAGGACTGATGCTGAAGTTGAAACTCCAATTCTTTGGCCACCTGATGCGAAGAACAGACTCATTGGAAAATCCCCTGATGCTGGGAAAGATTGAAGGCAAGGGGAGAAGGGGATGGCAGAGGAGGAGATGGTTGAATGGCATCACTGACTCGATGAACATGGGTTTGAGCAAGCTCCAGGAGTTGGTGATGGACAGGGAAGCCTGGTATGCTGCAGTCCACAGAGTTGCCGAGAGTCGGACACAACTGAGTGACTGAACTGAACTGATTATTGAATATAGTCTCTTGACCCCTGAGGCTCCCTTTTCTCATCTGAAACACGAAGGGTTTGAACTAGATATTCTCTGAAATCCTCTAGGTCCTTTTTCTTGTTTCTTTCTTTTTACAATAAATTTATTTATATGTGGTTGCGCTGGGTCTTTGTTGCTGCATGCGGATGTTTCTAATCGCTGAGTCGGGGCTGCCCTTCATTGTGCAGTGCCCAGGTTCGGGTTACAGTGGCTTCTCCTGATGTGCAGCATAGGCTCTAGAGCGCAGGCTCAGCAGCTGGGGCACGTGGGCTCAGTTGCTCCACCACATTTGGAATCTTTCCAGATCAGGGGTCAAATCCATCTCCCCTCTCTTGCCAGGAGAATTCTTATCCATTGTACCACCAAGGAAGTCCCTCTTTCTTTCTTCCTTTCTTTTCTGGCTTAAATATTTAGAGAGGATTTTTACGTAATTTATTTCAATTTGATACAACACTGAACTAGCCAGGCTAAGTATTCTCTCTCCCATTTTATAGATGGTCACTCCTATCCCTGTTTTCCTCCCTTATTGTACCATACTTTCATGCATCATGCTGCTTTTCAGAAAAGCCGCTGGTCCAACGGAGGTAGTGCTTCCCAGGTAGCTCAGTGGTAAAGCATCTGCCTGCCAATGCAGAAGACACAGGTTCGATCCCAGGGTCAAGAAGAGCCCCTCAAGGAGGCAAATACTGGAGCGCGACCCGCTCCAGTATTCTAGCCTAGGAAATCCCATGGACAGAGGAGCCTGGAGGGCTACAGTCCGTGGGGTCTCAGAGTCAGACCCGACTGAGCACACACGCCTTAATGGAGGTAAACTATGTACTAAAATATGATTCTTTTAAAAGTCAGGTCCATTTTATCTCTAAATTACTTCTAATCATATTATTTTGTATCTGTATATTTGGCACTACATTTCAAAGTCAAATCTATAACCAACTGTAACAACAGACACAGAAATTAAAGCAAATAACCTTTACTAAATTGAAATCTGAGGACATGGAAGTTCTCTGATTCAGCTCTGGGATGCTGATAATGAAATGTTTTCATTTTTTTGCCGAAGTCAACTTTCTCTGCTTTGATGATGGGAATTTTGTTTTGTTTTGTTTAAGATTCTTCAATTTTACAATTTGCTACCTGTGATGTGCACTGAGATACTCAAAACCAGATCTCTCTTCAGGAATGAAAGACTTGTCCTGGCTGTTGGACTACTGCCAGAAGAAAGCCTGCATCTCTCATCCCTCTCTGAGGGTAATAAGAACACTTGCCCAGGGACATGCCTTCTACCAGGCAGAACAGGGTCAGGGTACCAGCATCCAATGACTGATGGAGAGCAGGGGGAGTTAGAATTATGGACTTTCACTGCTGTAGCTCGGATTCAATACATGACTGGGGAACTGAGATCCAGCCAGTCCTGTGGCCAAAAATAGAGAGAACCAGCAAGAACTGACTTTTGGGGACTTCCCTGGTGGTCCAGTGGTTAAGACACTGTGCTTCCAATGCAGGGGAAGCGGCTTCAATACCCGGTCAGGGAACTAAGATCCCACATGCCATGTGATCCAAAAAAAGTGGGGTGTGGGGAGGACATATAAAGCCCCAGCTCTACCGTCCTCCCTCCCCAACTTGGGACAACCATGAAGCTCTATTCCTGCTTCAAAGTTCCCTGTGCAGAAGGCTGAGGCCTTGTTGGGACTACAGTGTAGCTCAACTTCTCCCTCTGCCAACCCAGCTTCCTTTCCACAGGTGTGGATCCCAAGAGCACTCCCTCATAAACGTCTTAGGACAGTAACTGACATCTCAGAGTTGGCTTCCCAAGAAGCCAACCTATGACACCACCCAAATAAAGAACAGCTTCTAATTAAGCTAAAAGCTAGCCCTTGAAATAAAAGGCCACCTAAAAGAAGACAAATAAATCAATCACAGCATATGAATTTGATGATTATTTCTGCCTTACTTCTAACTTTAGCCAAAGTTCTTTATTGAGTCCTCTCAGATCATCAGATCTAGAGCATGTTCAGGAATGACAGGACCACAGAGATTCACAAACATACTGGACAATAGGCATCTTCCCCTTCTCATGAAATCTGACTGCTATTACCTAGTCCAGGCTTCCCTTCTCTTATCTAATACACAGGGCCCTTGGCCTGATGGCCTTCCCACCTTCCTCTGATGCAGGCACTGCTGATGACTTCCCCATGACCTGACTGCAATGCTCAGAGTTCTACTGTGACTGCGTATTGAACCATGAATCAAACCCAGCCACCGAGTCCTTCCTTCCTAGTGACTGCAGGACACCCCAGTCATCCTGATCCATGGTCCCCTTCTCATTCCAGAACAAGCCTCTGGAACCAGCCTGCCTGCATTCAAATACCAGCTCTGTTACTTATAATCTGTGTGACCCAGGCAAGCCACTTTGAACCTCAGTTTACCCATTTGTAAAATGGGGATAATAACAGTTTCGACATCAAAAGGCTGTTGTTGAGCGTTGAACAAATTACTATAAATAAAGGGCTTATAAGAGTGTCTGACCAACAGGAAGCACCCAATAGGTATGATGCCTTATTATCATTATCATCTGCCTATAGGTCCTTCTGTACACACTTCTTTTTCTGACTTCAAAATAAGGCATATAAGTAAATGTAAATACTTCTGAAAAAATGCTTATATTCCAGCCCACCAAACCATCTCTTCTCTATTACCGTGACTTAGCCTTAGAAAGACTGACTGTTTTCTAGAACCACCAAGCAGAGTTGAGGGAATGGATTTCCACATCCATTCTCCTCATCTATTTTATATTTTCCATTACCGCATCACGACCTCCCTTTTGCATTTAACCTTGGACCTATACTTGGCATATTGTATGTGTGTTAGTCACTCAGTCATGTCAACTCTCTGTGACCCCATGTACTATGGCCTGCCAGGCTTCTCTGTCCATGGAATTTTCCAGACAAGAATATTGGAGTTAGTAGCCATTCCCTTCTCCAGGGGAATCTTCCCAACCCAGGGATCAAATCTGGGTCTCCCACATTGCAGATTCGTTACCATCTAAGTATACCTGGCATAATGTACGTACATAAAAATGTCCTACTATTGATAATTAACATGGTAAACCAGAACAGAAGAATACTTCACCTTTTCCACTGTGATGTTTAACTTATCCTTAAGTTCACAACAAGAAAAGTTACAGAGTCAAAGGTATCAATAGATTTTTGGTGCCTTCCTGTACAGAAAACCTTCACTTAATCTTGCACCCCTCTCTGGTTACAATTTTTTCCTCCCTTCTTCTCCAAACTTCTTAAAGAAGTAATCACACATACTGTCTGCAACTCAAAATACGTGTTCACTGCTCAGCCTACTTCAGTACATCTTTGGCTCTCAATCTGAAATTAAAATTGCTTTTACTAAGGGCACCAATCATTGTATTTCTCAATGTTAAGATACCCTAATTATAAGATAAAACACTGATTTCGTAAAAAAAACTTCTTGGGGGAAAATTAAATATATACAATAGACTTATATTGGCTGTAAGTCACATTCCAATTTCTAAAACATTAAAATAATCTTAGAATTAAAATATCCAGTATTTGCTTTTTCAGTTACCTTCTGTGCTCTTAGTAAGATGTTTGATCCTGCTAACTACTCCACTTTTAAGTCATCACCATCTTTCCTTCACTCTCATCAATCAAGCAACAAGCACTACAATGTCATCTCCCAAACCTCCCCAAATCTGGCCCCTCTGCCATTTTTTAGTACCATCACCATCTGTGTTCGTTGTTCAGTCACTAAATTGTGTTCTGACTCTGCAATTCCATTGATGGCAGCACGCCAGGCTTCCCTGTCCTTCATTATCTCTTGGAGTTAGCTCAAACTCACGTCCATTGAGTTGATAATGCCATCAAATCATCTTACGCTCTTGTCGCCCCCTTCTCCTTTTGTTCTCAATCTTTCCCAGCATCAGGGTCTTTTCTAATGAATCTGCTCTTCATATCAGGTGGCAAAGTATTGGAGCTTCAGCTTCAGCCCCAGTCCTTCCAATGAATATTCAGGATTGATTTCCTTTAGGATTGACTGGTTTGATCTCCTTGCAATCCAAGGGCCTCTCAAGAATCTTCTCCAGCACCAGAATTCAAAATCATCACCTGGAGAATTGCGTTTAGTCTTTCAGTTGTTTTCTCTGCCTTGTTTAATCTCAGCCCACTCACATCCATCCTCCACCCCACTGCTGGAGAGAGTTAACATTTATTGAGCATGCACTCTATGCCAGGCACTGCTATAAGCACATTACATGGACTACCATTTAATCCCTACAACAACCTTAGGAGCTGGATGATACTGTTATTATTATCTCTTTTCTACATGGGGAAACTGAGGCCCAGAGCTTCAGATTCAAACCAAAGCAGTCCAGTTCCAGAGACTGGGCTACACTATACGGCCTCCTGGAAAGTCCAGATCTCACACTTGCTTCAAGCTTCCAGGATTCCACATTGCCTGTAAGATAAAATCCAAATTTTTCAGCCAGGCAATAGTTCTAGCAAAACCCAACCTTGTGATAAGTTTATCATCTTCATCACCCTCTCTACTCTTGCAAATTTCCCCCCAGCAATACAAAACTACTTAAAATTCCCAGCGAAGAGTTTCACAACCTCTGCTTTTGCTCATGCTATTCCGGCCATGAGGAATACCTTTGCCCTCTTTCTTCATCTGGCCAGCAGATATTCATCCACATTATTTTCTGGAAAATGACTTACCCCACTCCCAACCCTTCCTCCGCCTCCCTCCTAGGCTTCACTACACCATGCAAAGCACTGTCAAAGCACTTCCCATATTATAATGACATCATCTATGTGCCTGTAGGTCTCCCCATCAGGCAGAAACTCCCAAAGGAGCAGGAACTATATGTTAATCTATCATTCTTTCTCATCACTTAGCGTAAGTACAAATTGGTACAAACTGACACTGAACAACACAGAACCTTAACAAGTAGGTCAGGGCAAATCATTCACTATAACATCTACTTGTTAAGATAAGACCATTTTTCAAATTGACAAATGAGATACCCCCCCAAAAAATAACTTGATTCAAAACACTAGCTTTAAAGCTGTAGGTATCTGCCTGCACAATGGTAGAGGCTGGTTTCCCGCATGCGGGAGAAGTGTGCAGAGCCAACAGTGGAAGAAGTGCCAGAAGGTCTTCTAATGCAAGGTCTAAAACGTGGGGAAATGGACAAAAGATGTGAATCCATTTAAACACCCCCAGCTCTTTGAGGAAAACTCAGCTGCTGCTGCAGCAGAGCCTGGAGTTACCTGTTCCTGCTCCCTGACTCTGCTCGGTCTCGCCAAGTCTCGCCAAGAACTAGCCTGCAGGAAGTGCCACAGCCACAGTCACGGCTTTTGAAGATACAGAAAGACTCCTGTGGAGCCAGAGCTGACAATTCACAAGATTAGAATCACCCTCACCAGCTGCAAAGTGAAATCTTTGGAGAAGGTATGTACTGACCTGACCAGAGGCCCAAAGGGAAAGAATCTCAAAGTGTAAGGACGGGTTCGGAGGCCTACCAAAACCCTGAGAATAACTACAAGGAAAACTCCTTGTGGTGAAAGTTTTAATATTTGAGATTGATTCCAGATGAGGATCCATATGCAACCCAATGACCTGCACAGTCCTGAGATTCCCAAGCAGATCTCTTCCATCGGAGCTAAAAGTCAAGGTTGAAGTCACCATTGCAGAAGCTTAAATTAACATTTTCCTAAATATTGATAACCAGTTGTTAAACAAACAAAAAAAAACCTATTTCTTTCATGATCACAAGGCAACCCAAGTAAGCCCAAGCCCAAGTCATGTGAGGAGACACCTGGCTAGATCATTGCTCTTTCTGCCAAATCTTCAAAATGGTTTCTGGTGTTTAAGGATTGAATTGTATTCCCTCAAAATTCATATATGAAAGCCCTAACTTCAGAAAGTAACTGTATTTGGCAACAAGCCCTTTAAGGATGATATAATTGTTAAAATGAGGCCCTCAGGACATGCACATGCCCTAATCCAATCTGATTGGTGGTATTCCACAAAGAGACACTAAGAGTGCTCATGCCATAGAGGGAATGACCAGGTGAAGAGGCAGCAAGAGGGTGGCCACTGTAAGTCAAGGAGAGGTTTCAGAGGAAACCATCCCTACCAGCACCATGATCTTGGACTTCTGGGCTCCAGAACTGTGAGAAAATAAATTAGTGTTGTTCAAGCTACCTAGTCTTTGGTATTTTGTTATGGAGTCCCAAGCAGACCAATACAAAGGTTCAAATTGGACATCAGCAATGGGCATTCGGATTGAATCCCCAGTCACTATAGCCTTGACTCAAGTATGCATGATGACATGAATAGTGAAAGAATCAACATGCTGCACAGCAGAGGAAACTACCAACAAAATGAAAAGGTGGGTCTTGCCTGCAGGGTAAGACTCATGCTTCTAAGACAGGAGGTAAGGGTTTGATCCCTGGTCCAGGAACTAAGCTCCCATATACCACACAGCATGCCGAAATAAATAAATAAAATTTAAATTGGTTTAAAAAAAAATGCTAAAAATGCAACCTAGAGAATGGGATAAAATATTTGCAACTCACTTAATTGATAAGGGATTAATATCTTAAATGTATAAAGAATTCATACAAATCATAGTTAAAAAAACCCAAACAAACCACAGTTAACCAATCTATTTTAAAAACTATCACAGGATCTGCATAGACATTTTTCCAAGGAAGATAGGCATACAGATGGCCAACAGGTACATGAAAAGATGCTCAACATCATTAATTATCAGGGAATGTAAATCAAAAACCAAATGAGATAACACCTCACACTTGTTAGAATGGCTATTATCAAAAAAGACAAGAAATAGGAGATTTACTGGTGGTCCAGTAGTTAAGGGGCTTCCCTGGTGGCTCAGAGGTTAAAGCGTCTGCCTCCAATGCGGGAGACCCGAGTTCGATCCCTGGGTCGGGAAGATCCCCTGGAGAAGGAAATGGCAATCCACTCCAGTATTCTTGCCTGGAGAATCCCGTGGACGGAGAAGCCTAGTA
Source organism: Aepyceros melampus (assembly GCA_006408695.1). NCBI lineage: Eukaryota > Metazoa > Chordata > Mammalia > Artiodactyla > Bovidae > Aepyceros > Aepyceros melampus. Next base: position 305,224 of record SJXQ01003498.1, read on the forward strand.
GGTTACAGTCCACGGGGTCGCAAAAAGTCGGACACGACTGAGCGACTTCACCTTCACCAGTAGTTAAGAGATCTTTGCTTCCACTGCATGGGGCATGGGTTTGATTCCTGATCAAAGAACTAAGACTCCACAAGCTGCACCAGCCAGCTCCCCAACCGCAGAAAAGACAAGAAACAACAAATGCTGGTGAAGACACGGAGAAAAGGGAACCCTCATGCAAACCTCATGTTGATGGGACTGTAAATTGATACAGACACTATAGAAAACAGCATGGAGTTCTTCAAAAAGTTAAATGTAGAAGTATCGTATGATCTGGGGCTCTCTCTATTCAGGTGGCAAAGGAGAATCCGCCTGCAGGAGATGCATGAGAAGCAAGAGACGCAGCTTTGACCCCTGGGTTGGGAAGATCCCCTGGAGTGGGAAATGGCAACCCACCCAGTTGTTCTTGCTTAAGAATCCAGGGACAGAGGAACCTAACGGGCTACAGTCCATGGAGTCGCAAGAATCAGACATGACTTAGCGACTAACAAATCTAAGGAGAAAACAAGATGCAAGTTACCTTCCTGACAGTTGTTTTCCTCTCAGTCTCTGCCCCCAGTTCCTGCCCAGTCCTACAAAGACTCAAAGGCTAAGGATCCCTTACCCTCCACACAGCTCTGAGCTGGAATCCAGGCTCCCGCACTCACAGACCTCTTCTGAGTCTCAGCGGCACGTGCTTCCAGTACAGACATCCCCTTTTTCCCTTCACACTGGGGCCAACAGTGTTAGCCAAGGCTTGAGCACCACATAATACACAATGGAGTATCACTGAGTCATTAAAAAGAATGAAACCTTGCCATTTGTGACAACAGGGATGGACTTTAAGGGCATTATGTGAAGTGAATTAAGTCAATCAGAGAAAAGTCCAAATACCGTATGATGTTACTTACATATGGGATCAGAAAAAAAAAAAAAAAAAAAAAA
>SJXQ01003498.1:306421-340197 GCA_006408695.1 Aepyceros melampus
GGGGGGGGGGGGGGAGGGCGGGAAATGAGTGAAGAGGATCAAAAGGTACTAACTTCCAGTTAGAAAATAACTAAGTCATGGGGATATGATGCACAACACGGTAACTATTAGTGAATAATGCTGTACTGCATATTTAGAAGTTGCTAAGACAGTAAATCTTAAAAATTCTATCACAAGGGAAAAAAATTCCGTAACTATATATGATGACAGATGTACATTTACTGTGGTGATCATTCTTCAATAAATATAATTGTTAAATTATTATTTTGTACATCTGAAACTAAAATAATGTTGTATGCAAAATATACCTCCATAAAATAATTTTTTTAAAAAACCAACAGAAATTTTTTTTTTTTTTTGGAAGGGACCCTGGGGACCCTCTATCCCATCCTTTTCTAAATATATAATTTTGTTGACTTTTGACTGTGCTGGGTCTTCATTGCTGCCCAGGCTGTTTCCTAGTCTCGGTGGTCAGGAGCCACTTTGCGGAGTGCAGGCTCGAGGGCTCAGGCCAGCAGCTGTGGGCCCGGGCTTAGCTGCCCCACGGCATGTAGGATCTTCCCAGACCAGGGGGTCAAAGCAGGGTCTCCTGCACTGCCAGGTGGATTCTTTACTACTGAGTCACCAGGGAAGCCCAGCAAAACTAAACAAGATCTCTGCAAGGTTTGTCCTCTGAAAGGTTTAATTAATTATATCCAAATTCTAGACACATTCTAGACACATTACTGAGCATGACCAAATAAATAAAACAACAGCATGAATAATAAGATAATAGCAGCTAATATTTCTTGAATACTATGTACCAGATACTCTTCTGAGCCCTTTACAGGTTCCATTTAATCCTTGTAACAATGCTATGAAATAAATTTTATTACTGCTCCCACCTTACATATGCATTAATTAGAGCACAGAAATAAGTAATTTACCCAAGGTCTCAAAAGCTAGTAGGAGTAGAGCTAGGATTCTAACCAGGTAACCCGGCTCCAGGGTACAGTAAACTATACAACTAAGTAAAAATAAAAACAAACAAATAAAACTAACCATGCTGCCATGCCAAAAGTTAAGGTAGATCAATTTATTCAGAAAAATAATCCTAGTATACACATAAAGGTATCTCTAAGAATAGACTCCAAATCCTTGACAGTGCATATTATCTGAGAGGTGAGAATACAGGCAACTTTTCTATGTTTCCATGTTTTCTACATTCGTGTAATGGCCAAGTATGTATAAAATATTTTAAGTTAAAGAAAAGAGTGGGAAGTGGGAGTTAAAAAGGAAAGAAAAAAAAAAATCAGATCACAAGAAGCAAAGAAAAATAAAACAGCCAGAAAAGGAAGGCAAAAACAAAGGAAGAATGAGTAACAAGAACACACCAGGAAGCACAGGATAATGAAATAGAACTCTGAAGGTGAAATGAACAGATGAGAAAGAAACAGGAGATTACAATCAAGATCCTATATATGAGTCTGATAAATTTCAAGGAGAGAAAAAGGGCAGGAAGAAATGTGAGCACATGCCTTGGATTGTCTCATTAAAAATGTTTCGAGGAGAAAGAAAACAACCCTGGAAGGCAAGTATTATTGTTATCATCCCACTTCATAGATGAGAATACTGAGGCTTTTTCATAATTGCCCCAAATCACTCAGCTGCAAACGAGGTGGGAATCTTAACCCAAGTCTGCCTGATTCTGAGTCTCCAAAACTACTGTACTACAGTGTCTCCAGCAGAGAAGCCAGGAAACACCATTCATCCTTTAAGATTCTGGGCCAGTGTCCCTTAATCCATTATACCTTTCCCCAGTCAAAATTAATCTCTCTCCAACTTCTAGGAATATAACCTAAGAAAATAATCAAAGGTAAGCTTAAAGATGTATATTCAAGGACAATTTAATGTTATACAGCAAAGAAAAAAAATGCTCAGCAAAAAGTGAACAATTAAGTAAATTACAGTATAATACTATAGAATGGATTTTATTAAAGCATTGTTTGCTAAAAAAAAAAAAAAGGAAGGAAAAAAATACATGTATGGTCATGGTTTGCAATAACACAGTACCATCACTGAACACATAGAACATTTCTGTTCCTGTCCTCTCTGTCATGGAGGTAGTCACCCATTTCATTTAAAACTCATATTCAGTCATTAACAATCTAAATGAGAAGGGCTCTATAACACAGTTTTCTTTTTTCCCACTGGAATTCCTACCTAATCTGACAAACTGGCCATAGTTCAAAGTAGTTTAGTACACAACTTGGCTTAAACACTGGTATGTATGGATTTCTGTTGAGCTGGTGTGACCTAAATGAATATCTGCCCACAGGGCCAAGGCTTAAGGAAAAGTCAATGGCATCAAACAGCCATTTCATTTTTTTCCAATATATTTTGCACAGGTCAGCTATACCACATATTAATCATACAGGAAAGATTAGAATAAAACCAGCAATCAGTGTTATCTCTAGAGAACAGGACGGCATGTGATTTTATTTTCTCTATATCCCTCTGTTTTCTGATTTTCTGCATTTAATATCTATCATTTCTTAATAAAGAATTTATCATTTTGAAAAGTAACTTTTTCTCTATGTTCCCCAAACATTGTGTACTTCGATGACAGCCCCTGACGCATGGTGCTCTGCATTCTACTTAGTAAATACATGTCTATAGTTCCTTAGAAACAGAAAATGAGATACATTTGTATCCTCCCCTGTTCTTAGAGCTGTGCTTTGCCACCAAAGCAGTGCTGTGTTAATAAGGCGGTCACAGAGGGTGGAGGCATCGAGATTTCTGACAGAACCCACCAACCTGTCCCTGTAAAGATAGGTCAAACCCACAACAGAAAAGCCATTTTCTTATATGGCTTTATTAAGAAAACTTTGGTTTCACTATGCAATCCTGTTACTAATTAGAATTTTCCTTAAGGTGTTTTCATGCAATGACTTTGTTTTGATCCATTTAAAAACAAACAAACAAAAGGAAGGAAGGAAAAGGAGGGAAGCCAGGAGCCAGCCAGCCAGTCTCTGGTTTTCTCTAAGAATTCATCCAAACTTCCCCTCTGGGCAAATGAACCTCACAGGACCCACCAGCCCCAGAATAAGGCAAAGCCTCAGAAAGCCCCCAAATACAGCATGCTCACAGTATACCTAACATCAGCTGTTGGCTCATGGTTACAAATACTTGACTGCCCTCAGAGTTTCTTAATAGCAGAGGTTATTCATTTTTTAATCCCTAATCTCAGCACAGTGCTCAGAACATAGTAAACACCAATGCTTGTTGGATTAACAATTGAATCTGACATTACAGTGCAATTAAAACCTGGACCCAGGGCTTCCACCTCCGGTTTGCTCTTTCCTTCCCACCACTCACCCTGTAGAGACTGAACTCACTCCTGGGGGTTGAGGTGGGACAGATAAGGAACAGATAAGGAGGGCAAGAGGAAGACTGTGTGAGCCAAAGACTGGCTGGGCTAAGTCTAAACGGTCAGGCTTGGCTGTACTTTCAGTGACGTGGGTCAACTGACACAGCCCTCTGAGTACAGCAGAAAGTGGTGATGGCTCTGTAGGACAGGAGAGCTTTCACTCCATTGCTCCCTCCAACCCTCTCTCAGCAGAATTTCCAGTTCTACCAGCTCGGCTCTCCTCCCCCACCCACCTACTCATTACAGAGCAGGCTGTGCCTGCCTACCCAGGGCTCACTCCAAGGGCCTGGCATCAGACCTCTGGCCAGCCAGCTGCTTCCTCCCATCTGACCCCCACACTGTAAAATGAATGACACCATGCGGACTTTAGACAGAAACCCTGCTTATCAGGGAGTCCCAGGCAGATGAACTCTGAGTTTCCGATGCCTGGAAAACCTCAGTGTGTATCCACTCACTTTACTTCTCACAACCGTCTGACAACACTGAAACCTCTTCCACAGTTACATTTGACAAGTGGCCATCCAGCTCTTTCCTGAACCTCTAGAGAGGAAGCTGGGCTGAGTTTAGAGATCCCCAAGGTCTCCCCTCAGTGCTAACAGAAGTGAAAACAAGCCCAATTTTTCTCCTAATCTCTCATATAAAATGTACATAGCTTTTAAATCTGTCCTTGAGCAGGAGTGTCAGCTCTTCTGAATCCACCGAATAGATACCCCTTAACCCAGAGGACTTGGGGAGGAGGTGGGGAGAGGGGTGGAATATTCTAACAGCCAAGGCCACACCAATATGAAAAGAAATAAACAAGATATAGGATGGAATAGAATGTATAGAGGGTGTCTCCTTTTGTGTAAGGAAAGGGAAAAGAAAGCAATATATCTTTTTATATACTGATATCTGTATAACAAACCACTGGAAAAATACACAGGAAACTAGGGGAGGTGTGAACCAGGTGGGAGTGATAACCCCACTCGTTTAATATTATTTTGATTCTCGAACCATGTTAATGTATTAACCTCTTCTAAACAGATAAACATTGTTGTTTGTTTTTTTAATTACAGCAGCTCCACCCCAAGCCAGAACTAGGCTGGAGATGCCAGGCAAGCCCAGATCACAGGAAACTGAAGAGAAATGCCATAAGGTGAAAGTGTTCTGGAGTAAGGAGAGAAAAACGAATAAGACACTGGAATTCCACTACCACTCACTTCCTTGTTTCACCTTGTTGCATCACTAGTTTCTAGGTTCCGGTTTCGAGGGAACAATTCTTTCATAGGAGAACCCCTTGTAGAGAGAGGGGAAAGAAGTGACTCACCAATCTACAGTTTGAGGTGAGTCTAACCCTGAATAGGAAAGCTGGAAAGGCTTGAGTTCAAAATATCAATATGAAACAGCCAGACTCCCAGGCTGACCCAGACAGGCGCAGGGCAGCAGTTTCTCCCTGCTGGAATGCCTCAGTGCAGACACTTCATGAAGAGGTATGTGTGCAAACACCAGGCTTCCAACCAGGTTTCCACTGCCCCTGCGGTCACAGCAAAAGTCATCCTAGACACACACCATCTTGCTAAACAGAAATGCCTCTTCCTGCTCAGGAGACAGCTGGAAACCTTTTTTAAGCACAGGCTCTCTAGGGGGAGGGGGCTAGTATTCTTGGTCACCAGTTTTTCTTTTCCCAGGCCCAGTTCTCCCAGTGTTTATTCTCCAACCCTGTCCCAGCAGGTTCAGGCCTTCTTCTCCACTAGATTCCCCAGGCAAGGGGTGGGCCACTACTTGATCATTTCTTCTTCCTCCCTGATGACAGAGTCCACGTGAGGAACAAGGACATGCAGGCATCCTGTGTAAGCTTCTAATATCCCAAGGGCAGAGGACAGACTAGACAGGCAAGAGAGCCCCTACTTTTTCACTCTAGCCATTTGGAATCTAGAAGGGTCCCTCCCTGCTTTCTCTGACCTGCTCTACTATGGGCAGCATTCTTTCACCCTCACAAAATCCAAAGGAGGGTAATAGCTGCCCACTAATAATCACTTTCATGTATGTCATGTAGCTATTATCCTAGTTGATCCTCAGGATGAGGTTAGGACAAGTATTATTACTACTGTAATACTCTCGTATTACAGATGAAAAGACTGAGTTACTAGACTATGACAAATAAGCCAGAAAGTCAAGCCAGAACACAGGTTGGGGGTGGCCTAGTTATTTCTATTCTCACTGTGCTAACCAAATAGCATCTCCCAGGTCTAGCCCTATTTACATGTGACAAGGTCAGTTCCTCCATCTCCTGGACATGTTACTTCCCAGGATCCACTGTCCTGTCAAGCTAATACAATATCATCTCACATTCCCTCTAAACCACTCTTTATTGATTCCCTGAGCAGACTAGAGGGTATTCCCAAGCTCAGAAGGGTGATATCACAAGGCTTTCAGTGTCAATGTGTGATAATATATTGTGGGGTTATTCTAGAAAATGAGGGGGAAAGAGGAAAAGGGAGAAGGATGCAGTTCTAGGAGTCTTATAAGCCTGACAAATACTGTCACAAATACAGTTACTGACTCAGAAAGTTCTAGGTTGGGAGGTGGGGGGATGAGTACAAGGGTTGACAGGGTTGTCAAAGTGTTTAATACTGAGCACCACACCCAACAAGAAAATGACTACGGGTGTCACAGCAGTTCTAAGATACAGACAGAAGTAAATGGAGAAGAATGGGAGGGAAAGAATGGATATTGAAGAAAGGGGGAAATGGAGGAGTAGAATGAAAGGGAGAAGTGAGAAAAGAAAGAATCTAGTGAGAAAGAAAAATTGAAAAAGGTAGGTGAGACAGGGGCCCCTGGAGCAGTACCCCAAACTGACGTCTTGATATGCTGGTTCCTGTGTCACAGGGTGCCCGAGATGCGCCCAGGGGTAGAAAAAGGAGAAGTGAGTCAGGAGGCTTCGGTTCCAGTCCCAGGTCTTTTGGTCAGTCTCATCAAGTCATTTCCCCTCTTTGTGCCTGTTTCCTGATCTGTACAATAGGCGGAGGGAGGATCTGACTTGTTACTGGTCCAGTCCATCCCAAGGGTTAATGTTTTTGTGATAAGAAACAAAGCAGTCGTCAATCCATCTGTCTAAGGGCACCCTTCACACTAAGCAAAGTGAATTTATCTTGTAACCAGCAATATTGGTCTTAATTGTTCATCTCTTCTCCATTTCCTAAAATAGTGATCTTGAGGAGGAAATGGAGATTCTTACAGACCCCTTGCCGACACAACTATTCACAGTAGCACACACAGACACTCAAGAATCAGATAAGGGTACAGGTGCTGACACGGGTAGACTAAGGCACAAACCATAAACTCAGTCAGGCCCAAGCACAACTATAGACAGAGGCCAGCCCCAGCAAGTGAGCCTCATTGTTCCACAGGAAAGGGAGTTTACAAAGGAAACAAAAACTCTCAAACATGGCCAGGGGGGAGGGCAGAGTTCTGGCTCTGAGAAGGAACCAGCCAACCAAAAAACAGGACCTTCCCCTGGGAATGGTCTCTCAGTCAACAACATTTATTAAGCACTCCTGAAGTAAGGTATGCTAGAAAGCAACTTGAATGCTGTGCTAAGAAATTTTAAATTTCAATTTTATGTATTTCCTTAAAAAAAAAGTTTTGCAACTGAACACTTTTCCTGGAGCAATCATACAACCCAGAAATTCGGGAAAGCTAAAAAGACCCTTCAGCAACAACCAGGGAAAGGGACTTCCACTCCAGTCGACCTCCATTAGATTTTCTCTGAGGGCCCTTCAGGAGCAAAACATCCCAACAGAATCAGGGGACAGGAGGCTCACGACTGATCTCGGATGGTTCGTGGATGTTGGAGGGGCAGGATGGCCCTTACCAGATGCGTGATCCTGGCTGGGCAGCGCCCCCGAGCCCACCAGCACTCACCAGTAGGTGAGAATGGAGGAAAGGGGACCCAACCTTTCCCCGTTGTTTTTGGTAAAAGTGCGGAAGAGGCCGCTCCCTCCTAGTAGATCTAAGAGGGGATCCTTATTTATAAGTGTGGGGGAGGGGAGCCAGCCACTCACCAGGGGAAGCGGGAAGAGAAAACAGAGGGACGAGTCTAGGGTGGAAAAGAGGACTAGGAGGGTGAGGCGGACTGATTTCAGAACCCCTCCCTCTCGCGAGCCAGAGGTGTGGGGAGCGCCTCCCTCCAACCTCTGATCAGACGCACAGATTACTCCGAAAACTCCGGGAACTTACACAGGATCATCGACGTGAAGAGAAGCAACTCTGTACTGCCGACTTTCGCCGTTGTACCCATCACGAGCAAGATCCCGATGCAACAGCAGTCACTGCGACCCTAGAAACACACACAGCTTCGCCTACCGCAGCTCGGGGACTAAACTCCAGACGCCAGGTTGAGCCCAGCCCGGCCCTTCCCTTCACGCCCGATTGGTCAGCGCCGCTCCTCTGCACTTTCCGATTGGTGGAGGGAGCCGCCGCTCCTCTGAGTGATTCACCGTGGCCAGGTGCAGTCCCGCCCACTACTCCCCGTAAGGCGGATTGGAGCCTTTCCAAGGCCGATCCGCCCCTGATTGGGCCAGGAGACTGTCGCGTACGGAGACCCAGGCCTCACCTTCTGCAGGTGAGGACTCTCTGATTGGGCGGCGTTCCTGAAGTAGGGACTTTACAACTGGCTAGGTTCTGAACTGGAGCCGGAAGATCAGAGGAACATCTTAAGAGGGTGGTCGGGAAGGTAGTTGTTCTGTGGGACGCGAAGGAGATAGGCCTCGTTTTGTTTGTTCCTTGTAATGCTTTGTTTGTTTATTCGGAATGTAAGTTGCAGCTGCAGAAACCTTGGTCCAGTCCTTTATCAAGTGAAAACCACGTGTATTAATTAATATGTAAGGGTCGGAAGAGAAGACCCTCAAAGTGTGTTTCTGTCCACTCCACTCGCAGGATTCAAGGCTGCGCTAGAGGAGGAAAGGGAAAAGAGAGGGGAATGAAGTGCTCAGTTCAGTAGTGGGAAGGGCAGAATCGAATCACCAAACACACCCAGATAATACAAACTGACCTACTGATGCTCTATAAACATCACTGTGAGTGACTGTGGGTATGTCCTTTACACATGTGTAATCAGTCAGCAGAGGTCTGCATTTCAGTATTACTTATCTTCTCACTGTGGATAATTGCGTGCCTGCTAAACCCTCTTTCTATAGGCTATGTTGATACTGTTAATATTTATATTGTTACACCGATTTTATTTGAAACCCATTCTCAACAGCTTTACTATTTCTAGTTTCTAATATTTTACAATGATTTTACATTGTGATCGTAATACTTTTTTTTTTCTTTGTTTTAAAGTTTTTGGCTGCCCAAGGCTGAATCTTACTTCCAGATCAGCAATTAAACCCACGCCCCCTGCAGGAAAAAAAAAATAGGAAAGTCCCTATTTTTCTCTTAGTATATCCAGGTTGCCCATGAGAAAACTTCCTGAACTTTATCTCACTGCAAGTAAGAAGTCCATAGTGAAGTGAAGTTGTTCAGTCGTGTCCGACTCTTTGCGACCCCATGGACTGTAGCCTACCAGGCTTCTCCGTCCATATGATTTTCCAGGTAAGAGTACTGCAGTGGCTTGCCATTTCCTTCTCCAGGGGATGTTCCCCACCCAGGGCTCAAGACCTGGTCTCCGGCATTGTAGGCAGACAAGTGTAGGCTTTTACCGTCTGAGCCCCCAGGGAAGTCCATACTCGTATCCAAACAGTGGTATTTTTTGACCTTTTGCTCTCTCATCATTGTCCCATTCCTTCGGGCCAAAAGTTTTCTTCACGTTTCACCCAACTTAAAGCAATGTTTATCAAGCACCTATTGGGTGCTGTGAGGGAATACAAATAAATATAAACCATAATCTGAGACTTCAAATGACTTACAGTTTACTTCCAATACAATACAGGAAACAGGACAATATGTATCCAAAAAAGAAACTTCCTAAAGTTTCTAAAGAGAAACACTTGCAAAGCTCTGGTCTTTAGCCTCAAGGGAATTTAAAATCTTGGAGAGACATATACATCAAGTTAAATATGACAGTAAAGAGAAGAGAGAAGAGCTTAGAGAAGGGACCAGGAACTCTGGACTGTGATTGTCAGAGAAAATCTTAAGATGGGCGAACTTAAGCAGGGATTTTATCTATTTACATGTATACACTGTTGTGTTGTTGTTTAACCCCTGAGTTGTGTCCAGCTCTTTTGTGACCCCATAGACTATATATAGCCCATCAGACTCCTCTATCCATGGGATCTCCCAAGCAAGAATACTAGAGTGGGTTGCTGCTGCTAAGTCACTTCAGGCGTGTCTGACTCTGTGTGACCCCATAGATGTCAGCCCACCAGGCTCTCCTGCCCCTGGGTTACCATTTCCTTTTCCAGGGGATTGTCCTGACGGAGGGATCGAAGCCATGTGTCCTGTATTTGCAGGCAGATTCTTTACCACAGAACCGCCAGGGAAGCACTAACAGTGCTTTATTTATTTATTTTTGGCTGTGCTGAGTCCTTGTTGCTGCACACAGGCTTTCTCTAGTTGCAAAAAGCAGAGGCTACTCTCTAGTTGCAGCCCGTGGGCTTATTGCAGCAGCCTCTCTCATCTTGGAGCACAGGCTCTAGGCACACAAGCTTCAGCTGTTGCAGCATGAGGGCTCTAGAGCGTGGGTTCAGTATTGTAGCTCACCAGCTTAGTTGCTCTGCGGCACGTGGAATCCTCCATCACCAGGGATTGAACCTGTGTCCCTGCATTGGCAAGCAGGTTTGTAGCCACTGCGCAGAGGAGTCCCTCAAGCAGGGATTTAAAGGAACTCTGAGACTGATCAGTCTTAAAGGTCATTTAGGTCACTTTCTCACCCTTCTCAGAAAGGAATTTAGTGACAAAGTGATAGGTAGTGGATCTATTTAGGGAGAAACATACTCCACAGTATATGGGCCATCTCAGAAGAGGCCCTGAAGTAAAATGTGGTTAGCTTTTATGGGCTGGGTAATTTCATAGGCTAATGACTGGGAGGATTATTTCAACTATTTCAAGGAAGGGGCAGGGATTTCCAGAAATTAGGCCTCTGCCCTCTTTTTTGACCTTTGATGGTTAGCCTCAGAACCCTCATGGTGGGTGTGTCATTTAAATGCTAATATATTACAAAGGCTTCCCTGGTGGCTCAGACAGTAGCGTCTGCCCGCAATGCGCAATGTGGGAGACCAGGGTTCAATCCCTGGGTTGGTAAAGTTCCCCTGGAGAAGGAAATGGCAGCTCCAGTATTCTTGCCTGGAAAACCGCATGGATGGAGGAGCCTGGCAGGCTACAGTCAATAGCGCTGCAAAGAGCTGGACACAACTGAGCAACTTCATTTCATATTACAAAGAGTGTATAATGGGTTCAAGGGCTTCCCAGGTGGTGCTCAGTCAGTTCAGTTGCTCAGTCATGGCCGACTCTTTTCGACCCCATGGACTGCAGCATGCCAGGCTTCCATGTCCATCACCAACTCCCGGAGCTTGCTCAAGCTCATGTCCGTCCAGTCAGTGATGCCATCCTGTTGTAGCCACATGTTCTGGGAAACAGACTCACTCAAAAGGACAATACAGATAGTGGAGTGCAGTTTATTACACCGGTGGGCCCAAGGCAGAGTCTTCTCATAGTCAAGGACCCCAACCAGGTTTTGTGAAAACCTTCTATACCCTAAGCATATGTGCCCAAACCCACCTCCCAAAATTCCCTGAAACTAGTCTGAACAAAGAAAAAAAAAAAAGATACAATCAAAGTTAACGTGATTCATATGCCTTAAGCCTAGGTAGTTAACAGTGGCTCAATTAACAGTGGCTGTGGTCATACCCCAATAAGCATAATAGAATGTATGATTCTATTTGGTTACGCAGATAATTAGGGTATTCTTTTAGGCAATGGAGAGCCCTGGGGCTCTTCCTTCGGTGGGGGGGGGGGGGGGTGGTTTTCCAGTTAGTATGTCATTTCCATTGACATTGGGCTTATAGTTCAAAGTTCACAGTCCGGCCCAAGCTGGAGTCCTGCTTTCAAGATAGAGCCTGTTCTGTTTCCTCCTTCAATCCAACCATCTTATCCTCTGTCATCCCCTTCTCCTGCCTTCGATCTTTCTCAGGTGGTGCTAGCAGTAAAGAATCCGCCTGCCAGTGAGGAGACACAAGAGATGCAAGTTCCATCCCTGGGTCGGGAAGATCTCCTGGAGTAGAAAATGGCACCCTACTCCAGAATTCTTGCCTGGGAAATTCCATGAACAGAGGAGCCTGGGGAACTACAGTCCATGAGGCCACAAAGAGTCGGAGATGACTGAATGACTGAGCGCTGTCTGTCTGGCTGTGATGCGGCGCAAGGTCCACTGGAAGCTGGATTTTCCGTCTTGGGCCTTGTGGGTCCTAATCAGTTTTTGTCAGGGCCGATGTCTATGTCATTCTTTTAAAGGTTGTTCCCTGCTCCCTTCCCTCCTGTTTCATTTCAGATAGTCTTCATATTGTTACCCTAAAACTGGGTTCGCCTCTTGGTATCACACCAATAGACAGCAAAGCCAATGATCAGGAGAAGGAAGAACTTATTATCACTAGCAGTAAGTAAGGAGAGCACTGGGGATTTTTCCCAAAGTAGCAGCTCCCTGAAAAGCAAAACTGGGGAACTTTTAAGCTAAAAGTACACATATATTCAGGAAGGGGCTTGAGGAGAGAACTTAGCATAGAATTGGGGCAAAGGTTGACAGAGTCCAAACTTCAGTTGATTGGAGTCAAAAGAGTCAGCAGCATCATTCCATCCCCCATCTGTGTGAGGTGTTAGTTCCATACAGGACCTATTATTCTGTATATCCCTTGAGGAGGAACTAGGACTCTGCTCTTTCATTGTACTATTATTTGCCTTTTCTCTGTTATTGCATTCCTTTGTTCCTTAAGATGATTAATTACTGAGACCTGTTCAAGGGTAAGCATAGCTCCAGGCTTAGATCACAAAATGTCCTAGGCCAAAATGACTTCTCTTATAACAAGAAAGCCATTAATTGTTCTCTTTCTCCAGAGATTCCCCTAATTTATCTGCTTACAAAATGGCACAGATCCACATGCCCAATTAATCTCATTCCTCTGGATAACCCCTTGTTTATTATTTTATCAAGAACTGAACCAGGGGCTAGAGAAACTGTCTCTCTAAGGGATAGACAGATCTCAGTAAAAACCCAGTTCCCCAATCTATCTGTCCTTGGCCACCTCACATTTCTCTGAAATTTTCTCCATTCAGAAGGCAGTTATGATGATGGCAATATTGTCCTTTTTCTATTCTAACAGCCTAACGATATGACTTACCTTAGGACAGGGAAGCTGGCATGTTGCAGTCCATGGGGTTGCAAACAATCAGACACAGCTGAGCAACTGAAAAACAACAATGGCAAAATAAGAATTAAATAATATAATAAATGTATTATGCTTACTTAGCACAGGGCCTGGTACATTTTAAGAACTACAATGGTAGTTATTTTTCATCACTTTTATTTTCAGTCTAACAATGCATTTGCAACCCCATACTTATGTCAGTTAATCTACAACAAAGGAGGCAAGAATACATGATGGAGAAAAGACAATCTCTTCAATAAATAGTATAGAGAAAACTGGACAGCTACACATAAAAGATTAGAATATTTCCTCACACCATATTCAAAAATAAACTAAAAATGGATTAAAGACCTAAACATTAGACCTAGAGGAGAACATAAGCAGAACACTTTTTGATGTAAATCATAAGCAATATATTTTAGATCAGTCTCCTAAGGCAAAAGAAATAAAAACAAAAATAAACAAATGGACCTAACTAAACTTAAAAGCCTTTGCACAGCAAAGTAAAAGACAGTCTACTGAAAGAGAGAAAATATTTGGTGATGATATGATCAATAAGGGGTTAATATCCAAAATATATAAGCAGCTCATATAACTTAATATCAATAAACATCCCAGTTTTATTTATTTTTTGTCTGCACTGGGAAGCATGTAGGCTTAATTGCCCCCAGCACATTGAGTCTTAGCTGCTCCACCAGGGACTGAATTCATGTCCCCTGCTTTGGAAGGCTGATTCTTAACCACTGAACCACTAAAAAAGTCCCTATTTTATTTATTTTTAATTGGAGGATAATTGTTTTAAAATGTTGTGTTGGTTTCTGCCATACAACAAAGTGAATCAGCCATAGGTATATATACATCTCCTCCCTCTTGAACCTCCCTCCCTAATCCACCATCCCACCCCACTAGGTTGTCACAGAGCACCAGGTTGAGCTCCCTACAACTGGGTTTTAAAACAGCCCAGATAGACAACCTTCCAAAGAAGACATACACATGGCTAATGAGCACATGAAAAGAGGCTCAACATCACTAAGTATTCAGTTCAGTTCAGTTCAGTTCAGTCACTCCATCGTGCCCGACTCTTTGCAACCCCATGAATCGCAGCACGTAGGCCTCCCTGTCCATCACCAACTCCCAGAGTTCACTCAAACCCATGTCCATAGAGTCAGTGATGCCATCCAACCATCTCATCCTCTGTCGTCCCCTTCTCCTCCTGCCCCCAATCCCTCCCAACATCAGAGTATTTTCCAATGAGTCAGCTCTTCGCATTAGGTGGCCAAAGTATTGGAATTTCAGCTTCAGCATCAGTCCTTCCAATGAACACCCAGGACTGATCTTTAGGATGCACTGGTTGGATCTCCTTGCAGTCCAAGGGACTCTCAAGAGTCTTCTCCAACACCACAGTTCCAAAACATCAATTCTTTGGCACTCAGCTTTCTTCACAGTCCAATTCTCACATCCATACATGACCACAGGAAAAACCATAGCCTGACTAGACGGAACTTTGTTGGCAAAGTAATGTCTCTACTTTTTAATATGTCATCTAGGTTGGTCATAACTTTCCTTCCAAGGAGTAAGCGTCTTTTAATTTCATGGCAGCAGTCACCATCTGCAGTGATTTTGGAGCCCCCCAAAATAAAGTCTGACACTGTTTCCACTGTTTCCCCATCTATTTCTCATGAAGTGATAGGACCAGATGCCATGATCTTCGTTTTCTGAATGTTGAGCTTTAAGTTAACTTTTTCACTCTCCACTTTCACTTTCATCAAGAGGCTTTTTTTTTAGTTCCTCTTCACTTTCTGCCATAAGGGTGGTGTCATCTGCATATATGAGGTTATTGATATTTCTCCCGGCAACCTTGATTCCAGCTTGTGTTTCTTCCAGTCCAGCATTTCTCATATAAGTTAAATAAGCAGGGTGACAATATACAACCTTAACATACTCCTTTTCCTATTTGAAACCAGTCTGTTGTTCCATGTCCAGTTCTAACTGTTGCTTCCTAATCTGCATACAGATTTTTCAAAAGGCCGGTCAGGTGGTCTGGTATTCCCATCTCTTTCAGAATAGTGAGAAATAGATTTAAGGGTCTAGATCTGATAGACAGAGTGCCTGATGAACTATGGAATGAGGTTCGTGATATTGTACAGGAGACAGGGATCAAGACCATCCCCATGGAAAAGAAATGCAAAAAAGCAAAATGGCTGTCTGGGGAGGCCTTACAAATAGCTGTGAAAAGAAGAGAAGCAAAAAGCAAAGGAGAAAAGGAAAGATATAAGCATCTGAATGCAGAGTTCCAAAGAATAGCAAGAAGAGATAAGAAAGCCTTCTTCAGCGATCATTGCAAAGAAATAGAGGAAAAGAACAGAATGGGAAAGACTAGAGATCTCTTCAAGAAAATTAGAGATACCAAGGGAACATTTCATGCAAAGATGGGCTTGATAAAGGACAGAAATTGTATGGACCTAACAAAAGCAGAAGATATTAAGAAGAGGTGGCAAGAATACAGAGAAGAACTGTACAAAAAAGATCTTCACGACCCAGATAATCATGATGGTGTGATCACTTATCTAGAGCCAGACATCCTGGAATGTGAAGTCAAGTGGGCCTTAGAAAGCATCCCTACGAACAAAGCTAGTGGAGGTGATGGAATTCCAGTTGAGCTATTTCAAATCCTGAAAGATGATGCTGTGAAAGTGCTGCACTCAATATGCCAGCAAATTTGGAAAACTCAGCAGTGGCCACAGGACTGGAAAAGGTCAGTTTTCATTCCAGTCCCAAAGAAAGGCAATGCCAAAGAATGCTCAAACTACCACACAATTGCACTAAGTATTAGAGAGATGCAAATCAAAATCACAATGAGATCACCTCACACCTGTCATAATGATTATTATTATAATGTCTATAAACAGTAAATGTTGGCAAGGAAGTGCAGGGAAGGGAACCCTTGTATGCTCTTGGTGGTAATGTAAATTAGTGCAGCCAGTATGGAAGTTCCTCAAAAAACCAAAAGTAGAAGTACCATATGATCCAACAATTCCACTCCTGAGTGTTTAGCAAAAAAACAAAAACCACTAATTTGAGAAGATCATGCATCCCAATATTCATGAAGCATTATTTACAACAGCCAACATATGGAAGTAGTCTAAGCATCCAGCAACAGGTGAGTGGATAAGGCAGATGTGACTGATACACACATACATGCACACACAGGAAAAAGAATGAAATTAAATTTAAACTAAACCATGAAAAAGAATGAAATTCTGCCATTTGCAACATTTTGGTGGACACAGACATTAAGCTTAATGAAATAACTTAAAAGACAAATACTGTATGCTCTCATTCTATTCTTGTTCAGTTGTTCAGTCATGTCCAACTCTTTGCAACCCCATGGACTGCAGCATAACAGGCTTCCCTGTCCTTCGCCATCTCCTGGAGCTTGCTCAAACTTATGTCCATTGAGTCGGTGATACCATTCAACCATCTCATCCTCTGTTGTCCCCTTCTCCTGCCTTCAGTCTTTCCCAGCATCAGGGTCTTTTCCAGTGAGTTAGCTCTTCACACCAGGTGACCAAAGTATTGGAGCTTCAGCCTCAGCATCAGTCCCTCCAATGAATATTCAGGATGGATTTCCTTTAGAGTTGACAGTTTGATCTCATTATATATGGAATCTGAAAAAAACAAATGAATGTAAGAAAACATAAAGGCTTCCCTGGTGACTCAGCTGATAAAGAAACCAACTGCAATGCAGGAGACCCCGGTTCAATTCCTGGGTTGGGACGATTCCCCTGGAGAAGGGATAGGCTACCCACTCCAGTATTCTTGGGCTTCCCTGGTAGCTCAGATGGTAAAGAATCTGTCTGCAATGTGGGAGACCTGGGTTCCTTCCCTGGGTTGAGAAGATCTCTGGAAGGGGGCATGGCAACCCACTCTAGTATTCTTACCTAGAGAATCCCCATGGACAGAGGAGCCTGGCAGGCTGCAGTCCATGAGGTCACAAAGAGTTAGACACAACTGAGTAACTAAGCACATGTAACAAAACAGACTCACAGATATAGAAAATGAACTAGTAGATACTAGAGGGGAGAGGGAAGAAGGTCAAGATAAGGGGTTGGGATTAAGAGATGCAAATTATTAAGAGATGCAAATACTATGTATAAAAAAGTAAGCAATAAAGATATATTGTGCAGCACAGGGAAATATAGCCATTTTCTTATAATAACCTTAAATGGAGTACAATCTATAAAAATATTGAATCACTGTGCTGTACATCTAAAACTAATACAGTATTGTATATCAACTATACTTCAATTTTAAAAATGCATTTGCAAGTATAATATTTATTAATAGTACAGACACCGAAGAATTGATGCTTTTGAACTGTGGTGTTGGAGAAGACTCTTGAGAGTCCCTTGGATAGCAAGGACATCCAACCAGTCCATCCTAAAGGAGATCAGTCCTGGGTGTTCTTTGGAAGGAATGATGCTAAAGCTGAAATTCCAGTACTCTGACCACCTCATGCGAAGAGTTGACTCATTGTAAAAGACTCTGATGCTGGGAGGGATTGGGGGCAGGAGGAGAAGGGGACGACAGAGGATGAGATGGCTGGATGGCATCACCAACTCAATAGACGTGAGTTTGAGTGAACTCCGGGAGTTGGTGATGGACAGGGAGGCCTGGCGTGCTGTGATTCATGGGGTTGCAAAGAGTCGGACACAACTGAGCGACTAAACTGAACTGAACTGACTGATTAACAAGTAATAATAATGTTATTATAAATACTAAGTAATTTATAGTCAATTTACAGCAAACTAAAACCTATAAGCCTCTTATTTTTTAATAATATTTATTTTTATTTATTTATTTGACTGCACCAGGTCTTAGTTGCAGCATGTGGGATCGAGTTCCCTGACCAGGGATCAAACCCAGGCCTCCTGCATTGGAAGCAAGGAGCCTTAGCCACTGGACCACCAGGGAAGCCCCAGCCTTTTATTTTTGCTTGAACGACTATTAAAGCAGATCTCTCACATACTATCTTTTTACAATTGTGGGGTTTTGGCCACCCTGTGCACCATGCAGGGATCTTAGTTCCCCAGCCAGGGATCCAACCTGTGCCCAGAGCATTGGGAGCTCAAGTCTGAAGCACTGGACCACTAGGGAAGTGCCTATACAATTTTTTTTTAATATTTAAATTCATTTATTTGATCACATCAGGTCTTGCTTGCGGCATGTGGGATCAAGTTCCCTAACCAGGGATGAATCTAGTTCCCTGACCTGGGCCCCCTGCATCGGGAGCTCGAAGTCCTGCCACTGGACCACCAGGGAAGTCCCCCTGTGCAACTTTAACCAAAGTACATTTTCATTTATCCCTACTCAATTTTATATTTTTTTGTTTTGAAAATGAACTAATATACAGAAAAGTATACATGTAATAATGTTAATGATTAAAGTAAATACAAATAATGTGCATTCCAGTTATTTCTATATAAAACATTTATGTGTATGTTTACAAAGCATAAAGGGGCTCTCTTGGTGGCTCAGTGGTAAAGAATTCAGCTGAAAGGCAGGAGACTGCCTGCACTGCAGGAGACGTGGGTTCTATCCCTGGGACAGGAAGATCCCCTGGAGAAGAATATGGCAACCCACTCCAGTATTTATGCTTAGGAAATCTCATGAACAGAGGAAGCTGGAAGGCTACAGTCTACGGGGTCGAAAGAGTTGGACACGACAGCAACTACACTACCACAAAGCATACAAGTAAGTTTGGAGCGTCCAAATAATTGTTTTATGTTCTTATTTCTGGCTGTGGTGAGGCTTTGCTGCTGCTCACAGGGTTTCTCTAGTGTGGCAAGCGTGGGGGTACTCTCCAGTCTCAGTGCGCAGCCTTTTCACCGTGCTGGGTTCTCATCCTGGAGCTTGGGCTCTAGTAGGGGTGGCATACGGACTCAGTTGTTGTGTCTCCTGGGTTCTACACTTGGGCTCAGTAGTAGTGGAGCATGGGCTTAAGTTGCTCTGCAGCACGTGGCATCTTCCCAGACAGGGATGGAAACCTTGTCCCCTGAATTGGCAGGAGAATTCTCATCCACTGACCACCAGTTCAGTTCAGTTCAGTTCAGTCACTCCATCGTGTCCAACTCTTTGTGACTCCATGAACCAAGTACACCAGGCCTCCTTGTCCATTACCAACTCCCAGAGTCCACCCAAACCCATGTCCACTGAGTCGGTGATGCCATCCAACCATTTCATCCTGTTGTCCCCTTCTCGTCCTGCCTTCAATCTTTCCCAGCATCAGGGTCTTTTCAAATGAGTCAACTGTTCGCATAAGGTGGCCAAAGCATTGGAGTTTCAGCTTCAGCATCAGTCCTTCTAAAGAACACCCAGGACTGATCTCCTTTAGGGATGGACTGGTTGATCTCCTTGCAGTCCAAGGGACTCTCAAGAGTCTTCTCCAACACCACAGTTCAAAAGCATTGATTCTTCAGTGCTCAGATTTCTTTATAGTCCAATTCTCACATCCATACATGACCACTGGAAAAACAATAGCCTTGACTAGATGGATCTTTGCTGGCAAAGTAATGTCTCTGCTTTTTAATATGCCATCTAGTTTGGTCATAACTTTCCTTCCAAGGAGTAAGCGTCTTTTAATTTCATGGCTGCAGTCACCATCTGCACTGATTTTGGAGCCCAGAAAAATAAAGTCAGCCACTGTTTCCACTGTTTCCCCATCTACTTGAAGTGATGGGCCCGGATGGCATGATCTTAGTTTTCTGAATGTTGAGTTTTAAGCCAACTTTTTCACTCTGTCCTTTCACTTTCATCAAGAGGCTTTTTAGTTCCTCTTCACTTTCTGCCATAAGGGTGGTGTCATCTGCATATATGAGGTTATTGATATTTCTCCTAGCACTCTTGATTCTTGCTTGTGTTTCTTCCAGTCCAGCGTTTCTCATGATGTATTCTGCATAGAAGTTAAATAGGCAGGGTGACAATATACAGCCTTGACATACTCCTTTCCCAATTTGGAAGCAGTCTGTTGTTCCATGTCCAGTTCTAACTAATGCTTCCTGACCTGCAAAGAGGTTTCTCAAAAGGCAAGTCAGGTGGTCTGGTAGAATTCTCTTCCAGAATTTTCCACAGTTTATTGTGATCCACACAGTCAAAGGCTTTGGCATAGTCAATAAGCAGAAATAGATGTTTTTCTGGAACTCTCTTGCTTTTTCCATGATCCAGCAGATGTTGGCAATTGATTTCTGGTTCCTCTGCCTTTTCTAAAACCAGCTTGAACATCTGGAAGTTCATGGTTCACGTATTGCTGAGGCCTGGCTTGGAGAATTTTGAGCATTACTTTACTAGCGTGTGAGATGAGTGCAATTGTGTAGTAGTTTGAACATTCTTTGGCGTTGCCTTTTTTGGGGATTGGAATGAAAACTGACATTTTCCAGTCCTGTGGCTACTGCTGAGTTTTCCAAATTTGCTGGCATATTGAGTGCAGCACTCTCACATCATCATCTTTCAGGATTTGAAATAGCTCAACTGGAATTCCATCACCTCCACTAGCTTTGTTTGTAGCGATGCTTCCTAAGGCCTACTTAACTTCACATTCCAAGATGTCTGGCTCTAGGTGAGTGTGAGTGATCACACAATGATTATCTGGGTTGTGAAGATCTTTTTTGTAGAGTTCTGTGTATTCTTGCCACCTCTTCTTAATATCTTCTGCTTTTATTAGGTCTATATAATTTCTATCCTTTATTGAGCCTACCTTTGCATGAAATGTTCCCTTGGTATCTCTAATTTTCTTGAAGAGATCTCTAGTCTTTCCCATTCTATTGTTTTCCTCTATATCTTTATATTGATCGCTGAGGGAGGCTTTTTATCTTTCCTTGCTACTTGGAACTCTGCATTCAAATGGGTATCTTTCCTTTTCTCCTTTGCTTTTCGCTTC
The DNA here is from genome assembly GCA_006408695.1 of Aepyceros melampus. Lineage (NCBI taxonomy): Eukaryota > Metazoa > Chordata > Mammalia > Artiodactyla > Bovidae > Aepyceros > Aepyceros melampus. The sequence goes on from SJXQ01003498.1 coordinate 327,105, forward strand.
TTTTCTTCTCTTAGCTATTTGTAAGGCCACCTCAGACAGCCATTTTGCTTTTTTGCAGTTCTTTTTCTTGGAGATGGTCTTGATCCCTGTCTCCTGTACAATGTCATGAACCTCCGTCCATAGTTCATCAGGCACTCTGTCTATCAGATCTAGTCCCTTAAATCTATTTCTCATTTCCACTGTATAGTCATAAAGGATTTGATTTTGGTCATACCTGAATGGTCTAGTGGTTTCCCCCACTTTCTTCAATTTAAGTCTGAATTGGCAATAAGGAGTTCATGATCTGAGCCACAGTCAGCTCCCGACCTTGTTTATGCTGATGGAGCTTCTCCATCTTTGGCTGCAAAGAATATAATCAGTCTGATTTCGGTGTTGATCATCTGGTGATGTCCATGTGTTTAAGTCTGAATTTGGCAATAAGGAGTTCATGATCTGAGCCACAGTCAGCTCCCGACCTTGTTTATGCTGATGGAGCTTCTCCATCTTTGGCTGCAAAGAATATAATCAGTCTGATTTCGGTGTTGATCATCTGGTGATGTCCATGTGTAGAGTCTTCTCTTGTGTTGTTGGAAGAGGGTGTTTGCTATGACCAGTGCATTCTCTTGTCAAAACTCTATTAGTCTTTGCCCTGCTTCATTCTGTAGTCCAAGGCCAAATTTTCCTGTTACTCCAGGTGTTTCTTGACTTCCTACTTTTGCATTCCAGTCCCCTATAATGAAAAGGACATCTTTTTTGGGTGTTAGTTCTAGAAGGTCTTGTAGGTCTTCATAGAACCATTCAACATCAGCTTCTTCAGTCTTACCACCAGAGAAGTCCCAAATAATCTGATATTCACCAGGTTCTTTTTCCCTTAAATTGATGAAATAACTTATAAATTTTAAAGTTTTGTTATCATTAACATTTGCTTTCTGTAATCTTTTAAGAAAAATAGATTTTTTTAAACTTCAGATTGGTAAGTTTGTTTGCAAAGTGAAAAATTCCAGAATATTAAATATACATCTTGATTCTGTCATCCAGTATGTTAGCAGTTGAACCTGAAACTGTATTATATGCCAGTTTCATAAGCATGCTGTCTCTGACCCAGTTCAAAAAGTTTTTTTAAAAATATGGCCAAAGACAGAGTTGAAAACAGAATCCTTAAGTGACCTCTTTCCAAGCTGGCAGAGTGTACTGAGAGCACTCTAGCTATTGATATTTCCAGAGGTTCCTGTTGAAAAATGCTGTGCTTCTGTCACACATTGATTGTATAGATACCTTACATTTTATAATTGGTCTTGTTAGTCATTTTGCTTTCATCTCTAAGAAGAGCGAGCCCAAATTTGCAATCCAAATTTAAATATTGACATGCATTCCTCGTTTCTACTGACTTTATCCTGACTTCATCTGACTATGTTATTCAATTTTCTCTCTGCCCTGAGATTTCTTCCCCTTCTATCCTTTTTGGAATGTAGGGTTTTCTATACATACAAACATGCTGTAGCGATGCTGTCATGTGCTATTCAGACTCCTCTTCAGAAATGAAGGATGATTTCCCAAGCTGTTGGCCTGTTTGGGAACTACTTCCACCTGAGAGAGTCACACAAAGCTGTGCCCCCTTCCCAGGGTGGTGGTGGTGTAGTCTTGTCCAACTCTTTCAACCCCAGCGACTGTAGCCTGCCAGGCTCCTCTGTCCATGGGATTTCCCAGGCAAGGATACTGGAGTGGGTTGCCATTTCTTTTTCCAGAGCATCTTCCCAACCCAGGGATGGAACCCAGGTCTCCTGCATAGCAAGTGGATTCTTTACCAACTGAGCTACCAAGCAAGCCTCTTCCCAGAGCAACCTATATCTACTCGAATTCCTGTATATCGTTCACGGGTCACTTTGAAAGACGTTTCAACAGAGTAGTGGAATAGGCAATAAAACCTGTATGGAGCAGGCTGAGGAGAGAATGTAAACTGAGAAAATATAGACTATGACCACAGACAGTTCAAGAGAGATGTTGCTGAGAAGGGCAGTGGAAAAAAGAAGCGGCAGCTGGAAGGGTGCTGGATGAAGGCAGAGTTTTGTTTACATGGAAAGGATTGTTTGCTAATGGCAATGGTCCAGTAGAAAGAAATGCTGTGTGAAAGGGGGGCAGTACTATGTTCTTGAGGAGAGAGGAGATGGAATCCCCAAGCTGAGGCTCAAAAGAGAGCAGAGATAACCACTGTGACTAGCAGGAAGCGTATGGTACCACTGGAACATTTGTGGCGGGAAGATAATAAAAATTCAGTCTAACTTTTGTTCTCTGGAGTATGAAGTAAAATCATTAGCCAAAAGTACAAAGGAAAAAGGAAAGTTTAGGAGACTGAAGAGTGGGGAGAAGTAGAGACAGAAACTGTACGTACTAGGGAAGTGTATTTGGACTGAGCAATAACAAGTGCGTTCAAGATATTTTAGACATAAATTTGAAATGAGACCAGTAAGCTGGTGTGACTTTTACTCCAGCTCTTTGCCTATAGAAAAACAGTAAAGTGGTTAGTTGGGTGTGACCATAGTTGGGATTTTCCTAAACAAATGGATGGAGAATGCATCAAGGATGTTAAAGTGGTATTTAAGGGAGTGGCAGTTTACTTAATTCTGTGTTTTCCCAGAGAGTTTTTTTGGTTTTTGTTTGTTTTTGCTAATATAAGCAAATATAAACATATATGTATATTATTTTACTTTTACTTTATTATTTTGCCTTTTTATCCTTTTTTACACAAAAGATAGCATACTTGTTTTTTTTTTTTTTCACCTGAAAATATGTCTTGGAGAATGTACTTCTCAAATGAATTGTTTCCTCATTCTTTTTTACAGTTGTATAATATTTTATCTGTAAGCTTCCCTGGTGGCTCAGTGAAGAATCTGCTGCAATGCAGGAGACCCGGCTTTGATCCTTGGGTTGGGAAGATCCCCTGGAGAAGGAAATAGCAACCCACTCCAGTATTCTTGCCTGGAGAATCCCATGGAAAGAGTTTGGCAGGCTTCAGTCCATGGGGTTGCAAAGAATCAGACACGACTGAGCAACTAACACTTTACACTTCTAAGGGCTCTTTATACAGTCCAGGAATTAGCCCTTTGCGTACGCTATGACTTCAATTTTCCCTTTACTCTGTCTTTTGGCTTGTGTGATGTTTGTTTGTTTGGGGGGCTTTTTTCCTTTTGTTTTGCACTTTTTCTTTTTTGGCTGTGACACACAGCAGGCAGGATCTGTTACCAGACCAGGGATAGAAACTGCACCCCCTGCAGTCGACTAATGGGGAAGTCCCTATTTGTTTTTGCCACCCATAAGCTTGCTTGTTTTGTATTGTTTTTTTATTTTATCGGTCTTTTCTTTCATGGGTTCTAAATTTTGACTCAGAGTTAGAGATCTTCCTCACTTTTATTTATGCAATTTGCTTTCTTATAATGAAAACCTTTACTATGTATTCTCTCAGCAACTCTCACATACACATACAATACTATAACCAAGAGTCACCACGCTGTACACTACGTTCTTATCACTTTCTTTAAATTATTTTTTTGGAATAGAGTTGTTTTACAATGTTGCAGATGGTGACTGCAGCCATGAAATTAAAAGACACTTACTCCTTGGAAGGAAAGTTATGACCAACCTACATAGCATATTGAAAAGCAGAGACATTACTTTGCTGACTAAGGTCCATCTAGTCAAGGCTATGGTTTTTCCAGTAGTCATGTATGGATGTGAGAGTTGGACTGTGAAGAAAGCTGAGCGCCAAAGAATTAATGCTTTTGAACTGTGGTGTTGGAGAAGACTCTTGAAAGTCCCTTGGACTGCAAGGAGATCCAACCAGTCTATTCTGAAGGAGATCGGCCCTGGGATTTCTTTGGAAGGAATGATGCTAAAGCTGAAACTCCAGTACTTTGGCCACCTCATGCGAAGAGTTGACTCATTGGAAAAGACTCTGATGCTGGGAGGGATTGGGGGCAGGACAAGGGGACGACGGAGGATGAGATGGCTGGGTGGTATCACCAACTTGATAGACGTGAGTTTGAGTGAACTCTGGGAGTCAGGGGGGTCACAAAGAGTCGGACACGACTGAGCAACTGAACTGAACAATGTTGTGTTAGTTTCTGCTGTGCAGAAAGTGAACCAGTTATCTATATACCTATATCCTCTCTTTTTTAGATTTCCTTCCCATTTAGGTCACCAGAGAGCACTGAATAGTGTTCCCTGTGCTATAAGTAGGTTCTCATTAGTTATCTGTTTTATACATAGTAGTGTATATGTGTCAGTCCCGATCTCCCAGTTCATCCCACCTCCCTCTCTCCCTTCGGTATCATACATTTGTTCTCTACACCTGTGCCTCTATTTTCTGCTTTGCAGATAAGTTCATCTGTACCATTTTTCTAGATTCCACATATAAGTGATATTCTATGATTTTTTTTCTCTTTCTGCCTTACTTCACTCTGTATGACAGTCTGTAGGTCCATCCACATCTCCACAAATGGCACAACTTCATTCCTTTTTTATGGCTGAGTAATATTCCGTTGTATACATTTGCCACATCTTTATCCGTTTCTCTGTTGACGGACATTAGGTTACTTCCACATCCTGACTATTGTAAAGTGTTGCAGTGAACATTGAGGTTCCCTACTTTTAGATAATGAAATACTTCTTCTTGATAGTTTCCATTTTTACTTTAAATTTTTGATCAATTTGAAACTTATTTTGGTATAGATTGTGCAGTTTGGAACCCATCTAATTGCAAACCACCACCTTATTATGTATTGTAATAGCTGGTTAAACTTGCTCCCACTCATGTTCTTTTTTTTTTTTCCTGGCAATTCTTAATTTCAACTAAACTGATACATTTATGGAGTTGAGTCTTCCTATCCGAGAATCTTTTGTTTTTTTCTTTCATACAGGTCTTCTTTTAAGGTTTTCACTTTCTTCAATATGTTTTGAATTTTCTTTGTAAGTTTAGTCCCAATTATGCAGAATAATGATGATAATAATAGACACACATGGGGTCAACTGGATTAGGAGAAAATAAGGGCATGAGGAAAATAATAGTGAAACTGAGGTAAGGTCTATTAATTGGAGGTTGAGGAATATGATTAGCACTGGAAAAACTAAGGGAATGAATGAGCTGGAAAGACTTCCCACTGGGAAATACTATCAAATCTAGGTTCTTTAGACTCTCAGCCTTCCTGACTCCTACTCTCCTTAGAGTCTTCAGCTATTTAACTGATTTTTTTCTTTTACCTTAAAAAATTTGCTTCCCTATAGTCCATTTCTTATGTCTAGCTGTTCTTAGTGTTTTCTTCTTTGGTTAATATGAATTCCAGAAGACATGGCCTATTATTACCATTAACTGAACATTAGCTGAAACAAAGCTGGTGTAGTTGTAATAACAGCAGGTAAAATAGACTTTAAGGTAGAAAGCATCATCAGAGATAAAGAAGGATGTAATAAGAAAAGGATCCATTCCGGAGGAAGCACAGCAGTTCTAGTATATGTGCTGCCGAAGCGAGCACAGCACACAGTTCTAAATCTGGAACATCTAATAACATCATCTCCAAATAAATACAGAAAAATGCCAGAAAAAAGAGAGAAAAGACAAATCCAAATCACGATGAAAGATTTAAACATATCTCTGTAGGTAGCTAATAGAATAAGCAGGCAAAAAAAGAAAAATCAGCAGAAGCTATAGATCTGAACAAAATAATTAATAATAACTGTGACTGATATATTAATATATAGAACACTGCACCTCAAAACTGTAAAATATATCTTTCCAAGTGTTCATGGAACATATGCAAAAATCAACCACACACTTGGCTATAAAACAAGTTTCAACATGGTTTAAATAATTCAAATCTCAGTATATGTTTTCTGAGCAGAAGCAGTGGTTAAATGAGTATGTAAAAAGTCATCAAGCTGCACATTTATTTTATCTGACTCTTGCATTAAATATATTTTTTAAAAAAATCACTTTTCCACTGGCAGTCATAAATTCCCTTCCATCAAGTTTCAGTTATATCTATGCTATTTTATTTACCTTCTTGTGTTTACTCACACATACATCTCTAAATCTACACATTTTGAATGGCAGGTACTTTTCATATGTTTACATATGCTATTCCAGTAAACTTTCAGAACCACCCAAACAGATGAGTCTTTTAACCCCCCTTTTATAGATGAGGAAAGTGAGAACTGGAAAGTAACTTACAGTGACTACTAAGTAGTGCTGAGTCAGAACTGGAACTTAGAACTCTGATTCATAGCCTTGGTTCTTTACATAACATGCTGTAATACCATTCATGAGTATTATTCCCAACTTTCTCCCCTTGCATTTCCCTCCCTGGATTATTAAACACCTCAGTAAAAAATTCAGCATCTATTGAGTACCTCCTTTATGCAGTTCTGGTTTCATTGTTGGCCATACAGAAATGAAATAAACTGTCCCTCCCCTTAAAAAGCTCAGTCCAGGACTTCCCTGGTGGTCCAGTGGTTAGGAGTCCACCTGTCAAAGCAAGGGACATAGTTTCCATCTCTGGTCCAGAAGATTCCACATGCCTCAGGGCAACTAAGCCTGTGAACCACAACTACTGAACTTGTGAGCCCTAGAGACCATGCTCTGCAGCGAGAAGCCACCGCAATGAGAAGCCCATGAACCGCAACAAGAAAGTAGCCTCTGCTCACCCCAACTAGAAAAAGCCTGCACGCAGCAACAAAGACCCAGCGTAGCCAAAAATAAATAATTTTTTTTAAAAAAGAGCTAGGTCCAAGGGGAAGAACCACATAGATTATAATACAGTGTGACAACTGCTACATAGAAGCGTGTACCTTCCCCACCATTCTTCTGATCCCTCTGACCTTCATGAATCAGTTACATAATTTTATCGGGTTATTTTTCTTCCTTTTCCTTCAGTTTAAAAGCCCTCTGGATGAAGATAGCAAGCATCCTGCCAAATACATTCTTCTCATTTTTGTGATATTCAGAGTGGCACAGAAGAGGCTGGAAGCTTCCCAAACAGGGTAAACGGTGAGTAAAGGCCAAGGTCAGAAGGGAGGAGGATCTACTTAGGCCACTAAAGAAGCTAGCATGATGGGAGCTGGCACTGAAAGATCTGTTTGAAAAGTCAGGGTGCTGCCAGATCCAGACTAAAGACTGCTCGGAATGCCAGGTCAAGACACATGCTTGAGCCACTAGGCAACAAGGACCTATTGTAAATGATCAACCCTGCCTGATAAGATTAAAATGTTATTTTAAGGTTGTTCAGGCAGCAACGTTTCAGAAAGACCGAAATTAGGAGATTCTGAAAGTTGGCAGGCTAGTAAAGCTCAACAAACACCTACTGAGAACTTGAGTCCCACGCAGTGGAGATAAGGAAATGAAAGCCCGTTCCTACCTTTGAGGAATTCATAATCAATTGAGAGAGAAACAAGCAAAATGTAATGCAAGAGATATGATGACACACTCAGCACAAACCTAGGGTAGATAAAGTATGATGAGAGAGAGGAGTCTGATGTAGCATGGGGGGGAAAGGCAAGGGAAAACAGCTGGCACACTCAGCTCCTCAGCTCACCTGGTGACATGGTTAGCTATGAGGAGAGGGAAAGAGAACGTTAAAGGGCAAGGTTGGCACAGCCCAACAAGGTTACGACCCACACAGTTAATGATGGGGAAAGAAGAATGTTCTTTTAACAACGATCAAGCCAGAGGGCATGGTCAGGTAGTGAGTCAGCTCAGTTTACTTCCAGGATTCTCTCTAACCCTCATCAGCTGAACTGAAGAAAGCAAGTATTGTAGGTTGGCAGGCTAGGAAGAAAGCTAGAAAACTAGTTTAGGTGGCAGAAGATAGAAAATGGTTGTCTAAAAAGAGATTAAGGGTGGAACTGACTGGTCTCAAAGAAATTTGGGAGATTTCAGTGTTCTATATCTTGGTTAGGATGCTTGCTTCAAGTAAGTGTATAACTGTCAAAACTCAATGAAGTAAGTAAAATAAAGTAAAAATAAAAATTAAAAAAATAAATAAAATTAATGCACAAATTATAAGCCATTCCAATAAAACTGAAGTTCTTGTTAAAAAAAAAAAAAACCACCTCAATGAAGTGAAAACTTAAGAACACTGCATTTTAGGGAATCCCAGGGCAATCCAGTGGTTGGGACTCCATGCTTCCGCTGCAGAGAGCAGTTTGGATCCCTAGTTGAGAAGCTAAAATCCCACATGCCATGCCAAAAAAAAAAAAAGCATTTTATTGTAAGTAAATTATGCTTCACTAAAAAAGAAATGCTATAATTAAATTATAAAATTTGAAGAGGGATAAAAGAAGACTAGAACAGTTGAGACTCAACAAGGGAAATTTGGGACTTCCCTGGTAGTCTAGTGGTTGAGAGTCTGCCTGCCAATGCAGGGGACACGGGTTTGATCTGGGAAGATCCCAGGCTTCCCAGGTGACACTAGTGTTAAAGAACCCACCTGCCAATGCAGGAGACGTAAGAGACGCAGAGTCTATCCCTGGGCTGCGAAGATCCCCTTGAAGAGGGCACAGCAACCCACTCCAGTATTCTTTTTTTTTTTTTTTCCACTCCAGTATTCTTGCTGGAGAATCCCCACAGACAGAAGAGCCTGGTGGGCTACAGCCAATGGGGTCACAGAGTTGGACATTACAGGCGACTTAGCACACACGCATGCTGGGAAGATCGCACATGATGTAACTACCGAAACTCAAGCACTCCAGAGCTGGCACTCTGCAAGAGAAGCCACCACCAAGAAAAGCCCAAACACTGCGAAAAAGAGTAGCCCCTGCTCCTCGAAACTAAAGAAAGCCCCTGGAAAGCAATGAAGACCCAGCACAGCCAAAAATAAATAAACAAAAAAAAAATTTTTTAAGGGAAATTAAAGCACAGGAAACATTTCCCAACCAGTCTGAGAACCAAAGGAATTTTGGCACTTGAGCAAAGAGTAACTGACATCTATTATTTGCCAGACCCTAGACCAGACTCTTTCACATATTTCAAGTTTATCTCCAAACCCAACAATGTCCAGCTAAACTCAGTATAGTGACTAGTCCAGGGAGAAAGATAGGTTTGTGAAAGGAGGTGGAGAGCTCAGATGAATGGAAGATTTTATACAGTGTGCAGTGTAGACTGTGAGGTGAAAGATGTATAAGGGCTGGGTACAGTCCCAAAAGCAGAAGGAGGAGAGGAAAAGGTGAGAGGAAGGCAAGGAAAACAGGAAATGCCTCCAAGGAATTTCTTCAGAAAACTTGAAAAGTCAGAAAACTGGGTCCATCTCTGACTCAACCTTCTCTTCCACAAATTAAGAAGTAACATTTTCTATAATCAGACTTAACACGTCAGAACTGAGGGACTTCCCTGGTGATTCAGTGGCTAAGACTCCTGGCTCCCAATGCAGGGAGTTTGGGTTTGATCCTTGGTTAGGGAACTAGATCCCACATGTACTAATTAAGAGTCTGCATGCTTCAATTAAAGATCCTGCATGCCTCAATAAAGATTCAGTACAGCCAAATAAGTTAATAATAAAAAAAAAAAAAACCTCTGACATTGAAATATTTAATAGGTCTGGAAAGATATGCATTAAACCATGAACCATGACAGAGGAAATTACATACCTACTATATAGTGTTGCATTTTGCCTCAGTGAGTAGGTGCTGTTTCTTTCTGTTTTTCTTTTAAACCAATTAAATTTTGTTAAATCTACTGTGGGATCAAGGAACTGTGCTGGTAAAAACTTGGACCTCTTTCTGGTGGCACAGGAGGAGCTCCTCATATCTGTGATCTATGCTTGGGATTAGGGGTGGCATCCATTCCTTCACCCAACTGCCTGGGAGAACCATTTCATTTCCTCAACCCAGTGACAAAGTCTGAGGGAACTGAGATTGGGGCTGGGGACCTGAAGACCTAGAGCAAGGGTACACAGACTTTCTATAAAGGACTAGATACTTCAAAGAACATATAGTTTCTGTTGCAACTGTTCTCCCATTTTGGCACAGAAGTAGCACAGACAATGTGTAAGCCAATGGTCATGGTAGCAAGACCAAGTAGGGCCACAGTTTACTGACCTCTGGTCTAGTTCTGGCTCCTGACCGCATATTAGAATTACTTGCTGTTGCTGCTGCTGCTGCTAAGTCGCTTCAGTTGTGTCCGACTCTGTGTGACCCCACAGACAGCAGCCCTCAGGCTCCCCCGTCCCTGGGATTCTCCAGGCAAGAACACTGGAGTAGGTTGCCATTTCCTTCTCCAATGCATGAAAGTGAAAAGTGAAAGTGAAGTCGCTCAGTCGTGGGCCTTGTAAAACCAGGTCCCACCAAATCTGAGATGAGGCCCAAGTTTGTTTGTTTGTTTTTAAGCTACCAGGTGATTCTGGATTATAGTCTTTCAGCAAACTTCTGGGTGTTTTGGTTTTGGTTGGGGGGAGGGCAGATGAATGCTGGAAGAAGGACCTAGGGCTGAATTGAAGTCTAGATTATGATTAGAACTGTTTTCAGTTCAGCTGACAAATTAAGGGCTTCCAATACTTTGATTAAATGCTCTTTATTTGCTGCTTTTCGTGCACAGCGCTATAAGAAGTTGCTCAACCCAACAAGTCAGCCCCTTCATCACTTAGTTAAGGCGGCCACCGGAGCAGGGAGGGAGCATTCAGTATGCCACATTCTACCTAACCTTCTTTCTGGAGCCATTCTCTATAGGCCCCTTCATAGTTCCGAGCCCTGTGAAGAAAAATAGGGGTGAGGGAAGGACAGAGCCCAGGAGGCAGCCTAGTCACCACCGCCCCGCCCAGCTACCAAGCCCATACCCTTTGTATCCAAGTCTCTGGGCCAGCTGCGTGGCCTGCAAGCCCCGCTTGCCCATCTGACAGAAGAAAATGAGATTCTCTTCCAGCTTTGGCTTCTCAGCGGAGTACAAAGCCTTGAAAGCAGCTGGCTCCATCTGCAGGGCGCTTTCCAACTCTGACACTGGGAGGAGTCAAGAGGATACAATGGAAAGCCGGCAGTTGGGCGATCTCAGGTTCAGCGGTTGGGTCTGGAAGGACCGGTCCTGTGGTCGAACGTATCTCCAAGGGGCCCCAAAACAACACATGGTGAGAACTCCTCCCCCCGCCCCCATCCACTTCGAGGACAGGATACGTCCTACCTGCACTGGTCAGCCAAACCACCTCTGAATGGAAGCCACTTCCCTAGTTTGTGAGGTGGCGCGGGCAAACTCCGGCATCCAGCTTTGGGGAGGTCAAGTGTGTGAATCTGGCCTGCCCCTTCCTCATTGCCTGTTACCCCCTCAAACTGGAAGGGCCAGTTCCGCTGCCAGGATCCGCCTCCCATCAACCCTTCTTAAGGGAAGTTTGGGGGGGCGGGAGCCACAGGTTTACCGGACCCCTGTAACCAGTGCCTTCCCACACCATCCTAAATGAGGTCCTGTTGGCTAAGACCCTCCTAAACTGCCTCCAATCCACCACCAGGGCACCCCCCCGCAAGTCCCGTACCCGGGATGTTGAGAGCCCCAGGGATGGTTCCAGCCGCCGCCTCCTCCCGGGATCTCACGTCAAAGAGCCGGGCCCGGCCGGAGGCCAGGAGCGAACGGAGTTCAGGGAGCGAGACCGTAGGCTCTGAGGAAGGGGCACGCGAGCCTTGAGGGAAGCAGGACTGCCCCGGGCCCCCCTCACCTGGCAGCGCCCCAACCTGGCGGGCATGCGTGAGGACCCCTCCGCCACTCCCCTTCGCGCCTCCCTCCGCGTACACCTCCACCGGGGGCGTTCCGAGAGCTCCTAAGGCCACAACTTGGCCTAGACCGGATCCCAGGTCTCCCCTCCAGGTACCTCCAGCCATGGTGCGCACCGCAAATGTGAGGATCAGGAACTTGGCCCCAGCCCGACCCCTGGGAGCGGGCAGCATCTCCCCCGCCCTCCCGAAGCTGCCGCTGAGCTGAGACCGACCGGAACCGGAAGCAAGGGCACCGCCTCCCGCGCAGCTCCCGCGGCACCTGTTCCCGGTGCTCCTAACACGCCCACGCTCGCCAGAGAAATCCTCGCGATTGCGGGCGTGGACGGCCAACGACACATTGGCCTGGCCCAAGTGGTGGGACTCATTGTCGTAACTATAGGAGCTCCGATACCTCACCCGACTTGACCCAACCCTTATTGGTCAAAGCAGTGTGTTCCCTCCCTCCCAGCCTGGAACCCACAAAGGGAGGAAGACCCAGAGACAGTCATGGCTCTGAACATTTTATCTTTAAAAAAAAGAAAAGGAAAAAAAAAAAAATACCGTCCCCACAATGGGGTAAGGCCCCCAGTGGGCCCTGCCTCCTGTTCTCTCTGGTGCCAGAGACCTGCATAGGCCTGAACTGCTTGCTGGCCAATCTCCTCTTCCTGGGGCAGCAGCCACTCCTAAGCCTCGGATCCCCACTTCCTGCTAAAGCCTGTTCCCCAGAGACCTGAGGAGCACATCTGAGCTCCAGGGAAAGGAAGAACCAGTGGGAAGCGCCAGTCCTGGGGCAAACCAGAACACTGCTTGTCAGCAGACCCTCTGCTGGCACTTTAAGCAAGCACGGGGCAAGCCCCCCAGTTTAGTGTGTCCAGTGTCCAGCGTGGAGACAGCACATGCATTGTGCAAGAGGAGCACACGGGCCCAGGGGCTGCACGGTAGGGTTGGTTGGGCGAGACTGTCGGTGCACCCCACGTGTGTGTTTCACACCACTGCAGGCTGCTAGATCACAGGGCCTTAATTCAAAGATGTGCCTTCTGAACTCCCCCCAGTCCCATGCCAAACGTGGGCAGTGAAGGAAAGGGGCACGGGGTTATTAGCCTGTGGCTCCTGGGCTATCTGAAGTTCTTGGAAAGGGGCTGTAGAGCTTAGAGCCCCTGAGTCCCCAGAGTTAGTTGCTGTCACTCTTGATGACAACCTCTACTCCGTGGTGCCGCAGCTGAGCTCGTAGCAGCAGATTCTTGTTCTTAAGATCTTCTACCTGGACATGGGAAAGAGCAGTAAGGGAAATAGGTAGAAAAGTTAGCACACCCAAGTCTCTGAACTTATGCAGACACCCACCAGTGACGAGGTAAAGATAAAGCTCTCTCTATGGAAAACAAAATAGGGAGTCCCGAGC
>SJXQ01003498.1:340386-364664 GCA_006408695.1 Aepyceros melampus
CGAGCTGGGTTGGTGGCTAGGGAGGTTGAGGACAGCTGTATTGGGGGGGGGGGGTGTGCCGCCGGGGGGGCGTGTCTGACCTGCTGTCGAAGCACATCGTTGTCCAGCTGTAGTTGGTCAAGCCCCTGCAGTTCTTCAGACAACCGGTGGTTACTCTGCCGAAGTTCCTGGATATAATCACAGGCTTTGGATAGAATTCCACCTTTACTCTGTTAAGAAAAAGCCAACACAATGAGGACTAGGGTATAAAAATACCTGGCTTGCTTTCCAAAAGCATGTTCACACTCTGGGCCTTGTCTTCCCTTAAAGGGTGGTGGGATAACATCTCCCAGGGATTCAGAAACCTCAGAGACAGACAGGAAGCAGCTACCGCCATGTGGGCCCACTGTCTACCATTTCTGGAAGCAATACCAGGAGACAGAATTCAGGCATCCTGCCACTACCAGGGTCTTTCCATGACCTGGCCAGACTTGGTGCTCTCCATGGAGCAGTCTGGGATGATCTTGGACAGCTGTACGATCCAGTTGTTAATCTTGTCTCGGCGGCGGCGCTCCACTGTGGGGCAAGTAGAGGACAAAGTGACTCGGGGAGAACTCGCCAAAGGCCCCAGGGTAAAATCACCTAACCTCTCCCTTCAACATCAGAGAGGTCCCCAATCCCACCAGACAGCGGCAAGCTTCACATGTGGATCGTGCCTACCTTCATTATGCTGAGCCCTGCGTTTCTCATCCCGAGTTGTCCGGGGAGCTTCTGACTTCCTAACAATAGAGTCCAGGGTGGCCAGAGTGAGGCAAGGTCAAAAACTGAGACTGGAGTTTGGGGTGAGGAACCGCACAAAATCTTTGGAAAGAATCAAGACTATTCCTGGTAACTGAGAAAAAACAAGGGTTACTCACGGGGAATAAGGGTGGGTCCTGGGGGCAATAGAGCGCTGGCTTCCTCCCTGCAACACTTCTTGTGGTGACATCATCACAAAGAACTGACCTGTGAAGATGCAAGGGAGGTTCCATCAGGACACGGGACTAGGACCCTCACCAAGCTCTAAGGACAAGGCCCTGGGCTCCTCTCTAAAACAAGACACACTGCCTCCTGCTGGAAGGGCAGCCCCAGACACTGCCTGCCCAGGTCTTAGTGATCATTAAGGGATCACGAGTAAAGGCCCACTGCCCACCAGCCATGTCCCACAGCCTATCCTAGCCCCTCCAGCCAGCATCCTCACATAATAGCTCACCAGTGCCAGGAGGGGTCGCCTGCCCCAGTAGTGCCTCTGAGCCCTGGGTAGTAACAACAGCTGCTGTACTCCCCGATGTGGTACCCCCTGCCCCATCTCCCACTGCAGTGCTGGGGAAGTAAGTATAGTGCGTCTCAGCAGCTGTCCCCTCTGTGTCAACTGCATCCTCACTCGTGAACGCACCCTGGATCACGGCCTGGGAAGGGGAGCAAGAGAACAGACAAGTGACAGTCAGATACTTCCCAGGAACTACTCTGCAGCTCTATCTCTTGTGAGGAGACAGGGAGAAACATCCAGAGAAGAAGAGTCTAGTGCTTTGGGTCAAGGCAGCCCCAAATGTCGTCCTATCCCAAGCCACGCCCATCCTATCCGTCCCCCTTCTTCATCTCGCTACTCAGAGCTCAAGTCCCCCCTGCAGCCCACAGCCCTGTACCTGGGTCATGGACTGAGTGGCAGGGTAGCCACTGATGGCACCAGTCCCCTCAGTCTGGCCATCCAGCTGCCCTTCAGACACCTGGATCACCCTGTACATCACCTAGACTCAGGGAAGAGAGGAGGGGAGGAAGAGAGAACAAGAGAGTAAGTGCTGGGGACGCCAGAGCCCCTCATAAGCTTCTATTGGATAGGGCCCCCCAGAAAGAATCCTTCAGAGGCGTATACTTAGCCATTCCCCATCCTTTTCCCATATAGTGGTTTCAGCATAGCCCCCACCCCATAACCAATCTCTACTGTAAATCTCACATTCCACCCCCCAACTCCCACCCTCCAATTAGTCCACATCTTCACCTCATCCTCCAAACCAAGTCTCCCCATGACAGGTTCAATCACCTCCCTCAATCCCAACCCCAGGTAACACTGCAGCCACCTGGCCCCCTCCCTTACCTGGCCCCCATTTTCAGTTCGGAAGACGTACTTGACGTTGGGGTCAGGGAAAGTGGCAGCTGACTGGATGCTAGCTATAGCCACACTGGTGGGGTCCTCCCCAGTTGCCACTGCACCTGAATTAAAAGGAAAAAGTCTGTGAGTTACTGCTTTTCTCCCTCTGTTGCACTTGTGTGTCATTTAAAAGGAAAAGGGTACACAGGTGATAGGCCCATGGGGTGTGGGGCAAGACCACAATGGGCTGTTGGCCTCAGCTCAGTTCTGTTTCTCCCACTCACCTTCCTGAATCTGCACTGTCCCCTCTTCGGTTTCTGCTGTTTTCTGCTGCCTGTTTGTGAAGGGACAAGAGGAAGAATAAGGGGAAATGTGAACGAAAAGCTCACTGGCCCAGTAACGTATGGCTCCCAAACTCATTAGCATTCCCAACAGATGCTAGGGGAGGTTAGAATAACCAGAGCTGCTATTTACTTAGCACTGAGCCAAGCATTTAACAGGCAATATCTTATTTAGTACTAAGAACAGCAATTTTGAGTAGGTAGCACTACTTGCACTTTATAAACAGAAAATCAGATCACATAGCTAGGTGATATAGCTGAGACCTAAACTGAGGTCTGCCTGACTCCAGAGGCAGTGGTCCTGGCCATTCTGCATTCTCCCAGGCCTCCCATCTCCCATTCCAGGCCCTACCTCTTCTTCACTCACCCCTTCATCTCTCTGTGAGGGGGCACATCCGAGGAACTGGTCCTTCTTTGGAAATCTTCGTATCTCCTGCCTCACAGGCCTGAGTGCTAAGTCCTGGTAGAAATCAGGGAGTCTAGTGAGTCTAGGAAACTGAAAGCTCTCCTATTTCTAGAACCTAGGCTCCATGAAGACACATCCAGGAACATAACCAATCTTCTGCAGGGGACAACCAGCTTTCTCCATTCAGATGCTGAAGGCTGCCTACAATGACTGAAAAAGCAATTCTACAAATAATGTTCCTTGCCCTTCCAATTCCACTCCATCTTCTGATGAAGAGGGGGTAATTCTACTGAAAGACTGAAAAACAACATATTTCTGGATGGATCATTATGAAAGCTATTATGATCTGCCATGATACCGGGATTAGGAAGGGCCATGTTTAGAACACAGCTATCAAAAAATACAGGACCATAGACCCTGATGCTTATTCCAGTTTCTCAGGCACACATACTGAACACCGAGAAATTCCTGTCCTCAGATCTAGGAAAAGAAAACCTCCAGAACCAAAAAGGCCAGACTTGGCCCTTGGGCCCCATTCTACTGATCCAGCTGTTGTTTGGGGAAGTCCAGATATATGTCATTCATTAAAAAGACCTTAAAGCCCTAGTGTATCATCTTCAAGCCCCTACTATTTTATTCACCAAGCCTTCCTGTAGAACAACAGAGTTGCTCAAATGTTGCCATGACAACTCCAAATCAACTGAACCCAGCAAGAAGGGAGAAAACTCCAGGGTTTAGAAAGAGGAGACAATGGGGGAGGAACCCATCAACAAGGTGCCTGCCTTAAGGCCCTAACGGGGGTGGGGGGACGGGCTAGGGGTGTGGGGAGACGGCTGGAGGGCGGCGGGAGGCGGGCAGGAAAAACAAAGGAAGGCGCCTCCAGAAGGAAACAGCTATACAGTGTAAAGCAATAAAATAATCTCGACAGGAAAGGGGTAAGGTTTTTGTAAATTCTCTACCCATAAGGTCCCCCAAATCTTTATCTTCAGCGGATGAGTCATGGAAAGCTTGTATCCAAAGTCATGGAAAGCTTGTATCCAAAGTCATGGAAAGCTTGTATCCAAAGTGTTAACCCCCAAAAAAGGAACTGAAAGTGAAACCGTCCAGAGGAAGTAGCGCTGCAAAAAGATCCCAGTCCCTAAGGGGGAAGTAGGACCAGTGTTTCAGGACCACCTACCGCTCCATCCTCAAACCTGCGGAGGAAATGCCCCTCTGAAAATGCAGCACTGACAGCAAAAGGAAGCAATCAAACAAGAGGGCTGGGTACAAGAGGCGTCCTATGCCACAGCTGTCAGCCAGGAGCAGTCTCTGAGGACCATCAGCAACGGGGTCAGGCTACTTATTCAAATCTTAGTTGGACATCCGGAAGCATTTCCTGAGCTTTAGGGGTATGCAACACGGAAAGTGGGCTAGGATGTTGTGGCGTGCACGCTCCGGGAAGGAGGGCCCTGAAAGAGCTTAGCTAAGTCTGGACACAAAGGGAAAAATCAAGTCCGCAAAGAAGTCAAGCACCTAGACCTCGCCTGAGAATGCGGCGTCTCCCTGCGGGCCCACCAACCAGCAGGCGCTCAGCAGCTGAGCTACGGCCAGGCGCGAGCCCCAGGGCCCGCGCGGGGACCCGGCTAGCCCCGCCGGGCTCACCCCCAGCCCGCGCTGCTCCTCAGAGGTAGGGAAGGACGCCGGGGGCTCAGCCTGCCCTGCGGTCTCCGGCCCAGCGGCCCGCGGCTGGCAGCGCAGGAGGGCGGGGATGTGCGCGCCCGGGGGCGGGGAGTGAGTTCGGCCCACAAAGCGGGTAGGAGATAAAGAACCGGGCACGGCCCCCTCTCTCAAAACAAAGACTTCCGCCCCAGGAGTTCCTGAACCTAAAAAACCGAAACAAAATCAAAGCTGCTATGCATCGCCGGCTCACCCAGTCTCCAGACTCCCGCTATGTCCTGCACTCACCGGCCAAAGCCGCCGCAGCCGCCGATCTCCCCCGACCGTGATCTCCCTCTCCGGACTCGGGTATCTCCAGGGACAGCTGATCATGCGCACTCCCGGCCCGCCGCCATGTTGGTGAGGGGCGGAAGTGGCTCTCTCCACCCACCCAGCCGTCTCTGCCTCCGAGCCGCCCGACTTCCGTTCTCTCCATGTTGCTGAGGGTTTGGTTGCGGGCTTGTATAGGGCAGTGCTGGTACTGGGAAGAAACAACCCTTTGGGGTCCTGGGAGAAGGACGCTGAAGTCCAGGTGGCTTTAGGCAAGAACGGGAGAAGGACGATTAACTTGGTGCTACCATTTTTCTGCTGGCCAGGGCCTTTTAGTTCCAGAAGTGAGCTTATATCAAAAGAGGGACATCAGATGGAGGCAGAGGCGCCGTCTTTAAAAAGAGCTATTTGGAAAAAAATAAAATAAAATAAAAAGAGCTATTTGGGAGGGCCTCTTGAATCAGGCCACCTATTTGAAGTTTCCTATTGGCTATTAGGACATATCTGGGCATACATAAATCTGGATATGCTCATGTGTATTAGTGTTAGCCGGGCTTCCCTGGTGGCTCAGTGGTAATGAATCCTCCTGCCAGTGCAGGAAACGTAAGTTCCATCCCATGGTTGAGAAGATTCCCTGGAGAAGGAAATGGCAACCCACTCCAGTGTTCTCGCTTGGGAAATCCCATGGACAGAGGAGCCTGGCGGGCTACAGTCCGTGGGGTCGCCAAGAGTTGACAGGACTCAGCGACTAAACAGCAACATTAGCCTTTGTAGTCACTCGAAGACCCCGAAGGCGTCTAGTTTTTGTGTCTCAGTTTCTGTGACAGGTATCTTAATTCCCATTCTTTTCAGTCAGGACTTAACCTTAATGGATTTGAAGTAGTGTGGTGTAAGGGAATGAGTTCAGGCCCTGAGCCAGACAGTTTTGGGTCTCAGACCTACCTCTGCCACGTGTTAGTTCTGAGACCTTTGGCAAACATTTTGACCTAATTTCTGTTTCATCGCCTGCAAAATGAGATACTAGAGACTTGCCTGGTGGTCCAGTGGCTAAGACTTTGTGCTCACAATGCAGGGGATGCCAGGGAACTGGATCCCACATGCCACAAGGATGCGTTCGCAGGCAGCAGCAACAACAAAAAAAACCCACATGCTGCAACTAAGATGGAAAATCCCACAGGCTTCAATTAAGACTCAGTGCAGCCAAATAAAACATTTTTTTTTAATGGAGATACCAGTACCAACATTATAGAATTATTAGGTGGACTAGAAAGAGGAGAGTGAAAAAGCTGGCTTAAAGCTCAACATTCAGAAAACGAAGATCATGGCATCCAGTCCCATCACTTCATGGGAAATAGAGGTGAAACAGTGGAGACAGTGTCAGACTTTATTTTTCTGGGCTCCAAAATCACTGCAGATGGTGACTGCAGCCATGAAATTAAAAGACGCTTACTCCTTGGAAGAAAAGTTATGAACAACCTAGAAAGCATATTCAAAAGCAGAGACATTGCCAACTAAGGCCCGTCTAGTCAAGGCTATGGTTTTTCTAGTGGTCATGTATGGATGTGAGAGTTGGACTGTGAAGAAGGCTGAGTGCTGAAGAATTGATGCTTTTGAACTGTGGTATTGGAGAGACTCTTGAGAGTCCCTTAGACTTCAAGGAGATCCAACCAGTCCATTCTGAAGGAGATCAGCCCTGGGATTTCTTTGGAAGGAATGATGCTAAAGCTGAAGCTCCAGTACTTTGGCCACCTCATGCGACGAGTTGACTCATTGGAAAAGACTCTGATGTTGGCAGGGATTGGGGGCAGGAGGAGAAGGGGACGACAGAGGATGAGATGGCTGGATGGCATCACTGACTCCATGGACGTGAGTCTGAGTGAACTCCGGGAGATGGTGATGGACAGGAAGGCCGGGCGTGCTGCAATTCATGGGGTCGCAAAGAGTCGGACACGACTGAGCAACTGAACTGAAATGAACTGAACTGAAAACTTGAGAGTATAGATTCTATGCACGTAAGATACTTAGCATTACTGGCATGTAAAGAGCATTATGTAAATATAAGTTTCCCTTCCTCATTTCCTGACCACTGTGAACCCAGCTCTAGTTTCTAGCTGTAGGTCTCCACCACGACAATTGAGGAAGAACTCCCAGACAATAAAAACAGAAGAACGCAATGTTTGACCAAACATGAAAATATAACTATGCGTGCTAAGTCACCTCAGTCGTGTCTGACTTTGTGACCCTGTGGACTGTAGCCTGCCAGCCTTCTTAGTCTGTTGGATTCCCCAGGCAGAAATACTGGAGTGGTTTGCCATTTCCTCCTGCAGGGGATCTTCCAACCCAGGGATGGAACCCCCATCTCTTACGTATCCTGCATTGCAAGTGGGTTCTTTACTACTGGCACCACCTTGGAAGATATGGTATCTATCATTCAAGACTTTAGTAAGCGGGAAAAGAAACCACACTATTTATGTGTAAAAATACAGCATTTATTCTGAGATATTGCCCCTTGGGACCTGTGGCCCCAACCTGTCCAGAAAAGCAATCCCAGAGCCTGAGTGAGGCCATCCCTCTTCCCTAAAATAGGAAGTTATTCCAAAGGAGAAAGAAGAGGCCAGAGAAATCTATATAAGACCTCGGTTCGTAGAGATCCAGGGAGGCAGAAGGTTGGGGAGCTGGGAAGGGAACTAGTCCCACCAACAAATACTGTGTATTCAAAGAGTTTCCTGGACATTTTCCTCCTAATCTGGAGTTAGGAGCAGGAGGTATCCAAGGGACCAGGAGTAGAACAAGCATAGGTAACCTCTAAAAGTGTTTGTATGTAATAGGCTCCAACCTGGCCCTGACCCCGCTTCTACTCTGGACTTTCATGAAGAGTTCATTGCCTCAGAGGAAGGCAGGACCTCAGCTGGAGTTCCCCCTTCATTCTTCACTTTAACAGTTACGTTTTCCACCTACTCTTTGTTCCCTTTGGCCAGTGACCCCTCTCTCTGGGGACAGGATCTTGGTGACTTTCTCATGAATCTCCTAAGGGATAAGTGCTTTGTGTCTGAGACAAGCTCAGGTAAACAGACCAAGACAGTGCTTCCCACAGTCAAAAAGAGGAGCTGAAGGGCCAGAACCTATAGAGTTGGGCACTACAGCTGCTCAGGCTGCAGATGAAACAGTCCAAGACCCTGGAGACAGCTACTGTCTCTTATGCCCAATGCTCTCGTCCTAATTACAGTCCCTCACCTTTCCCAGAGTTAGCCTGTGTTTCGAATGCATATGATCGGCGCTGGGGGGACATAAGGGGATCAGGGGGTTGGGGTTCTCTGGGGGGCAGGCTAAACCGACTCCGGGGTCCAGACCCTTCTGTGCCCTCAGCTGGGGTCTCCAGGCAGCTAAGGGGCCGGGGAGCTAGGCAGGGATCAAGGTATAGGGGGAGGTTTTGGGGATGAGACTGTAGTCCCCAGCACCGGTACAAGTCTGGGTCCGCCGAACTGCCTGAACCTCAGTCCTCTGGCGGTCCCGGGCCAGAGCCACAGCAGCATCAAAAGAAAGACTACCCCCATTCCTCCAAGAAGAGCGGGAGGCTCGGGAGCCCCAGGCCCTGTCCCCATCGAGCCGGCCAGGCTTTGGGCATGGGTTTGCTGGTGCCACGTGGATCTTGCCACACATTGCACTGGGCATCTTGGCAAACTGTGGTTTGGGGGGCACCACGGGCACAGAGCGGACCTGTTGGACCTGAACGAGGGTGGAAGCCAGGCGCATGCCCACACCACCAGCTGAGCCAAGGGGATTGGGCTGCCCCTCAGGATCCATCTCCCCTGGCCGAGGTGGCTGTGGGGCTGCCTGTTCTGTCTCGGAGGACTGGGAGTTGCCCTCTTTGGCACTGTCAACCTCCAGGGGCTCGAACTGTGGCCCTTCAGGGAGGGAACCCTCTTCTCCACGTTCACCTCCAGCTCTCTGGTCTCCCTCAGCTTCTGTGTGTCCACACTCCCGTTCCTTGCTGACCTCCCCTGCTCCTCCTCCAGCGGCTGCTTCTGGGATCCTGCCATCTTCGCCATCTCCTTGGTCTTCTCCTGCCTCTTGACCCTCATCTCCTCTTTGTCCTTTGACCTCATCTCCTCTGCCTCCTTCAGCCTCTTGTTTGTGTACAACCTCCCAGCTCTCGTCAGCAATTTGGTTTGCCTGGGCCTCATGCTCTGAGTCCTTTCCAGCTGCTACCGGGGCTTCGTCTCCTTCCTCAGCACCTTCCTGTCTCTCCGTCTTTCCTTCCTTCCCCTTGTCTTCAGCCTGCTCTCCTCCGGTTTCTCCCACACCCTTAGCCTCCTCCGTTCTCTCACCCTCCTGCTGACCTTTGGACTCCTCTGCCATGGCCTCTGCCTCCTCTGTCTCTTCCTCACATCCTTCTTTCAAACTGTCAGTCACCTTCTGGCTCCCTCAGCCTCTGCTCCTTCCTCAGTGGCCTCTCTGCCCTCCACACCACTCTCTGGCCTCCCCTCAGCCTCCTCGCTGGTGTCCCGTCTGCTTCCAGGCTCCCTCTCGTCCTCTCCACCTTCACACAAGGCTTGCTCGCCCTCAGCCTGTCCTGAAGCCTCCTGTCTTCCAGACCCTGCCACCTTTTCCTCTTCACTGCCTGGACCCTCCCAGCTTGGGAGTTTGGGCTCCAGAAGGGGACTTAGGTCATCATAGGCACTCAGGAAGACTTCCTCCCCGCTTTCCTCCTCTGTTTCAGGCCTGGGGCCAGGAGAGTCCAGGGAACAGCAGCTGGGAGCCAGGACAAACTGTGCCTCATCCAGGGACAGGTCATCCAGGGGTGGCTCCACAGAGAACTCCTCCACCTGTAAATACAGCATCATGGCTTAGGGCTCAGTGGCCCTGTCCACCCTCTGGGTTCCTTAACACCCCCAAACCCAGCATAGCGCCTCCTTACCTGAGGCCCAACTCCCAGGAGCTCCTCCAGGTAGCCCATCCCAGGGTCTTCCTCCCCAGGGGAGAAGGCTGCTCCTGCTGGTCCTGCCTTGGCCACCTCCCCGTCCTCCACCCCCACCCACTCAGGTTCTGAGCTGCTTGAGTCCTCTAGGAAGGAGAAGGAATCCTGCACCTCCTGGGACAGGCAGTCCTCCAGGGCAGGGGCCACGTCCACTGGGCCCGAGTCAGCCGAGGGACCTGGGGCTGGACTTGCCTCCAACTTCTCATCTGTTGGGAGAGAGAGAGTCCCAGGAATACTAAGATCAAGACCAGCTCTGACCCTTTCCAAGGTAAGTCTTCCTAGCGTTGCTTACAGTATGGGCCCAACATTCCCAGCACAGATGCTTCCTGTGGCTAGTCCTCCCTGACCAATATCCCTAACTATTGGCTTACGGCTGCCTTTTAGAGCTCCTGCCAGGTGCCCAGCACTGTGCTGTATGTTTTATAAGGCATTGCTTTATTTTCTCCACAAGACAACTTTATAATGTAGGTATGTGTCCCCATTATATATATGAGGAAGTTGAGACTCAGAGAAATGTGTCCAAGGTCACACAAACAAGTGGCACAGCCCAGATTTGAACCCCAGTCTGCTTTACTCTGCAGTTGGTATCCTTACCCACTACCCAGTGCTGCCTCAGTACTTCTCATTGACACTTAGGAACTGGAGTCAGAGCACAGATCAGATTCCAGCTGTGCCACCTCCTACCAAACTGCTTAACATAAGTCTCAGGTTCCACTGCTGTACTGTAAGGACAATAACAATACCTGAGTCAGCACTATGAGAAAATGAAACGAGCTAATGCCTTCAAAGTCCTTAACAAAGCATATCATAAGCTCTCAACTAATGTTAGCTATTCTTATTCATGTTGTTATTATTATTTTTGTGATGCACGGGCTTAGTTTCCCTGAACATGTGGAATCTTTCTGGAGCAGGGATTGAACCCGTGTTACCTGTTAATGTGTCTGTGCTCAGTCGTCCAACTCTGTGCAACCCAATGGACTGTAGCCTTCCAGGCTCCTCTGCCCATGGCATTTTCCCAACAAGAATACTGGAGTGGGTTGCCATTTCCTTCTCCAGAGGATCTTCCCAACCCAGGGATCGAACCCAGGTCTCTTGCCTCTCCTGCATTGACAGGCAGGTTCTTTTCCACTGAGCTATCTGGATAGCCAACTATTATATCTTCCTACTTTGTACTTAGTAATCCCTACTGTATGGATCTGACACAAATCCCCATTCTTGGGTGTGTCAGTGATCTAAGGCTGCCAGAGAGCCTTTCTCCATGAAGCTCATACAACCTAATAATATTACTGGATTCCCTCTATCTTTAATTTGAAAAGGCAGCTAAAGATAACCACCCACAGTCCAGGGCAGATTCCCAGCTTCAGAGCCTCAGCCTAGAGTTCAAGTCCCTTCTCCCAGTCCTGGGCAATGCTTGGGTCCTCACCTGGGGGGCCAGGGCCAAGGCCGGGGCCAGGACCAGGGCCAGAGGCAGGGCTTGGCCGAGGCTGTGGGCAGGGCGTTCAAGACCACGGGCAAGCCCCGCCAAGATGTTGTTTGGGGCTATTTTGAGCATATTGCTGATGTGTGCTGGGAGGTTGACATCATAGGGCTCTGAGATATGGACGCCAGCACGGCGCTCTGCATGGCTGCTGCCCCCAGCACGGACTGCTGACCGCCCGGGTCGTGGTGTGCCAGGCTCGGAGCTCGTGCCACCCAGCGCCTCTGGGTCGGGCTCCTGCTCACACTCTGCCACTTCCACGGACTCATTCTCCAGGCTTTCCGTCAGCAGTGGGCCTGGCCGAGGACTGTTGGATCCAACCAGCCCCTCTGGTTCTGTGGGGGAGAGAAAGGTAGGCCATAACCTCAGCCACAAGGGGCCTGGACACACCTCAGAAAGGCTCTGGAGAGTGCCCTCTGTTTTGTCTTTAGCCTGGAAGGCACCAGGCACAGCTTCCCTTAGCCACCACTGCCAACCCTTTACAACCAGCTGAGCAGAGATCACCCCACCAACACATACTTAGGCACGCCCTCCCCTCCCTGGAGATGGAGTCACTGGCCATCCATCCCTACCCTTCCCCCCTCACACACACACAAGTGCACACCTATACTCACCGTCACTAACCCCAGCCACAGCACTCAGTGAGTCCATGCTCTTGGCTGGCCGCAGAGTCCCCTTATCAGATTTGTCCTCTGCAAGACAGGCATGTGCATAGAGCCAGGACCTAGTGCACCCTCGGCAGAACTCCCCCGATATCTCTGCACACTTACCCCTGTCCTCAGCCCCCCGTGGAAGTTTGCGTTTGGTCTCATGGCCAGAGCGACCCAGATTGAAGATGGATCTCCACTTCCTGACCTTCAGAGACCCCTTCCTCCTGGAGGGAATGGAGAAATCACTGCAGGTGGAGCCTGACAGCCAGTGCAGGGGAGAAGGGCCCAGGAAGAAGGCCTTACTTGTGCTCTGCAATCTCTATGATGGTGTGGTAAGGCCGCATCTGGGGGGGTCCGTCACCAGCCTGCAGGATGCTAGGCAGTTGTAGGGCAGGGACCGTGGCATAAGGTCCTCAGGGCTGCCTGACACCCGGGCCCCTGGAAGTGATGGCCATCCACTTTCCACTTCACTACCTAGGAAAAGAAAGAGGAATCGGCCAGCCCGGAACAGAGGAGGGCTTCGGGTAACCACCTCCTCATTGCATCCTCCTACTCACTAACGACCAAGGTAGGGTAACTCTCTAACTCCGATGTGACTCCCCAGGCAGAGAGTGGTGATGTGAGGGGTGGGAAGGACACTGACCAGAGAGAGCAGCACCCGCAAAAAGCTGGTCCACGTGCGTGAGGATGAACTCGACGACGATGGACTGCACACGCACCTCCATGAAGGCTGCTGTCCCATTGAAGCCTGAGGCCTCTATGTCCTTAGACCTGTGCAGGTGTGGAGTTATGCCCTGCAGCCCCACCGCATTTCCCCGTTCAGATTCTCCCTAAGAATACCTTATACCCTTTCCTCTGAATGCCATTAAACCCGTTCCATCTTTTAATCAACATGCATGATTCAAGTCTCAAATGGTCATTTCCTCCGGGAAGCTTTCTTGGACACCCTCCTCAGGATATTAGTCTCTACCTCCTCTGCCCACCAGGATGCCTGTGTGTAACAAATCTCAGGACTTCTCATAGTCTACCGTGCACCACAGGGAGTGACATGCAGGCCACTTCTCCAAGATATCTGCTCAACAAACATTTGACAAAGCCCATCGCACCCCCACCTCCCCCTGACCCCTCACAGCTCCCACACTCTGCACCGCCTCATCTCCTGTCCTACTCCAGCCCCTGAGCTAAATGACCACAGCATAAGAAAACATAAAGGCCCAGAAATTCCCTGGTGCTCCTGTGGTTAGGATTCTACCCTTCCACTGCAGAGGGCACAGATTTGATCCCTGGACAGGGAACAAAGACCCTACATGATACTCAGTGTGGCTAAAAATAAAACACAAAGGCCCCATCCTTAGGGACTTTACTCATGCTCAGAGAAAGGGCTCCCATAGGTGAGCTCCAGACCCACCGTGGAATCCTGAGCCTTCCTGTTCTCGCTGGCTGAGAGCCCTCTCCAGTACCACACAGCCACACTCCATCCTCAAGCAGCTCCCCAGGGGCTAGGCTCCTCCAGGACACCCACACACGCACCCACCTCAGCAGGTTGGGGGCCCACACGATGGCCAGGTTGCGCGCGTGCATGTTGGTCTGGGCGCTGAATGAGGCCATGTGCACCAAGTGCCTCATGAGGAACTCCAGCGTCCTGCAGAAAGGAGGCGTCATGGGGCAGAGCTCACACAGGGTGGGGGCCGGAAGAGAAGCGACGAGTCAAGGCTCCAGGTAAAGAGAGAGCCTGGGCTTCATGGGGGGAGCCCCACACACCTGTAGTTGGGGACCGGAAGTTCTTGAAGCACCTCTAGGATCTTGACCAAGCGTTCAGGTTCCAGTTGTACTGCCACAGCCTCCTGGTTGGGAGCAAGGGGCAGGAGTTGGTGGCCCGGTGCTGCCCAGCGTCCTCCCCAGAGCTCTGAGCCAAACTCTCAGAAACAATCTGTGCTCAACCCCACGCCGTGCCCCAACCCTGGATCTTCGAAGCACACCAAAGTAGCAGACAGAACTTGGGTCCCACAGAGACCTGCCCCTGCCTCTTGGCTGTGCCGCTTAGGGCTTTGTGACCCTGAGCAGCTCCCTGCCACCTCTCCGCCTGAGCGCCCTCATCAGCAGTGCTCTGGTACTGGAAAACATTCGGGGTTTCATCCTGTGGGCGCGCCAGGGGCCGTGGTTTATTTCAGGGTGTCCGGGAATGCCTATGCCACTCAGCCTGGTCTATTTGGGCTGAATGGCATGCCCTGGCTGTTTAGGATCTCTAAATGATGTCATGCTCAATAAAATGCAACTTAATTTAAAAATGTTACTCAAGGCAGTTCCCTGCAGTGGTTAGGAAGCTCTCACAGTCGAGGGTCCCGTTTCAATCACTGGTCGGGGAACTAAAATCCCATAAGCTAGAAGGTGCAACCAATAAATAAATAAATACTTTAAAAAATATAATAAAAATGTTACTCAGTTAAAGATAGTGCTTCTGCCATGTATATTCTTTCCCTTTAAAACATTATTTATGTATTTGGCTGTGCCCGGTCTTAGCTGTGGCGTGTGGGATCTAGTTCCTTGACCAGGGATTGAACCCTGGCCCCCTGCATTGGGAGCGGGAGCCCTAGCCACTGGCCCACCAGGGAAGTCCTGTCATGTATTTTTTTATTCAAGAGATGTTCACACAAATCACAGTTCACAGAAGGTCACATCTGAAAAACATTCGGCTTCCTGAAACTGTTCTCATTCTCTGAAATGTAGGGAAGCTCTGGTCTAGGTGATTTCCAAGGGCTTTCCAGTGTCTGCTCTCCCCATCTCCCCCTGCACTGTGTGCGGTTTGCAGGCCTTGGGGAAAGGGGGGACGGGGGAGGGTGGAGATGGCAGGACCAGGAGACTTGTAGGGAAGGGTCTTGTCGTTTCCATGTGGTCTCCGTCATGCGGGGTCCCTAGGACTCTGTCTGGCATTAGACTCATCTGGGATGTCGCATCAGAGCGGCCACCCTCAGCCTTCTCTTCCATTCAACTCACAGCAAACTTGTCATAGAGCCGGTAAGTGAGCAGGGGGTCTGGCAGCTCTCTGAAGTAGGCCTTGCACAGGGAGGAGACACAGTGAATGTCCTGAAGGTAAACGTCTCGCCGCAGGTCTGGCTTCCGTTCAGCCTCAAATTCCTGCCTGGGGAGGTGCAGAGTAGTCAGGAGTGGCGGGGGTCTGGGGCAATGTGGGGAGAGGGGGAGCTGTAGAGATGGGCTCCAGGCAGGGTCAAGGGCCAGTATGTATGAAACTTGGAAGGAAGAGCTTGGGGTGTGTATATGCATGAGGCAGCAAGCTTAAGGCATTGTTCTTGTCAACATGCAGAGTTGATGTGAGGTGGGTGAGTGGACCTATGCAAAACAGGGATACATGTCAGGATGTAGAGAAGGTGTGAGCGGCAGCATAGGGGTATGTAGGAGTCAGTAAAAGTGGAGGAATGAGCCTAAAATGTTGTTTCTGGCTACATGCAAAGATGGATGCGACTAAGTCTTAGAAGGAAACGTAAGTGTAAATCTTCATGACCTTGGACCTAGGCAACAGTTTCTTGGATATGACACCAAAAGCACAAGCAACCAAGGAAAAAAATAGATAAATTTAATGTCAAAGTTACAAACTATTGTGTGAGAAAGGACACTATCAAGAAAATGAAGAAAACCCACAGAACGGGAGAACATATTTGCAAGTCGTAGATTTAGTCAGTATCTAATATTCAGAATTCATAAAGAACTCCTACAACTCAAAACAGACCAATAACCTATTTTTTTAATGAACAAAGTTTATGAATAGATATTTCTCCGAAGAAGATATACAAATGACTAATAAGCACACAGAAAGTATTTGATATCATTAGCTATTAGGAATATGCAGATATAGATGAAATATCACTTCACACCATTATGGTGGCTATAATCAGAAAGATACACAGTAACAAATGTTGACAGGGATGTGGAGAAATTGGAACCCTCATATACTGCTGGTAGCAATGTAAAAAGATACGACTGCTGTGGAAAATAGCTTGACAGTTTCTTTGAAAGGTCAACATAGAGTTACCATACGACCCAGCAATTCCACTTTTAGGTATATACTCAAGAGAATTGAAATCATATGTCCACACAAATACTCGTACACAAAACGTTTATAGCAGCATTCATCATAACAGCCAAAAGGTAGAAACGACCCAAATAGCCATCAACTGATAAATGGGTAAACAAGATGTGATAACACCACACAATGGAATATTTTTCAGCCGTAAAAAGAAGTACTGGTGCATGTGACAACGTGTATGAACCCTGAAAACATGCTAAGTGAAAAAGAGCCGGCCATAGAAAGTTAGCATTATACGATCCCATTTATGTGTAATGTCCAGAATAGGCAACTCCATAGACAGAAAGTAGACTCGGGGCTGGAGGAGAAGGGAAATGTGGAGTGACTGTGGCTACAGGGTTTCTTTGGAGTTGATGCTCTGGAATTAGAAGTGGTGGAGGTTGCACAGCCTTGTAAGTATACTAAAAACCATTGAATTTTACATTTTCAAATGGCAAATTTTATGGCCTGTGAATTATATCTGTCTTTAAAGCCGGATGGGTACACGTGGGAGTGGAGGAGTGTGTGTACGTGTGCGTGCGTGTGTGCACACACATGGGTCTGTGCAGGCTAGCCTGTGGGAAGTGTGGGGCATGGTGTCAGCCTTTCCTGAGGAGACTAGAGCTCCTCCCTTGGGCAGTACCTATCACCTGTGTTTCCTTCTCCCCAATTCCCCTCACCCCTCTAGCTTCCTGGCCTCATGGCCGCAGAGCCTTCCACTCACTGCCTGACTCACCGGAGCTTCTGGATGTTGGAAGAGACCCCTGAGAGGCGGTAGATCCCGTCCACCACTCCATACTCCTCCACAAACTCTGCACAGCTCCTCAGCACCTGGGGCACTGGGGACACAGAAGGGGAGAGAAAAATCAGAAGGTCTGGGAGATCAGAGATCCCAGAGCGTCTGAGAAATGGACACACCAGGGAAGGGGGCTGGGGAGATAGAAGACAAAACTCCTGGAATAAACACTTGTCAGAAAGATTCTTGCAGGATGTCAGCTCCAGCCTGCCATCCTGTTATAATCTTTCTGCCCACTGGTTCTAGAGTCTTGGCATAAATTCCCCCAGTGAGGGTGAGATCACTGTCTCCCCAGACTTCCCATTCCCATTAGAATGTTCTGCCTTTGTTGACCTGAAATTTCTCTCTCTCTAATTACTAGTTGCTACTACAAAAATTTTAGAGGGACAGCAATGCAGTTGGAAAGAGGTAAAAAACTGGTCTTCAAAGTGCATTTACTAACTCTCTACAGAAGTGAAAGGAACATTAATTCTTCCAACCAGGATGGAACAGAGCTAGTGGGCATTACTGTGAAGCACCTCCTCTGGTTATGAGTGCATGGATATTAGATCTGTCATAGGAAGGTACACAAAATTGTAACAGCCCTTCAAACTGGTCCGTTCAGGAGGAAAGCACCATGTGCAAGCACTGTGCATTAAACATGAAAACAGAGCATCAAAGAAGTAATGAGTGCCCAGTATCAACCTGACAGAACCAGAATTCAAATGCAAGAATGCAAAAAACTGTGTTATTTCCCCCTGCCTTGGAGCCTTCCCCAGTTACTAGACTGTAAGCCCCTTAAGGACAAGATCTAAGTGTGACTCATCTTGCTTTCCCTCATCTTATCTGTCATGGTGTCTCAATCATGGGAAAACCTCAAAAACCATGCGTTGAATCTCATCTCCATAAGGCCACAAAGGTATTTCTCTAAAGCACTTCCATGCTTGAAATCCTTTGCTACATATAGACTCTGCTCCACCCCAATCTTCAATGCTTAGCTTACAAACACAGAATAAAATAAAAACTCCTCAACAGGTATACTGCATAAGACCCTTCACAAACCAGATTCCTTGAACAAGCCTTGGTACCATCACTCATGTTTTCCCTTGCTTGGAATGCCTTCCTCTCTGTCTCTGCCTGGTGAATCCCTATGCATTCCTCAAAACACACCTCAGACATCACTTCCAGCTCTGAACTCTTCGCTGATATCTGTGTTATGGTTCCCACGGTCCTTTGTTTATATCTGTACTATAGTACTTATTGTCCTTTGTTATGATTAGTATATTTTGTATCTATACCTTCTGACAAATAGTAACATCCTCCCCGCATCCAGCACAGTGTTGAAACAGAGCAGGTGCTCAACAGATGTTTATTAAATTACTCAGTGAATTAGTCAATGAATTGGAGATTTAATAGAGAATATTGCCTAAGACAAAACACTGGGTCCAATTAACTGAGACTCAGCAGAGAAAACCCTGTCTTGTGTGTGTCAGAAAAAGATGTGCTTCTCCTAAGCCACCTATATTTTTCATGTGGGCTTTATGAAGTTTATATCTGATTATGTTTACCTCTTTTTAACTGTCAGGAAGCCCATATCTTGGAACCATACGGAACTACTTGAAATGCATTTCTGGGCACTGAGCTCACCCTTCTTGTTTTCCCTTCAGCTTAATTCCTTCAGTCATTTATTCTTTTTATTTGGCGTTTTGGAAGTCATCCATCCCAAGCTCATTGTGGAATTAAGTCAGAAATACAGAAGAAAATAATAAATCCATCAAACACTATTTTAAACCCTCCTTGTATGACCTGGTGTCCACACCCTTTACCCTCGTGCACCCCAGAATGAGGACTTGGGTAGGAGAAAGAAAGCACCAAGGCTGCACAAGTTTTTTGAAGGCTGCAAAATTTAAGGAAGCACTCACTCTTAGGGTCATGCCAGAGCCAGCTGTGCACATAAGTGATCTTGAGAGTGAATGCCTCCTTAAGAAAGAGGCACCTAGGGCACTTGCCTGGCCCTGAGCGTGAGAGCTTCCTTAAATTTTGTGCCCTAGTCACTTCTCTTGCCTCATCTTAGTCCTGGCCCTACAGTCGACATCCATCGCTTCAGAATCTGGGCCCATTTGCCAGGGTCTCCCAACCTCAGGTTCCCAGCATTGAATGCAGAGACGGGGCAGACCCTCCTCATTCAAGCTGTCACTCTACTCTAATGCTAGCCCAGCTCTTTTAGCCATCACTCTGTTAACTCATAAATAGTTTGCTGTCACCTAAATCCCAAGCTCTTTTCACATGAACTGCAACCAAGTCAGGTCTTCCCCATCCTTCTCTGTTGATTTTTGAACCTCCAGAGGAGGCCATGAAAGAAGACATTTGAGAGCCTAAGGAGTCAAAGCCATAGCGGAAATGGGTCAAGGAGATGGGGGAGGAGATAATAGGATCAGAGTGATGGAGGAGTCAAGGAGAGAGATAAGAGAAATGGGGTCAGCGATAAAAGACTCAAGAGTTGGGGTGGTGGAGTCAAAGAGAGTCAAAGGGTGGGTCAGGGAGGAGGGCCTTAAGCTTAGAAATCTGGAGAATCAGAAACCTGAGCAAGGTCTCAAAGAGTTAAAGTTTAGAAAAAGGAAGAACTCAACACACATAAGGGCTTAGGAAGGAAGAGACCTATCTGAGGCAAAGAGCTGGGAGAGCTTGCTGAAATGGAGCAGAGCAGCAAGGATTTGGGAACCCAAGATAATCAGGATAAATTAACCAGAAACACAGCTTTCCACTGGCCTGGACTTTCACTTTTGCTGGGTCTTAGCTTAAAGAGAGAAGCCGATTATGGCTTCTCTCTATCCAACTTTCCACCGGTCTGTGCTAGGAGGAGCTGGGGGGAGTGGGGAAGGCTGCGCTGCTGCCTTGCAGCCTAAGATTGTCCTCCACTCTTAGATTCAGATGTGGCTTTGGTGAAGGGCAGGAGGTGCTTCTCTCTCTCTGGGATTCATTAGGATCCAGACCCAGCAACCTGTCTGTCCCTTTCAGAGAACATGCCCCGCATCATTTGAGGCCAGGAAGGTTACAGGAGTGGGATCTGGGTTGGCTGTGGGGTCAGCGTTTCAACATGAGGTTGGCAGGGTCTACAGGGAAGGACAGTGCCATGATGAGGAGGCTGAACCAAGGGTTTGCAGAGAACTAGAAGAACATCAGACCCAGCTAAAGCATGTGGCCCTCGGCCAAGAGCCATCTTTCTCAAGATTGTGATTCCGCTTGTTCGCCCTGCGCTGGCTGCTGGGCTCTGCCCCGTGAGAAGAGAAAGGTGCAGAGAAACCATTTCAGCTGTTGTACACCCTTCCTGGGGGCCCGGGTTTTCCCTTAAGCAAGGCTTGTGGGGATGGGGGCCTCTAGGGGAGGAGAAAAGGGGAAGGAGGTGTCTGGAGACACAGGGGCAGGGCCTAAGAGCAGGAAATGAGCTGGAACTGCAGGCACCACAGCACAAAGCAGAGAAGAGGACAAAGAGGAAATGACAGATTGGGGTGGGGTTGAGGGGGGTGATAGAAATCATGCCCTTCTTTGGGAGGAGCTCAGAGTACCAAAAAACAAGCTAGGCTGGGCAAGTCAGAATATATGCGTTCAATTCCAAGTCAAATCCAGAAATGTTTCTGAGTGTCTACTCCACACCAAGCATAGTCAGGGGCCAGTGTTGTTCTGGCCCTGCTGGTTCCCAAGCCCCTCCGAGGCAATCCAGCGAGGGTGCTGTCCTTGGGCAGTCCTTATGCCTGCCTTCCTTTGTACCCTCCACCCTCACCTTCAAACCAGGCTCAAGCCATCCCTCTTACTCTTCTGGTGTTCCCCATTTTAGCAGCTTCTCACCTTACCCTCCACTTTGAACCTGCGAACCAGAGAATCACAGAGACTGGGGGAGCGGACCACCCCTACCCCACATCTTCACCTGTGGCCCAGCAAGCCTGCAAAGAGACCAAAGGCCCGTAACCTCTTCTCCTCCAACCAGGAAATCCCCATCCTTCCCATGTACCACCCTCACCCTCTCCAGGGGCCCTTCTACTCCTTCTTTCATTCAGACCGAAGGACTGTCCATGCTCCTCAGCCACTCATTTCCTGACCCTGTCCCCCCAGCCTTCCTCTCCTGTCCCACAGCTGCATCTTCTCACCACTACTTCTTCTCCCTCTCCTGGGTTTCCAGTCTTTCCACCTTCTCCTCTCAAGTGTCCTCATTCTCATCCCCAGGCTCTTCATCCTAGGCGGTCCCACGGAAGAGCTCCTCGGCCTTCTTCACCAGGCCACATTTCCTGCCCTGCCTGCGCATCAGCCTCCTGGGGGTGACCCCATGCCTCTGCCCCTTCTCCACGAGCTCCTGGAAAAACTGCTCCTGTACCCTCAAATTCGATCAGGCTGGAGAAGCCCCGTGCCTCTCCGTCCACCCAACAGCAGCTCCGGGCTGGCCTCCTTACCCTCCTGGCCGGAGTGCTGCAGGTGCTCCTGCAAGTCACACCCAAACACCCGCTCCTTTGAGCTGCCCTTCTTCTTTCCTTTCTGCCGAGACTTCATGGCCGGAGCCCCAGGGCCCTGGCCCAGCCACCTCAGTACAAGACCTTTGCCCTACTAGTCCCCCATGGGATCCCAAGCCAGCCTCTGGGCTTGGCCTGGCCCAGGGGGGCAGGGCTCAAAACTGGGGGTGGAGGGTGGCCTGGGCAATGAACAGCAGCTCCTGCCTCTGGGGCCCCGGCCACACGGAAGTAGCTGTGGAAGAGGAAGCTGCTAGGACCCCAGCAAGAAGCTGTGTCTCGTGGCCGAGACTGGCACTCGCCCTTCTCGCCCTGCTCAGCCCTGGGGCGGCAGGAAGCCGTGCAGCTTCTTAAACCCGCTTCCTGTTAAAGCATCTTTGCAACCACAGTGCTGCGGTGGGGAGGTAGCTGACATTCACATCCTCACCCATTGCTGGGCCTCTGCTCATTGGTCAAGAGGAGGTGATGTCAGAGCCCTTGGGGGGGTGGTAGCGCCTGGGGCACAAGCAGGTGACTGGCACTCTTAGAGACCAGAATCTTGGGGTCTGAGGTTGATACCCCAGAACTGCCTGGGAGCAGAGCAACGCAGGGCTGCGCAGGGCACACCAAGGAGGCAAGAGGCCCAGCCTCCGACTCTCACAGGCCTGCAGTGTCATCGAGCCACATCACTGCACTGAGCCTCTGGTTTACACTCATACGAAAAAATGAATGACCTGTAAATCCTTCCAACTCTAATATCCTGTGGAACCCATCTGAGTTTTGGGTTCTTTGACCGTAAACATTTTACACTCCTGTTTACTTTCCAGGCCTGTTGTAGTAAGACCCCAATAAAAGATAGGATATAAAATACTGCCCAACTGAGTTACTGCCTATCCTGGAAGGGGTCTTCCCTTCCACTGTCCTACCTGGGGACTCTCAGAGACGGCTCAGGGTCTTGTGGAGACCATTTCTCTCCCCCTGTCCCTCCCAGTTCCAGGCATCCTAGCTCCTCCCCAACTTGGAACCACAGGGAGGATGTCCTGAGACAGAAGAGTATTGAGGTTCAGGATTTACACGGTTCAGGGAGCAAGACAGGAACCAAAAAGAACAGGTTTTATCTGTTTATTTAAAAACAGAATATCATTTATGTACAACTATGCACATATTTACACAAAATGTACATACTAGAATTCCATATCTTCAGGTTCCACATGCAAAGTCCTGGCTGGCTGGAGAGCAGGGGATGAGAGACCCTCCTTTGGTCAGAAATCCAGCAGAGTTCAGGCTGAGCAGGGTTTGGCACTAAATCTAGGTATCCTGGTTGAATGTATTTGGGTCAGGCAGGCAAAAATGGACCTCATCTAAACCCAGCCCC
The DNA here is from genome assembly GCA_006408695.1 of Aepyceros melampus. NCBI lineage: Eukaryota > Metazoa > Chordata > Mammalia > Artiodactyla > Bovidae > Aepyceros > Aepyceros melampus. The sequence continues at coordinate 363,020 of SJXQ01003498.1, forward strand.
CACCCAGCGAAACTGCTGAAAGAACCCCAAGTTAGTGACCCTGAGACCCTTGGGGAAAAGGGGATATTCTTGCTCCCAGTAGCTCCTTCACCTCACTTGAACTCCCACCCTCCCTGGTTCTATTATCACTATTCTCTCTCCCTTACACCATGACTAAACCAGCCTTGTCACCAACTCCTAGTGACCCCCTCACCAAGGGACCACACACACCTATGCACTCAACTAAGAAAACACGAGCCTAGGGGAAGAGCCGAGGAACCGCGAGGCCAAGGACCTTACTTGTCCTCCTGTTACCAGTAACTGTGGGGCACACGCGTCTCCTTCGACTCCACCAGATCTTAGTCTCCTTCCCATGAGGCTGTCCAGATTAAGATGCCTCAGAAGGAGCACCTTGAACCGTAGGAATTAACCTCCTGGGGTCGGGCCTGAGCACGGTCTAGCTTTGCTGGATTCCTGTGTAGGCTGATGACTCTTTAAGCAATCCTTGTAATGATAAACATCCAGATGAGTCCAGAGTCTTTTAAAAAGTCTTTTCTCTTAATGAGTTTGGGGCAATATTCCTTAAAGAAGCTCCCCTGTGCAGGCTTATTTACAGAAAATATGTACATGCAGCAGGGCCAGAGACCACCAGAGGGCAGTTTGAGCTTCTGGTGGACCCTGGCCCGCTGCTTCACACTTGCCCCAGCGGGTCCCAAGTGGTGGGAGCCCTGCTCCCCAACTCAGGAGGCCAGATTCCAGCTCCAGCTATGCCCGCACACCTGGATCTGGCCCAAGTCTCCACCTTCCGCCCCGAACCTTTGCATCATTAATACTGCTCTGGGGTCTGAGGAAAACACCTGCACTTTACAGGCAAAGGTCCCACAGCTGCATGACACACAAGGCCATCCCCATGACGTACAGCCCACATCGCCACCGAACCGGGTGACACACGTACCACAGTTCACTTGTGACAGCATGACACACGCCACGGGCACAGTCACCCCTGCACACACACGCAGCACACACTCGAACAAGCACACATGCACACACAGAGACCTGCACACACTGTGGGCGGGACTCAACCAGCAGAGCCCTTCCGTTTTCCAAGGGAAGGACTGGAAGGACTGGAGGTCAAGCAGTCAGTGGGGTGGGGAGCATCTTCCTCAAGAAAAGAGTGTGTAGGGAGGCCCCCTGGGGATGAGCTGAAGGCGTCCCTGTCGGCAGAGGGAGCCAGGCTTAGGGGACGGAGGCAAGCCTGGGTCAGACCAGATGCCCACGCCCATTGATGTAGATGCCATTGCCCGTGGGCTTGGCCCGCAGGGTCCCGTTCTCCTGAACAAAATGGTTCATGGCCTGCTTGATGCCTTATCCCGATCCTCCTCCTCCTCTGCCCGCCCAGGGCCTGGAGATGGCAGCTCAGTCTGCGTTTCAATCTCCCTCACTGTGGTCAGCGTGGAGTAACTGCGGCCCTCCGGCTCTTCACTCTGGAGACCAAGGGCAGGGGCCGAGTCAGGAGCCTGGGCAGGGCAGCCACGCTTGAAGGGGCTGGCTGGGGCATGGTGGGGCCAGAGGTCAGGCACAAGCAGGGGTTACAGTTGCTTAGCGGCTCAGCAATGGGCAGGAGTGAATGTTAGGTGTGGGGAAGGGGGAACTGGAGAACGAAGGC
>SJXQ01003498.1:365960-379924 GCA_006408695.1 Aepyceros melampus
GCGTGGCTGCAGGTGGCAGTGTGGCTGCAGAGTGTGCGTGCCTGGTGCCATGTATGTGCCCGTGCGTGTGACACCCTCGCGTGTGGATCTGCCCGCACTCGGGCAGTGTGGCTCCCCTCAGCCAGCTGTGGTCCAGGCCCCCGGGCCTTTCTCACCTCCCAGGAGACTCTGCCTACCTCTGGTCCACAAGCTCCTCAGACGTGGGGCCACCCAGCCTCCTCTCGCTCCTCAGTCCTGGCCCACCTCCTGCTTGTTCCTCTCCGCTCCCCGCTGACCTCACCCGCCCAGGAGGGGCCAGTACTCACTATTTCTGGGTCATCTGCTGGGCCTTGCGCCGATGGTATCGGGACATGAGCACCACGACCACCACCAGAAGGCAGAACAAGAGTGCGGCAATCACGCCCACCACCACCACGGAGGCCGACACGAGGTCCACCTGCTTCCCGGGGGCGTCCTCGGGGTCTGGTGGGGGCAGGCCGCGGTCTAAGGCAGACGTCCAGATCTCTAGCCCGCCCCACGCTGTCCTCTCAAAACACATCCCAAACCATCCCCTCAGCCTGACCCTCTGCGAAATACACGCAGTCCTGCCCCCTCCAAATAAACACTCTCCCAGTTCACTCCCTGTCTTGCTTCCCGTTGCCCCCCACCCGGCCCCTGGCCCAGGGCCCAGCCTTTGCCCCAGTGCTTACCAAGAACGTCCACCACCACCTGAGAATCCCTTGAGGAGAGTGCGTTGCTGACGTGGCAGATGTATGTGCCACTGTGCTCCGTGGTCAGTGTGGGGAAGCCCAGGGTGTCTCCTTCTGCTCGTACCCCACTGGGCAGAGGCCCGTCCAGCCTGGAGGACAGGGAAGCTGATGGGCAGGCTGAGGCTGCCACCATCCAACGTGCCCGGGCAGCTCTCCACCTCCCTCCCCCATGACGTCACCCAGAGCCACCGGCTGTTCCCACGGTGCCCCTCCCTCCTCTAGGCAGGTCTGGGCAGAGGCCCCTTCTCCCTGCCGCCCAGCCTGACCTGGGCACTCAACACGCACTCGGGGAAGATCCACACGCACACCATCTCACATGCTCCCGTGGGCACCACGTCACTCAGCACTGAGCACCAGGTCCACACGGCATACAGTCCGTACGACAGGACTTTCCATTCCTATTTGGGCTCAGATGTACTTGGCAAGCATGACTGCATGCCCCAATACCCCTGACACTGCAAGGTAGGATTCCTGAACAGAGCCCCAGGCACAAGGCCACATACAGGGCTCAGCTGCTCATATGTGAGAGCATGCCTGTCATGGGCTCACACACATGTGCCCCTGACCCCCTCCCTGACTCTCTGGACATCTCAGACCCTGGAAAAGAGCCAGGGAACTAGCAGAGATGGGAGGGTGCTTCTAAGGTGCTGGCGATGTGACAGCGGCTATAAAAGTGTTGCTTTAACAACAGTCACAGTCAGCTGTATCTTTTTGTCTTATCCACTTCAGGCACTTACATAAAAAGTGTTAACATTTAAATACTGTATTATATTTCATAACTTTAAAGTTAAGGGAAAAAGCCAAGCACTTATTAGCTAACTCCCTATGCATCGCCATGTATCCCACACTCCCTGGTATAAGCCAATAATAATGTTTGGTGACCACGCATATTCTTGTATTGGTCTGAACATGTGCCCCAATTTGGGACTCAGAGTATATTGCTCCATTTCGTGATGAGTACGTGTTGGTCCTGAGGGAAGGATCCCAGTCTCAACCTTGGCCCTTACCGTGTCCAGTTGTACGAGGGCGGGGGCTGCCCTTCACTCAAGCACTTGAGCATAGCCCCTTCTCTGCCAACCTGCCACAGCTTTCGGTCTTCAAGGCCTCTCACAGAGGCTTCCGCAAGGACTGGAATGAAAGGTGGGAGGAGAGAGAATGGAAGTGATGCTCTTCCTCGAAGACCCCCAGTCCCAGGCCTCACTCTTCCTGGAATGGCCTCTCCCTGCCCTTTCCTGTCCTGCCCATCTGCAGCCCAAGCTAGCCCAGCACCACTCTGCTGACAGCTCCATCCCCTGACTCAGAGTCCACGCTGGTTTACCTGTGCAGAGAGCCTATATGTTCCTCTGCATAGCAGCGTGGCAACACCTTTTGAACCCCCTGTGGGCCCTAGCATAGTGCCAGTCAAAGAACAGGTGCTAAGCAAAACCCCTCCCTGATTCTTCAAAGGTTTAACCATCCTCCTAGTTCCTTGATTTCTTTTTCATTTTCCCTGACTATGCAGCACGGCTTGTGAGATCTTTCCCAGATCAGGGATCGAACCCAGGTCCTCGGCAGGGAAATTGTGCAGTCCTAACCACTGGACCACCAGGGAATTTCCAGCTCGTTCATTTCTTTAACAAACATCTGTTGAGGACCTACTTTGTGCCAAATGCTATGTTAGTATAAGTAGAAACCAGCACCATCCCTCACAGAGGCATGAAGTCTAATGCCAGGAAAACAACATCTGCCATTGACCTGGTACCATCCATACACTAAGTGCCGTGTGAGAGGCTTTGCATTTGTGGTTTCTAATTCCCATCAGAACCCTGTAAAGTTGATATAATTACTCTCCTTTTGCTAATGAAGAAAATGAATCTTGACTGAATAACAGCTGGTAAATAGCAGAACTAGGGTGCATTCCAAGTCCATCTGTCTTCAAATCCTAAACTGTTTCACAAAATTCTTTCAATTCCATATTTATATCTGACCTCCCTGAAACCTGAAAATCAGGGCAAGCTCCTTTGTAAGCGGGAGGACTCTGAAGGTCAGGGAGTGGTTTGCCAAGGTCATCTGGGATGGGCTCCAGGCCTTACGCTGTGGACTAGTGCTCTCTTGGCCACACAGCATGCCCTGTGGGATCCAGGCTGGTGGGCCTCAGGGTCTCTCAGGATCTCACCCGTCTTCCTGGAGCCCGTGGGGGTGCCCTACCCAAGTACTCACAGGCCACTTGGAGGATGTGGGTGATCCGTTGGTCCTGGAGCAGGCCAGGGTGGGATACCACGCAGGTAAGTGGCTGTCCATTCATGCTGCGGCTGGGCACCAGATGGAATTCTGAAGTACGGCAGCTGAGCGGGAGTGTGTGAAGGAGCGGTGGGATGTGGTGCCCTTGACCTCTGTGTCCCAGGTAACGCTGGGGGCCGGGCTGCCCTCTGCTGTGCAGGAGGCTGCCAGCGTCAGGCCCTGGCCCTCTTCTAGTGCCGGACCAGGATTCAGCGAGGGCAAGGGAGGCACTGCAGATGAGGGGAGGCGGAGATCACCATCTTCACAACCCCCGTTAGGAGGCCCCACCCCATCCTGAGGATGAGATGGCTGGATGGCATCACGGACTCGATGGACGTGAGTCTGAGTGAACTCTGGGAGATGGTGATGGACAGGGAGGCCTGGCGTGCTGCGATTCATGGGGTTGCAAAGAGTCGGACACGACTGAGCGACTGAACTGAACTGAACCCCACCCCAGTTCCGTCTAGCTTTTTCTTCTTTTATACTATCAACAGAGATGTCAAATGAGTGGTAGAATTTCAACTGACTTTGTACCTTTCTCCACTGTTTGAATTATTTACAGTGAGTATAGGTAATTTTTTTAATCAAAATAATAAGGTAATTTAAAAACTAACCAGATAACATCTATATAATAATAATAATAGCCACTATTTTTAAAGCCCTATGTGCCCAGTACTGTGCTCAACACTTTACAAACATTATTTCTTTTAATCCTGTCAACAAACATGAAGTAGGTATTATTATCCTTATTTCATAGCTGAAGAAACTGAAGCTCAGGGAGGTTAAGTGATTCATTCCAGATCATTAGCTATGGGGTGGTGAAGCCAAGATTCACACTCAGGTTTTTCTACCATGGCTGGTATTACTAAATTCCATGTGGATAAAGGAAAACTATAAAGGTCTTTATTCTTATCTTCATAACATTAACAGCCCAAGCCCAGCATGGAAAAGACTTGACTTGACCATAAGTCCAGGGCATCCGTTGACCACCGTGAGTCCACAGTGCCAGGAGGTGGTTTACAAGGCAACTGTGGCTTCCGACCGCATTCACTGAAGGTCAGGATCAGGGCAGGCATGAGCCCGCTGGTCACCCACAGCCGCTGTGGGCAGAGCTGGGCCTGTGGGTCCATGTCGAGGCCCAGTATTATAAATTGAGCCCAGGAGGTTGAGGGAGGCTCTGAATGAGTGTGTCTGGTAGAACTGTTGCAGAAACTAGTACATTTAGCTTGAAGAAGAGATCTGAGTGAGGCATGAGAGAGCGCCCATCTAGTGTAGAGGCTGCTGTGCAGAAGAGGGCAGGCTGTGTCATCTCCCTGCAGAGGGTGAGAGGAACCAGAGGGAGATTTCCTTCCACAGAAGGAAGACCAGCCTAGTAAACGGACTCTTCCCCAAGGCTGATCAAGCCGTATCAAGCTTTTGGGGTCACCTGAAAAGAATTTCTGGATTGGGGTGGGGGTTGGATAGGCTAAATGAAGCGCTCTCAGTCCCACAGGACCCCACCTCCTCCTGTTTCGACCCCACCCCGTTCATCTCTGCATTCCTCTGCCTCTGGCTCTGCCTTCCAAGACCCAGGGCCTGAGGTTCTGGCGTCTCTGGCAACTGGCCGCACTTACCCAGAACGCGGAGCCTCAGCCGCGCCTGGAAGCTTCCGGCAGGGAAGGTGCTGACACGACACTCGTACTCGCCCTCGTCAGCCTGCACCGCATTGCGCAGCAGAACCGCACCGTCCAGGGGGTTCCGCGGGGGCGGGGGCTGTTCCACGCGGCCCTCGTAGGCTGAGCTCACGTGCAGCCCGTATTTGGAGTTCAGCAGTGCCAGTTCCCGGCCGCCCTGGCCGCCCTCGCCCGCATCCACGCGAGCCCATGCCACCTGCTCCACCTGCTCGCCCGGATCCCCTCGGTAGAAGCAGGGCAGCTTGGCATCCTGGCCCAACACCACGGTCACCAGGTCCGAAGTCTCCAGCTCACCAGCAAGGCACTGACCTGCAGGGGGCAGACAGAAGCAGCCAGGACTAGGGGCGCTGCCAGAGCTGGGGAACACTTATTCATAATGATAATGTCAGCAAAGGCAGCCCAGAACTCCTGGAGCATTTTATGCTTGCAAGCGCGTTCAGTCCATTACCTCATTAGACCCACAAACCATTCCCAAGAGGTAGGTGTTATTATCGCCCTTTAACAGATGAGGAAACTGAGACCCAGAGAGAGGAAGTGACTTGCCTAAGGCCACACAGATGGTGTACGGAAGAGTCACACCCTCTCTCAGCCCTGGATCTTATCCTGAGCAATTGTGAGGTGGGCAGCTGTAACAGGAGAAGAGACCCAGCCTCTGCCCTCTGGGAGCTGAGGGAAATGGATTTTATGCCACAAAGACCTGGGAGCCATGGACAGACTTTAACAGAAGGCTTAACCTACCAAGAGAGGGAAAGAGAATGCTTTTAGAACGTGACCTGGAGCCAAGGCAAGGGTCGAGAAGAGTTGGTGTCTGGGCTGCGGCATGTGATACAGGAAGGGTCCATCCCAACAGGCCCTTTGGAACACTCTTTTCATGGTTTGAAGATAAGAGGATGAGAGACCTGGGTTCCCAGAGAGAAGGTATGCTATGTGGGAGGAAAGGCATGAACTGAGACTCAGAGACAGGAATGAGCAAGATAGAAAGGCCTGGGGTCAGAGAGAAGAGGTCAGGACAGATATATAACAGGGTTAGAACCATGAACCAGAAGCAGAGGACTGGAGGTGGGGACCAGTGTTGAAAGGTGAGTGCTTATGCGCATTGATAAGGAACAGTATGAAGCCGTCAGGGAGATCTGTCATGAAAGAAGGATGTGTGTCCTGCACTTATAGAATCTGAGATCTTCTGGGAAAGAGATATGTATGGAAACATCTGTGGAAATATGTGTGATGGTTTCTTATTTAGTGGTTAGTGGTGTGTTGCATGTTAGTTATGGGATAGGCTAGTCACAGTGGTCCTGATTCAGGTAGGAGGGCCTCATGCATGAGGTGGGTAGAATCAGGAGGATCCCTGGAAAGGGATCCCCAGGTAAGGGCCCAAGGTGGGCAAACCCCAAGGAGGTGGAGTCTGGCTGGTTCAGGAAGCCAAGAGGAGAGGACACACCTGAGGCAAGGGGGTGTGTTGAGTAGGAGTGGGACATCTGGTCACAGCAGAATCATCCAGGACCTTCCACACCAGGCAAAGGAATTCAGATTTGGCCAGGGGAAATACAGAGTCACTAGAGCATTAAGTCAGTGGTCATGTGCCCTCCGACTGGAAAGCAGAGCCTGAGGGCAGGAGACACACTAGGACCCTGCTGCCATCTTGCACTGTGCCGCCAAGAGGTGGGGACAGTTCCAGGGGACGCTTGGCAGGACTTGGTCACTGACCAGAAAGAGGAAAGACTCAAAGACACCTCCTAGGTTTCTAGGATGAGTAACTTATGAGGGAGGCAGGGCCAGAGAAGCTCAAGGCTGGGAAGAAAGAGATTTGAGGTTGTGGAATAAAGTGTATGATACAGGGCTGGGGGCAGAGGGCTGCGGGCAGAATGAAGGCTCTCTGGAATGGTGAGAGCGCCTTGCCTGGGGATGCATGTCCAGTAATTCCCAAAAGTTCAAAGCTCCTACCTCTGGCCAGCACTTCACACACCCTGCTGGCCTTCACGTTGCTTATACTGTGATCCTGCCTGGAACGCCCTCCTCCCTCTGTCTGGTAGCTCCTACCCATCACTGTCTGGGTACTCCTACTCATCCTTAAAGACTCTGCTTAGACATCACTTCCTCCCGGAGTCCTCCCTTTCCCTACCCCCACCTGAGGCAGGGTGAGGTGCCCTTCCTCTGTTCTCCCTCTAGCATCCTGCGTTGACCCATGACAGACTGACTGCATTTGTTGATACCACAGATTGCATTTGCTGTTTTCTCGTCTGCCTCTTCCACCAGACTGAGAACTTCAAGGGTATAAACTGGATCTCACATCACGTATGCAAACATGGCTTCTGATTCAGTGCTCAGTGATCTGCATTCCTGGCATGTAACTGGTACTCAAGTATTATTTATTGACTGAATGAGTGGATGTGTGGATGAATGAATGAATGTGAGAGACAGGCGGAGGAAGGAAAGAGTAGAACGAGGAGGAATGTGCAGTCTTTGGTTGGGCTGGCAGGGAGGGGGTTAGCATGGCAACCTTAGGGTGGAGATACAATAGGCTGGCTAGCTGGGTTCTCTGTCGAAGGGAGTACTTCCAGACTGGACCTAGGGTGGAAGTAGGGGTGGAGGGAATCAGACATGGGGGTAGAAAGTGAAGCCCCACTAGAGTGGCCAGAGGGTCCTAGTGAGGCAAAGCATGGGACAGAGGAAGGGGGTCCCATGGCCCTGCAAACGGGAAGAGGAAGGGAGGATGCTGTTGGGAGCCGGGAGGGCCCGAATGGGACGGGACAGACCTGCAGGGCCAGATACCAGGGCCCTGACCTGCCCAAGCTGATGTTGGTCCCACCCAGCCCAGCCAAGGAGTCCAGCTAACCACCTGTCACCCCTCCCAGGCACCTCCTCCTGGCACCAGAGGGAGCAGGGCTGCCAAGGGCTGAAGGTGGGCTTGAGATTGAGGCTTCCTGGTACTTCCTCTGCTTCTAATCCCAATGTCCATGCAGGTCACAGGGTATCCAAGCCCTGCTCCACTGGGAGACACTCAAACCCTTCCAAAGCCTATTTCTGGAACAATGTCAGATGGCATCCTCATTCCTATACTTGTCAAGCAACTGGCCCCTCCTCACCACTAATCACATTTCCCCACCAAAAATACCCTCTTAGCGTACAACATGCATCGAGTCCCTAGCACATGTCTGAGTCCGATCCTCCACATCCCTACCTGTGGCTCCATGATCCCCGTGATACCAAGTGATAAAACCAAACTTTGCAGGATGAGGAACCCAGTTAAACTGGACAGTCCCTTCTGGGTCTCTCGCACATCTCCCCATTGCCCTAAATTCACTATTTACTGGGAGCATCTCAGCTTGAGCAACACCCTCCTTCACTGACACACACACACACACACACACACACACAGGCTGCAAGAGAAGGAAAAGAGAACTTGGGCTCAGTAGGCAGACCCAGAAGATGAGACTCCCAGGGTAGGGCAGACCAGGACTGCCTCCTCCTTCTCTCCCCCACCCAGTGCCCGCCCGGGTCAGCATGATGATGTCACCAGAGCAAAGGAGACACACCGCCTGCCTGGTGAGGTCACCCTGCGGGCATGTAGTGGCCAGGCCCACGGACCCTTCTGCTGCAGACTGGTTGCTGAGGCTGGTGGACTCTGCTGGCTGAGCGCCCCTCCCTCTGACCCTCCCCTCCCCTCCTCACGGGAGCACCAGGACGCTGGTCAGGAGCCTTGGTGATTCAGCCGCTGCTGCACAGCCAGCCTAGCCACAGCCGCCACCAGCCACCACCTTGCGCAAGGCAGAGAACAGGCCCGACTGGCCGGACGGGATCCCTGCCCTGGTCCTCCCCCACCCCTGGCCAGGCCCCCACGGGCCTCTTTGGGGCCCTGCCCTTTGTGTACCCCACCTGCTCCCAGACAGGCCCTCCATTCCCGGCCTGGGCTGGCTGCCTTTTCCCTACCCTGTGCCCCAACTCTCCTCTCTGCACGAGGCCTGGCCTCTGATCTCTGGAGGGGAGACTGAGGCTGGCAGTGGCAGGTGACGGCATCTCTCCAGCAGGAGGCTTTTCTTTCTGCGGAGCCTTTCTCTGTCAGCACCCACTGCTGCAGGGGCACACAATGGGGTCCTGGAGGTGGGTCTCCGAGGAGGAGGAAGGGAGGCAGTGTGAGCTCCGTGTGTCTGCGAGCCTGTCTTTGGGTGAGGGCCTGGTGCGTCTCAGTGCTGGCTCGCACGCAGGAGAGGCTGCCTCTTTGCATGAACCTGGGGGTGTTTCCCACATACGTGTGTCCACTTTTTCTCTTCAGGAGCGCATGTGTGTATGTCAGCATCAGAGCAAGCCGTGGAAAGGCATGTCTGTGAATGTGCACACACAGTAAATATTTTGATATTGGTTTCTCTTAGTTTCCGCATAGTTGTCTTGTCTCAGCTGCCTTCGGTCAGTGCTATGTGGCTCGGGGCCTCTGTCTCTGCACCCACTGGAGGGTCGCCCAGGCACCCCTCCCGTCCTCACCCCAGACTTGAGGCAGATTCATCTCAGGCAGAGGGACCCAGGATGAGGTCACTGTCCCTCTGGGCTGATGGGAGATTGTCATCAAGGACCACCCCACAGAACAAAACAAAAGCTCTCTCTACCCTTGCTCCTCAGGTTCCTACTGGAAGGACCCCAACTTTCTCAGCGCCCCCAGCACCTCTGGCCCTTCAAGGAGGCCTCTCCCTGGGAATGTCTGTCAGGTCTCTGCTGCTGCCACCACCAGAAAAACCAGCTCTCAATGCAGGCCTGGGGTGAGGGTTGTCTGGTGGAGGTTTGCTGGGAAGGAGGAGGGGGATCCTACCTGGGGCTAGGGGGAGGGGGCTGAGCTGTCTAGGGTCTCATTCTCCTTGGTTAACTCTTGCTTCCCCTCACCCCACAGCAGCAGCCTCCCCAAGAAAGAGCTGGAATGTGTGGGTGAGTTTGGGGTAAGAAAGGACCTGGGGAAGGGACCCCTGAAGCCCCTTATTCAGGACAGGTGATATAAACAACCCAACTTTTTTTCCATCCATCCTTCCCTCTCCCCCATAACCTTGGCCTTGGAGTGCTAAGGAACTTTGAAAACCAGCAGATTCTGTCTCTGCCTTCCTCCACCTCCCTCACTTACCCTCCATTGTCCTAAGCCCCTCAGCTTAGTGAGAGCTTCCCAACCCGGGCAAAGCGCCCACCACAGATTAGTGTCTGGGGAGGGGGGCCACACCAATCACAAAGGGAGGTGAGAACAATGGGGGAGGACAGGCCTTGAGGCAGCCCCAGCTCCGGCCCAGACACAGCTCCCAGCGCAGATAAGTCCCCTAAACCCCCCGGAGCCAGAGTCTGAGCCTGGCTGAGTCACCGCAACAGCCACACTGTGGGTGGGAGACCCAGAATTCAACTTCTCCCAAACCCCTGAGATCCTAACCCCCTCCCCAGTCCTGCCAGCCAGCCACCCCTCCCCCACCTCTGCAAGTGTGGCCAGCTCTGCCCCACCCCAAATCACAGCCTCAACCCAGCTCTCAGGACAGCCAACCAGTTTTAAAGGCAAGGGGGTGTGTGTTGAGGGGGGCCTGAGAACTGTGGGGAAAGCGTCTGAAGCCTGAGGCTCCCCATCCGGTGAAAGAGTGATCTTGGCCCCTCTCGCTCAGGCAGGGCCCTCCTCCTGCAGCTCTGTGGCTGGACCCAGTTCTGAACTTGACCTTCTCCATCTAGATTCTGTTCCCAGATTCAGCCCCTAGGCTTCTCTCCTCCCTTCCCTCCTGACTCAGCTCCTCACCCCACCCCATCGCTTCTGTCTGCCTAGACTTTGGTCAGCAGAAGGGCAAGTTTGGGAGTCCAGAAAGCCCAGGCATTCTCTCTTCACTAGGCTTGCTCCCACCGTGGCTGACCTCCCTCGACCTTGCCTGGAGGCCCCAGGGTCCCAAGGCTGAGGTCTGCAGGCTGGGACCGTGGACTTCCCCATGGATTCCTTACTGCCATCTCTGTGGCTGGGGTCCCCTTGGCCCAGCTCCCTGAAACACTGGGGTTGGACTAAGGTCACTGGGGGCCGCAGGGCTTCCCTGGGATGCTCCTAGCGCTCCCTACCTTGGGCAGGGATGCTTGCCTCCCTTTCTGGGCTTCCCCTAGAGTTTGGGTAGGTCCTTCAGAAAAGGGCCTGCCCCCACCTCTGTAAACAGGAGTAGAGATGCAGGGATGGGGTCCCTCCCTTTCTAGAAAACTAACTTCAGACAGAAAGCTAATCCTAACCCTCAGAGGCCAGACTTTAGAATTCAGAGAACCCCGTGTTCTCTGGGGTCCTGCAGGGCTCAGTTGGACGCAAAGATTAGGAACCAGGACCCTACTGGCAGGGTATCTACAGATTTGGGTCCCTCAGCCCCAGGGCAGGAGATGGGAAGGAGAAGGGAGGAGACCTCACCCGGAAACTCATCCCATTAAGGAGAGACAAAGAGCTGTGTTGTTGGGGTGCCTCCCCAGCCTGGGCTCCTCTCCCTAACAGGGTGGGGCAGGGCCCTGGGGCTCAGAGCACTAATGACCCAGGACTTGGTGGGGACACACATCTGCAGCAGTGCAGGGGCAGAAGGCAGTATGGAGGGTAAAGCTACCCCTGGTCCCCGCTAAGAAAGGGGTCAGGACCTTTCCCCCTTCTGTCGCCATAGCCAGATGGACTGCCTCTTCCAGCACCCAGCACCCTCCTTCAGTCAGGGCCTGGACGTTCAGGCAGCCACAGGCTCTCAGAGCTAGACGGCCCACATGGATCATCTGGTCCTACCTCTTGGTCTCCTGAAGTCTAGATTCTTAGTTGCTCAAGGTCATGTGACAAATTAACTGCAGAAATGGGGCCAGAACCCAAAGCTCCTGATTTCCCAAGGATCCTGTCCAAGGCTTTCTCAGAGACGAGAACACTCTAGTTTCCTGGGGGCCGTTGAGGAGATGCCCACAGGGGAGCCAGAATGGGGGTGGCAGTTAGGTGGGCCCACCTGTTCCTCAGGCTGGGAACCCGGGGTCTGGCTTCTGGCCCTCCGAGCACTCTGTGCAGGTCACAGCAGCTGAGTGTGGCTCCCTGGGTGCCAGCTTCCCCGGAGCCAGGCTGCCTCCGTGGCCACGGCACTCGTCCATCAGGCACCGGACAAGGTTGGGGTGATGCCCTAACTAGAAGGGGTCTCCTCTCCCTGCCATGGGCTTCTCTGAGAAAGAACAGCTTTGTGTCCTGGAAAAAGAAGGCAGGGACTATGTCTTGCTAAGCGGTGCGTGTCCAGCATCCAGTGCCCTGGCTATCCCCAGTGAGCACTCAGACGTGTTATGCTCCAATGAATTAGGGGTTGGAAGACCAAGACGCTAACCTCGATTATGCTTCTAACACTGAGTAATCTTGAGATCTCGCTGGCCTTTCTTTCAGTTTTCCCTAGAAACTTCCCTGAGGGAGTTGGATCTCTTTGATCCCTTCCGAGTCCTGAGACATCATGGCTCCACTCTCTGATGTGGGTAGATCCTTTAGGTGTGGGTAGATCCTACAGGAAAGTGACTGCCGAGTTCCCTGGCCCCAGCAACCAGGCCCCACCCTCTTGGCCTAAGCAAGTGAGAAGGGTTGTCTGGAAGATGGGAATTAAGATGGGGGGTAGGGGGGAGGAGGGAGAGATGGCAGGGCTTGGAACTCAGTATCCTGCAGCTGGAGGCTGGGCCAACGACCCTTCTATTAGAAGATCAGAGCAAGAGCAGCCCCCACCCATCCACACATCTAGGTCTGACTCTCCGCCTGACAGCTTTAGGTGGGGATGGAGGTTGGGGAAAATCACTGCTGGACAACTGCGGCTCTGTCACCGCTGCTCCTGGGACTTGGAATCAAACTATTGTATGTAGGTGAGGCCCTGTCTTTCTCAGGAGGAAGATATCTCAGTTGTCCCATTACCTTGGGAACAGCCTAAGGAATCCTACCCTGGTCTCATTGCGCGTATGCACGGTTACAGACACACACACACACTCTCTCTCTCTCTCTCTCTCTCTCCCACTCTGAAGACTATAAGTTCCTATAATTTCTAATCTGTATAGTGCTAGACGGGATTGATACAAGACATCTAGTTGAGAAAACAGGACAAGGGATAAAGAAAAGAGGACCATGCCCTCTCTAGAAGGCGCTCGACTCTAGACCCCCCACTCATGGAAGTAGCCATCTTACTTTGGAATAGCACCCCTCATAGTGTGCTCAGAGATGGGGGGCCAGAGTGAAAAGGGCTTCCAGCTCCCCGAAAGTCCCCCAACAGGTGCCACAGAACTGGTATTCTAGGCCATCGTGGAGAGAGGAGGTGAGAGAAAGACCCTGTCCATTCTCTGGACATCAGGCTTCCTACACCCTGATGACTGGGGAAACCAGCTCAGCCCTGAGTCAGCTGCAGCCCCAGTCAGCAATTCTGAAGCCCAGGGGGTAGGCGAGGGAATCTCTATGAAACTCTATGGTGAAAGGGTCTCCACCAGTTCCACCTCCCTGGCCACCTGTACTGGAGACCACATCTCTTCCCCCAGAGGCAGCTCCAGCCTTTTGGCTAAGGTGGTCAGGGAACCAGGCCCAGAGACCTGGCCTGGGGCTGGAAAGGGGCATGAAACAGAAGCGCTCCGGTGGATCTCCTGAGGGAGATGCGAGAGCGAGGCCGATTCCTCAGCTCAGAGTACAGGAAGGGGAATGTGTATGTGTGCATGCGTGTGGATGCGTGTTTTTTTTTTTTTGTGTGTGTGTGTGTGTGTGTGCCTGGTCGGCTTGGGCTCAGGAACAAGGGTCCTGAAGCAAGTCCTACCTGTAAATGATGCCAGGAGCAGCAGCAGCAGCCAGGCCGCAGGACCCCACATCTCGGCTCCCAGGGACAGAGGCATTGGTCGGGAGGCAGAGCTGCCCAGTGTTTCTGAAGTTCCACCGAGTTCTCCCTGGGAGCCGCTCGAGAGCTGGATAGGGATCGACCCAGACGGTAGGCAATCACAGAGTCCTCGGGCAGGGACGCACCTGCCTGCCCCCCTGGGGTCTCCGCTTAGGGGACCCAGCCCCCTTCCACCCACCCAGCTGTAGCTACCCCCAAGAAGCCGTGATCGGGAGCTCCGAGCTCCCGCAGAGCTGCTTCCCACGCCGTGGCCAACAACGAAGGCAGAAACTTGGGAACCTGCTCAGCAGGTCAGAACAGGTGCGTCTCCGGGGGCTGGGCCTGGCACGGAGACTAGGCAGCCGCCGCCCCCACAGCCCGGGCTGGCTAATGGGCGCCAGAGAGGGAGGGAATAAGGGAAGGACCTGGGGGGGGTGTGGGATCCCATCATCAGCTGCAGGCTTTACCTG
>SJXQ01003498.1:380227-509948 GCA_006408695.1 Aepyceros melampus
GAAAGGCCCGGGGTGGCTCAAAGAGGGAGGCACCTGGCCAGGAGGAACCAGGGCAAGGCCCTTGTGGGTGGGAAGCAAGCCAGTAGTCCCGCACCCCGCCGGTCTTGCTGCCTCTTCCCTTGGGTTTTGCTGAGTTCCCCAACTTCCCAGAGGGGCTCAGCTTTGGAGCCAGAATCAGAGAAGACCAGAACAGAGGCCAGTACTGCCCAAATACCTCATCCACCAGATGAGAAAACAGAGGCGCAGAGCGGGGAAGGGCTTGCTGGACGTCACAGCTTAGGCAGTAAGAGACGTCTCTACCTTTGAGGCAGGGAGTTAGATCAAAGGCAAGAACACTGGTAGCCATTCCCTTCTTCAGGGGATCTTCCCAACTCAGGGATCAAACCCAGGTCTTCTGCACTGCAGGCAGCTCTTTACCGTGTGAGCCACCGGGGAAGCCCCAGAGACCCCTCAGAAGGAACTTAAATGACCCCCCTTCCCCAAGCCTCCCCCCTTGACATAGGAGAAGCCAAGGGAATTGACCAAAGCATTAACCCCACAGATTGCTGGCCTCCCTAGCAGGACTCTCCATCAGCATCAACACCTTCTCACTACTAGTCAGGAGTCCCCACACTGCACCAGCACCACCTGAGCGGAAAGGGGCTCCTTTCCACCATCCCCGTGGTTGCTTTAACCATTTACCCCATGGTTACTGAACAAAGCCGCATGTCTGGACTTCGCAAGGACAGTTAATTTCAAATACTCTGTCCTTGTATTCCTATAAGTATACTCTTACCAGTCAGACCGTCTATTTCCATGTTGCCTATAATGTAACTTCCAAGTTACAAGAAACCTTACTGACCTATCTGGGATAGCCAGAGAAGAGAGCAAACTCAACTCCATGAAAACTAAGGGAAGGGGAGACACAAGATAATTGACATACTGGAGCTAATATATATATATATATATATATATATATATATATATATATACAGATAGACAGGAGAGAGGAGGAAATATATACAGGTTAAAATCTTGCAGCAGATCCTTTTATCTGGAGAGGGGCAGGCAGGAGGAGTCAAGGACAGCAAGGTGCGGGGGTGGGGGTCATTTCATGTAGACCATTTTACACACACATACACAAACACACTCCTGATTCCACCTGTCAAAATCTTACTCATCTTTCAAAGCTGACCTCAGATGCCACATTTTCCATGAAGCCTTCACAGTTCCTCCCACCTAAAATTAATCTTTCTCCCTTCTGTTCTCCCTCAGCCTCTGCTAGTCCCTTTATTATAGCTTGCGTACTCATAATTTGTGCACATCTTATCTCCTTAACTAAATTGTAAGCTTCAATTCAAGAAGCATCGATTGAAGCCTGCTGTGTGCCAAGGATGCAGTAAATGTGTTAAATGAGGGACAGGATGAGAACTGTAGTCTGTGAACTCCTGGAAAGTCAGGCTTGTTTTGTAATCTTGCCTCAATCATCCATGCTAGCACAGTCCACAGCACTTAACGGGGACTAGAAGCACTTTTGTTGAAGGCATGACATTATGGATAGAAAAGGTGGTCAGGAACGGAGTGGAGATCCTGACTCTCCCGAACCCGATCAGCGACCCAGACTTCAACCCTGCCTCTGGACCATGAGCCCAACTCTGGACCATGACTCCAGGGGCTCTAGATCCCAAATCTTAGTGTTCATGGCAGTGACTTCTTCTTAGAGAACTATTTCCCACGAGGACCAGGCTGAATGCCAAAGCTCCTGTTTCTCTCCACCTCTGCCAGGGTGAACCCCTTCCCCTCTTCTGGACTCACCTGTGCCAGGGGAGCAACCCCACCCCGATGTTGCTTTGAGATCCACAGTGGCAGGGGTGGGGTAAAGCCAGGGGGAATAAGAGGGAGGAGCACCTTGTGTTATAATTATAATTATCACACTTCGGATCCTATCGCACGATTTCAGAGGAGCTCCTTTCCTTCCCACGGATGCACCCCTCCTGGTCCGGGAAGCCCCAGGAGAAACTGAGGCACAGTGGTGGGAAAGCAGTGTGATCACAAGGTGGGTACCAGTCCCTATATCCCTTTCACCTTTTCCATTCACAGTGCATCCATGGTGTGGCCAGTCAAGATGTCTAGGACCTTCAATCACTCACCTGCGGTTCCAGTCATATGGAACACTGGGCTCCCGCTGGACTAACCAGGGCTGTCAAGGCCAGGCTGTGCCAAATATTTTTTCATGGGTATGTTGAGGTCCTAGTAAACACCAGAGGTGGCCTTGGAAGGAGGACTAAGGCTGAAAGGGCCTGAAAGGGAGCACTTGGGCCAGGAAGTCATTTCAGGCCTCTGCTGGAGGTAGGGATCTTTCTCCTCCTCCTCCAACAAGTCCAAGTGCCTCTTCCCGCTGGGCCCTCAGTCCTGTATATTTCACAGAGGCCATGCTCTTGGGGAACACGCCCTCATTCTTAGGCCTTGCCTGCACTCTTCTGGGATAAAGCTTGCTACAGGCAAATTCCAGGGTTGGGGCCAGAAGGAAATATTTTTTGGAGAAGACTTTGCAAACAAGCGCGTGGTCTCTTGAGTTCTGTTCTCTCTCCCTCATTGAATCCCCATTCTCCTCATGCCTCACTACCTACCCTCCTCCCACCCACATTCTGGGGCCCTAAGAATGGGGATAATTCAAGTCAAGGTGGCCTCCTCAGCATGTGTATTGTTCTAGTGGCATCACTGCCTGCATGCCTGAGTTCATTCAACAGACATTTAGTGAGCACCTCCTCACGCCAGGCTGTAGGCAGAGGATGGAGACGCGTTATACACGTGGTCCCTGCCTCAAGGAGCCCTCAGTCAGGAGAGGCAGATGCATAACAACACAGCAGATCCCCCCATCACGCGTTCCCTGCACATTTCTGTATGTCCGTGCCCAGGGCTTTCTCCGTGTGTCTAACTTCAGATGTTCATCCTCTAATGCGTCCAAGCATCCGCTTGTAACCTGTGTCTGTCTCCACAGAAGGCTGCACACCTCAGCCAAACCGGTTGGAGTGGGTTGTGCTGAAATTTTTGTTTGTGTCAATGGGACTTGGAGGTGAGTCAGGGAGACCAAGGCTGGGTGGGGTGGTGTGGGGGAGAAGAAGAGTGAGAGTGAGGGTCAGATTGAGTGAGCAGGGGAAGAAGGGAGTGGGTCAGGATGGGAGGGGCTGGGGGTGGGGTATCAGGAGGATGGATTGGGGGAAGGAGGAGATGAGAGAGCCTCTTAGTGAGTAATATCCTGTTTGTCTGAGGTGAGATCCCAGGTCAAAGAGTCAGAGGCTGGCAGGGAGACCCTTGGGCTTTGCGAGAGACAAAAGCAGATAATAAAGCCGAGCAGAACTAGTTGGAAGCATGGGGGTGAGCAAAATATCTACAATCCATTTCTATACAGCTTTGTTTCTTTGTGTGATATTAAGTTATTCCTAATTAAGCTATTCATTGCCTTGGTTTCTGCGGTTTGTACAGAGAAGTGTCAGGGGGTTAACTGAGGCTGTAGTGGAAGATTACTGATAGGGGACTTGATTCCATCCCTCAGGATGAAGGCTATTTCCAGTAGAAGCTTCAACATCCCTCTTCCTGCTCCTCCCTGGGACTCTCTTCACCCACAGAAGGCTGGACAGTGACCCTGATACTCTGGCAGCTTTTCCTCCACTGAAAAGCACCTTTGCTCCCCTCCAGCTGGAGCTTCACTGTGCCCAGTATCAGGATGATGGCGTCCTGCTTCCTAAGAGATTTCCTCTAAACATTGCCATGTGCTGTGCAGTTCCTATCTGGCTATCCTGCAAGTCCATTGATTCCCTAGTACCCAGCCCCATCCTTTCCTGTTTCCTAACAACCACCACACTTTCCTGTTGCCCAACAACATCCCTTAGAGCTTAGGGGGCTGGATTTGCTTGTTCCTAAAAAGCCCTGAAGCTGAGTGAGGAAGTAGCTGAGCATAAGGCATATTTGGGTCCTGTTTCTCAGTCGGATGATGTGTGCAGAGCCCCCTCCTCCTTGTGTTCATCCCAGGACCTCCCCAAGCTTCTGTAAATACATAATCACAGAATCAGGGACCGCGGTGTGGGTGAATAGAGAGATGCCTCCATTTTTGACACTGTGGTCTCTGGGTGCTCCCGCCCAGTTGCTCAGTCAGGTCTGACTCTTGTGACCCCACGGACTGTCGCATGCCAGGCTCCCCTGTCCATAAGATTTTCCAGGCAAGAATACTGGAGTGGGTTGCCATTTCCTCCTCCAGGGCATTTTTCCTCACCCAGCGATTGAGCCCACGTCTCCTGCATTGGCAGGTGGGTTCTTTACTGTGGAGCCCCCGGGGAAGCCCTGGTCTCTGGGTGGGCTAGCACTTTTAGAAGGTTCTGGAAATAGGCCCTGACTGGCTGAGGACAAGAGTGTGGAAATCAGAGTCTTCCAAGTGCTGACAAGAGCAGGAGAAGATGGCAGTGGTTTAAAGGGCAAAGCTTGGGTGGAGACCAGAGAGCCTGGTAAGAGAACGGATTCTAGTGATGACCCCAAACTGTGCTTCCCGGCATCTCCCCATCCCTGTCCCCACTCCTGACCACAGAAAGAATCAGGCTCCTCCCAGGGAGCCCACCGGTTAGAAAACACGCAGACAGCCCCCAGGGAGCAGTCCCACCTGCAGAGCCTATACCACCAGGGCATCTTCAGGTAATATCCGGCCTCTTAGTTTCTCAAACTTATCTCCAGGTATCCAGCTTAGATACTGAGGGTGTGGCTCCTCTCTGCACAAAAGAGACGGCCACTTCCCAGCCATCAGCCTGGGTTTCTGACACCACCTAGCTTGGCTTCCCCAGGGGAAAGCCTTCTGAGGCCCTGAGATATAGCATCACCCTAGGACCAGGCCCTGGGGGTGGCAGGACAGCTGCAGAGCAGAATATGGGGCTATGGATGGAGAAAAACATTATGAGACCCAGGAAGCCTGAAAGGCCTGGGAGATTGGAGGGAAGCGCCTGAGAGGAGAGGCCAGCTGTTAGAGAAGAGGGGCAGAATCTGAGAGGACATGAGCAGGAGGTGGGAATCAGGGGAACTGGTAGGATCTGGGGATTCCTGCAATTGGAGGATGGATTTTAGTATGACATTTGTTAGCAGAGTCTCCTTCTGTATGGTCCAGGAGTACTCACCTCTCTCTCACCTCAATTCGAATCCCCTCCTCCCCATGTGCGTGCTAAGTTGCTGCAGTCGTGTCCGACTCTTTGCGACCCTATGGACTGTAGCACACCAGGTTCCTCTGTCTGCGGGGTTCTCCAGGCAAGAGTACTGGAGTGAGTTGCCATGCCCTCCTCCAGGGGATCTTTCCAACCCAGGGATGGAACCTATGACCCTTACATCCGGCACTGGCAGCTGGGTTCTTTACCACTAGTGCCACCTCAGGAGCCCTTTCTCTCCACACCAGGACCCAAAGTTACGTCAGACCTGCAGCTCCACCTGTTTCCACCATCCATGCTCAGCACTCAGCAGGCAGGCATTGCTGCCCTGGTCAGAGGCCAGGATGCCAGGCAGCTGTGGAGGAGCCCTAGTCTAAGTGCCCTGGTTCTCGCTCTGCCTGGTCCTGGAGAGCAGGGACTGGGTCCTTCAGGTTCCAAGACACCCCCAAAGCCCCACTGCACCAGGACTAGTTCTTAGTCTTGCTCCCGCTGCACTCAGAGACTCGGGGCTGTCCTGCATCAGTTTTCAGTACCAGAGATAGCCAGGCGGGGAGCTTTTGAGCTGAGGAAGGAGGAGGTAAGTCCCAGTGGCAGGAGAAGCAAGAGTGGAAGCCCAGGGAGACCATGTCCCTGACTCTCTCCTGAGCATCTTCCACCACACATTCCAAGTACTTAAGGCTGACTGTGAAGAAATCCCTAGTTACTGCCCTCCACCTTCATCCTAAAGCCTTCCTGCTGAACCTCAGCTCTTCCTTCAACTCTAGAAGTGGCATAGAAGAAGGGCTGGGGATCAAGAAACAAAGCAAGAGTCCCTTGCCCGGGATAACCAGTGAGACCAGGAGGCGCTGGGCCATGGGCTATATGGAGAGGCAGAGGAAGAAGGACTAGAGTCTAATCTCCCTATTCTAGTCGCTTCCCTCCCTGGGCCCAGGCCTCTATGCTCACAGGTCCTCTGTGGAGAAATACTACTCCTGAACAGGCCCCATATATTGAAGCTCACTTAGGTCCTCATCAGTGATCAACACCCTATGACTGTGTCCAGGGACCCCAAACTGCTTCTACATTTCTAGCATACAGCCAAAGGGGAGAAACCTGGTCACTCCTAGAAGGTTCCAGAGCTCCTTGCAGAACAGTCAGATGGTTGGCTCTGATCAGCAGCAGAGAGAGGGCAGGGGGACAAAAGACAGAGATCCAGAGAGAAAAACACAAAGTAGAAATGGTGAGAGAGACCTTAAGGCACAGTGATACCGGTTGAAACTTAGAGAGACAAAGAAACAGAAGGAGAAACTCACAAGTTATCAAAGAGGGGTAATTCAAAGAGACAACAAGCTGAGACAAAATCTGAAACAGACAGAAAGACCTACAGAGACATTTCTGGATGCCCGCTTGCCCACTGTTGGGATCACTCAGGTATTTCCCTCTTCCACCCTCAATTTCCACCACTCAACATGACCCACTGATACTTTCCTACTCAGTATCACCATGGCTCAGGTTCTTCCCCATCCTTACCCCACCACTCCATCATTCTCTAACTCACCTGATGCTCACTCCCCTCCACCCCAAGTCTGCTTACAATTCTGCTTTTCTCTCAAACTCCTTTCAGCTTATGTCTCAATCACAACTCAAGATCTGGCCTCTTGGTCTCTTGTCCCGGTCATTCCTCTGGCCTTCTGTTTGCCCATGTCCTTATTCTGGCTGAGCTAAGCAGAGTCAGTGGGGCCAAGAAGGCATGGGGACAGGAAATCAACTAGACGGAATGAACTGTGGGGAAAAGGTAGAAAGGTCAGAGGACAAAAAAGGGAGAGCCAGAGAGACTGCCAGAAGGATAGGACAGCCTGGGAGATGTAGGTAGAGGAAATTGAGAGGGTCCTGACAGTGTGACTAAGACCCCTAGGGTCCAATTGTTGGCTTTCTGTGTGACCGGACAATGCTGAGAACCAGCGATGGCTCTAGGGGCAGAAAATGGGGTTACGGAAAGGTGAAGGTAGACTAAAGTTTTGTGAAGGTTTGAGACAAGCTAGTGTAGATTAGGACAGATATGAGACTAAAAAGCTGAGCTGCAGGGATTCCTTGCTTGCCAGAAATAGCCAACTGAGGAGACTGAAGTCATAGGGTCACATCAGGCATTCTGAGACTTTCAGGATGATCAGCCCCTCCCCCTACTCCTGGACAGAGGTTGTTGTCTCTGTGTATTATTAGCAGGTGGAAAGCAGGTCCAGAGAAGAAGCCCTGGTAGCCCTTCTCCCTAATTTCTCACGATTCTCTCACAGGTGTGCCCTTCACTTTATCTTAATGCCCTTTCAGGTTTTTACCATTGATAGAGTCATTACACAGCACTTGGCGGCCCTGGAGTGTCAAGTGTGTGTCAGACAAGTACAAATTGGTTTATTTTCTTCCTCTCTTCTCTCCTTCTTCTTCCCCTCTTTTCCCCTCTCTCAGTTTTTTTTTTTTTTTTTTTTTTTTTTTCCTCCAAAATACAGGCTTGATTCAGACTAACCAAGGGAGGAAGGAGTCCTCCCCCAGGTCTATGTTTGGAATGCCAATGGACATGTCAGACACCTCTGACTACTAGGTGGAACTGGAAGAGGTACAGAAGCAGCAGGGAACAGCTAAGGAGCACGTGAGGTTCAGACGGCACTCTGCTGAGGACCCAGAGTGGCACTGGGAGGAGAAGGAAAACAAAGCTGGGAGAGAGGAGCTGGAAAGGCCCCTGGGGTGGGGAGTTCCCTCTTCTGTCCAGGAGAGGCAGAAAATGAGTCTGGCAGAACCACCACAGACTTAAGCAAAAGCAAGAGCCTAAAATGGGCATATAGGCCAGAAGGTTAAAGCAAAAGGACACCACCCCCAAGGCAGCTCCTCACTGAAATCTTAGGAATCCTCAGTGAAATCTTAGGACAGATTTGAATCCAGCATTTGGGAGATTAGCCAGTTAGAAGCCTTAGGGAAAAGACCGACTTTCAGATTTCAGCCAAGGATGTTAGTAATGATTTCTTTTTTTTAAACCACGATCTGGAAACTGAGGATCCCCTTTGCCAAAATCAGGGAAAGCTATAGTTGGGTGGGCAAGGACTTTCAAAGCTACTACTGGGTCTCAGCTTAAAGGTATAGATAAGGAACAGGTCCTCATACCTTCCTGCCCATACCCTCTTCATGCTATTTTTCTCTAAGGACCACGAGTTAGGATCTGGAGTGGGAAAAGCCCTGCTGTGCTGTCCCTGAATGATACCTCCATCCCTACTGTAGCTCAAGTCACTCTCTAAGGCCTCAGTTTCTGGTACATGCTGGGGACCAAGCTGATGCTATAGAAACCAAAGGCAAAAGTAAGCAGTCATCACTTCCATTTATAGCCCAGCCCCGACAGACACAAGGCCTGTTTCTGTCCCACCTCAGCGATGCTGGAAGTAGAAATCTGCCTGCATTTTCACCTGTAATTAAAAATAGTCAGTGTGGATCTGGGCCTCTTCATTCTTCACTGGGTCTTGCAGGGATGAGTTAAGAAGCAGCTCAGAGACCTGGCTTGAATAAAAGGCCGATACCAGGGAGGGGCAGGAGTCTGTTCTTCTCACTCCTCCCCACCTTCCCCTCTATCCAGCTTCTAAGGCCGGGCAGCTTCTGCCCTGGATCTTATCAGGAGAAACTCCCTGCCCTTAATTCTGAGTTCCAGATGCCACAGTACCTGTTTCCTTGTGCTGTATGAGTTCATGAGACAAGATGAAATCAGGAATTACTCTTCCTAGGACTCAATAGTGAAAAGTTCTCCAAAGTTCCAGGTCTCTTCCCTCACCCCAACCCAATCTCTCCTCTCGCCCTCGCCCCGTCCCCCCGCCCCCCGCACAGTACCCTGAGACTGGGCTCTACTACCCTCTAGTGGCCAGAGAGGAAAGGGCTGTCCCACCCATTCAAGACCTTCAAGCTCTTGCCACAGATCCTCTGGTTTGTAAGACAACTAAGAGTTTGGAGAAGGAAATGGCAACCCACTCCAGTATTCTTGCCTGGAGAATTCCATGGACGGAGGAGCTTGGTGGGCTACAGTCCAGGGTCGCAAAGAGTCGGACACGACTGAGCGACTTCACTTTTCACTTTAAGAGATTAGCCAGCGATGTTTTATAAATGAGAAAGAAGAGGCCTAGAGAAAAATAATCACCTTGAGAGTCAGGATATAGTTGGAACCAGAACCCAGGTCAGTGCTTAGTCTACTTTCACTGTCTGCCCTCTGACTTTTGTCTCTTCTTCCTAACTCATCCCTGGGGAAATCAGAACCCATCAGGAAAAGGCCAAAGCGAATTTCCCCGGCAGCCCGGTGGTTAAGACGCCAGGCTTCCACTGCCTGGGGCGAACGTTGGATCCCTGTTGGGGAACTAAGATCCCGCATGCCTAGTGGCAGGCCTCTTCCCCCTCCCCCCCTGCCCCCCAAAGTACGCTAAAGTCAAAAGGACATGGTTCCTCCTCAGTCTTTGCTGAGCAACACCGGCACCTGAAACGTCGTAGCCCCAAGTGAATTCGCAGCTTAAACAACAAGGGTCTTTCTGAAGAACTGGCTCTCCTCGGGCTGAGTTCAACACTCATCAGGTTCATTGACCTAGCACAGCTCCT
This sequence comes from Aepyceros melampus, assembly GCA_006408695.1. NCBI lineage: Eukaryota > Metazoa > Chordata > Mammalia > Artiodactyla > Bovidae > Aepyceros > Aepyceros melampus. The sequence goes on from SJXQ01003498.1 coordinate 389,983, forward strand.
GTTGCCATGGTGACAACACTGCTTCCCGGTAGCTCCCCAGGTCTCCTGTCTCCACAGTAACCAGTGCTTTGCGACCTTCAATTTGCAGCGTCGTGCTGCAGCCGCGGCAGTGGTTGCTGGGTGACGGCGGTGAGAGCCGGTGCGTTGAGATGGGGACCTGGAGGGGCTTCCGGTAGGGGCGGTTCCGGAGAAGCTTGGGCCCCCATATAGCTGGGCTCCGGGCCGCCGGCCCCGCAGCTCGCCTCTACCGGGTCCCATGGCGGGGGCTGTGGGCGAGGCGCGGGGCTCGGGCTGGACCTGGCGGCCGGTGGCGCGGGACCCGCTGCTGGCGCGGGCCTTCCATTCATGCACTGAACTGCGGGGACGGTTCTATCTGGTAGGGGGCCTCCTAGCTGGAGGAGCGAGAGAGCCGAGCAGTGAAACGGTGGTTTTCGACCCGGCTGGGGGCCAGGCCGTGCGGGCGGCGCACGGGGCGGCCCGAGGCGCAGCCACCACGACGCGGCGCCGGTGGGCGGTCGCTGGCTCTGCGTGGTGGGCGGCTGGGACGGGTCGCGCCGCTCGGCCACTGTGACCGCTTTGGACACGGACTGCGGTGTGTGGGAGGAGTGGACCGCCGGCTCCGGCAGCTGCCCTCCCGCCGGCCTCAGTAGTCACACCTGTACCCGAATCTCCGACCGAGAGCTGCGGGTAGCAGGCCGGGAGGGCGGGACCCGCACTCAGCGTCGTTATGGAAGCATCTACACGTTAAGGCTGGACCCTGGCGCCCGCACCTATTGGTATGACCTCCCCTGCCCTAAAATTTTCACCCTTCCTTCACCTGCACTCTGGAAAAGCAGCTTATCTAACATCCTCACCCTAGCACCATTCTTCCCTGGGAACCTTCCATGTCTAAGAGTTTTAACTCCCTTTCAATGTTACCTTTCATCTCAACTACATGTGGCCCTTTCCCATGTCTCCCTTCTATCGTTGGCGAGGGGTGTGGGGAAAAGGCAGTATACAGCACTTACATTTTCAGAAAGCCCAACTCAGGCCTGAATTTCGCAGCTATAAGGAAGAAGGCTGCCACACGGTTTCACGCTCGGGCCACTGTGCCGCTCTGCTCCCGAGTCCTGGGCCCCACCTAGGCCACCAGCTGTTACTCTTTGGGGGCTGCAACTCAGCTGAACCGGAAGTAGCTGGGCATTGGAGTCACGGGAAGATTAAGGTATTTTCTACTCACATCTCGCTAAGGGTAGAACGCGACTAAACTTTGGATGCCCAAATCCCTCCAGTCCGTCCCTTCTCTCTCCCTCAAGGAGGAACCACCTGTTGCCCCCCATTTGATGGAAAAGCTTTCAAGGCTCGTGAGCAGTGGGCAGGGGTCCCGGCAGGGGCCTCGAGGCCTGCGCCATCACTCATGTTCTGTGGTTGGTCCCTTTGCTGTCCTGTTCGGTGGAGAAACTTTGACCAGAGCCAGAGACAGCATCTGCAATGACCTCTACATCTATATACCCGTAAGAGCCAGCTTAATGGTTGAGAAGGGGGAAAGGTGGGAAGACAGGAGAACCTGAAGACTACAGAGAGATAAAAGGATGGAGTAAAGGGGTAGGGAGGAGGAAGAATTAGTCGACAACTAAAAGGAATACACGGAATATTAAATTTTGGAGAAGCCTGCAAATCATGGGAGGAGAAAAACAATGAGCAAGGCTTTGGTCTTCTTGAGAGCCCCATGGGGGCCTAAGTGCTACTGCCTCAATAACCACCCTCTGCCCTTACCTAACAGGAAAGTCTCCTCCTCTGTGGTTCCACTTCCCCTGTGCCGACCATGGACTAAAACGCGTGGGCCATCGCACCTGCCTTTGGAATGATCAGCTCTACCTGGTTGGGGGTTTTGGTGAGGATGGCAGGACAGCTAGTCCACAGGTTTACATTCTAGACTTCTTTATCTAAAGAATAGTGCCAAGATACACTGCCAAGCCTCTGTTTTGTTGCAAACTCAAAGCATTATCACAGAGCTATCTTCCTCATTTCAAATGCTGATTAAATTGCAACCTGAGAGTCAATACTGTCTCTGAATCTTTTGGTGGGGAGGGAAGTAAATAAGGAGATGCATCTTTATTTGCAAAGGAAAGGATAAAATATAAGACCTAGTCTGATATTGTGAGCCATTAACCTGATAGAACCAAAACCACAAATCATATACTTATCCATGCCCCATGCAAATTCTACCCCTCATATTGGGTGAAAGGTTCAGGCTAGAGCTAAGCATTCTGACCAAAACATTTAATTAACAAAAAAATATTACAATAGCAGAGAAAATAATAATAACAATAAAGAGAAATTAGAAGTGGGAATCAGGGTAGAAAACAACGAGAAGCCTTTGGTTTCTAGGAGACCAACACACCAGCTGAGCTGGCCTTAGCCCCAGCGCCTTCTGAGTTTTCCTTGGCTGCTGGCTTCTCGTCTTCCCCCATGAGACGAATGTTGTGCTTTTCCCGGAATTCGTTTAGTTCTTTTCCCTTTGCCTGAACTGTTGTGTCAGTGTCTCAATGATCTTCTGTATCTAGAGGGCAAGCGACAGGGATTAGGTAAGGATTTCAAGACGCCCTTCTCCCATCTGTTATAGACAATGGTTGGGGGAAGTGAAGGACAGATACCTCTAACCTCATCTTTAACCAAATATTAACAGTAGAGCCCAGACACTAAAAGTATTCCTTTCTTTAAAACAATGGTTTAAAAACTTTAGTATACGTAACAATCACCTTGGCTGATAATTTTTAAAATGCTCTTTGTGGCTCCCATCCCCAGCAGTTTTGAATCAGTGGGTACAGGAGAGGGTCTGGGAAGCTGCATTTTAAATTATTCCTCCAGGTGATCTGGATGCAGGTGCCCATGGACTACACTGTTAAAAACACCACTCTAACCACCTTCCCTCTCCCAACTCAGCCAGGTCACAGAGCCCATGGTGAGAGGCACAGTCAGCAACTCCTTTGTCTAAGGACTTAGACTTAACATAAAGAGCATAGGCCAACAGGCTATGCTGTGTTCAATGTGAGTCCCTACCCACGCTTTCCTCCCCACATTCCCTAAAGCCCGAGCCTCCCCTTCCTTACGCCTTGGTTGCTCAGAGCATCTATACGGGGATTCTTGCTCACCTGCTCCTTGTTGTTCTCCAGGGCAGGCAGCACCTCTTTGACAGTCCGCTCCACCAGCACCCCTCCAACCATGCGGTAGCACTTGCGGGTTTCATCGACCTCCTTCAGAGTATCAATCACTAGGCTGAGGTAAGAGGACAAAACAGGGTCTGAGAACTCAGTGCCACTCTGCTGCAACCCTCATACAAAGTGGCCCATCCAACTCTCCTACTGTTTGCTCCTCACCTGTGCTCATTCAATTCCATCTCCAGCTCAGCTGCTTTGGATGCCAGGCCCCGCTGTTCCTGCCTAAGACGGTTGAAGCCAGCAATTACCTAAATGAGAAAGAGAGAAGGTGAGAGAAGGGACAGTGGAAATGGCAGAGGGTCAACATACAACCAACTCACTGGAAAAGACCTGACACTAGGAAAGATTGAAGGCAAAAGAAGAGGACGGCAGTGGATGAGATGGTTAGACAGCATCACCAACTCAATGAAAATTACTCTGAGCAAACTCCAGGAAACAGTAGAGGACAGAGAAGCCTGGCACTCTGGAGTCCATGGTGTCACAAAGAGTTGGACATGACTTAGCCACTGAACAACAACATAAAACACAGCATGGCAGGCTTTACAAAGGCACCTACCTGGCAAAAGGAGTAGAACATGGTCTGCAATTTGTAACTTATGTCTGTCTGGAACTCCATTCAACCAACACTGAGTGCCAGCTAAGTGGCTAGGCCATCTTGCAACTTAGTTTGGTGAGGCCTAGGCATTTGTTAGCCTCTTGATGAAAGTGAGAGTGAAAAAGTTGGCTTAAAGCTCAACATTCAGAAAACTAAGATCATGGCATCTGGTCCCATCACTTCATGGCAAGTAGATGGGGAAACAGTGGCTGACTTTATTTTTCTGGGCTCCAAAATCACTGCAGATGGTGACTGCAGCCAGGAAATTAAAAGACTTTTACTCCTTGCAAGGAAAGTTATGACCAACCTAGATAGCAAGCATATTAAAAACCAGAGATGTTACTTTGCCAACAAAGGTTCGTCTAGTCAAGGCTATGGTTTTTCCAGTGGTCATGTATGGATGTGAGAGTTGGACTGTGAAGAAAGCTGAGCACCAAAGAATTGATGCTTTTGAACTGTGGTGTTGGAGAAGACTCTTGAGAGTCCCTTGGACTGCAAGGAGATCCAACCAGTTCATCCTAAAGGAGACCAGTCCTGGGTGTTCATTGGAAGGACTGATGCTGAAGCTGAAACTCCAATAGTTTGGCCACCTCATGCGAAGAGTTGACTCACTGGAAAAGACCCTGATGCTTGGAGGGACTGGGGGCAGGAGGAGAAGGGGATGAGAGAGGATGAGATGGCTGGATGGCATCACCGACTCGATGCACATGAGTTTGAACTCCAGGAGTTGGTGATGGACAGGGAGGCCTGGCATGCTGGATTCATGGGGTCGCAGAGTCGGACACGACTGAGCAACTGAACTGAGGCATTTGTTGTAAAAATGGAAATGGAGAGCTACTGGAACACCTACAGGGGAGCTTAAACTTGCAGGTAAAGGAAAGGCTTTGTAGTGAGTAATTCTTGTTTGGGCCTGCCCAGCATCCCTCTCCTTAGGGATCTGCCCCTCCTAATTCACTGGGGTTCTTGTGGGGCTACTAATTACAGGACCCTTGCTTCTTGACCACAGGGACAGTAACCTATTCTATACTAGAGTTTCTCTACAGGAGAGAGAACAGATACAAAATGCAGCTGGAGCTAAGACACCTAGGTGAGTATTCAGTCACCTCTGACATCTTGCGACCTTATGGACTGTAGCCCAACAGGCTCTTCTGTCTATGAGATTTTCCAGGCAAGAATACTGGAGTGGGTTGCCGTTTCCTCCTCCAGGGAATCTTCCCGACCCAGGTAACGAACCACCATTTCCTGTGTCTCCTGCATTGCAGACAAATTCTTTACCATCTGAGCCACCAGGGAAGCCCCAACACCTACAGCTGTCCTGTAAAGATTATCCTCTATTCCTTTCCTGAAATCCCTGAAGCTGCCCTCGCTCTTGAACTTTGTGTGGCCTAGATGAATAATGTGTCTTTTCACTGTGTTCAAGTCTGGTTCAGTTCTACCACCATCCTTCTAAAACAGTCCTTTAAAAAATTAAGCGGCCTAAAGCCTATATCTGCAGCCTGTAAATCCTACCTGATGATAGGTTTCCTGAGAGAGAATGCCTGAACTGAAGCCTAAAGGATGTGAAATTGGGGGTGGTGGGACTGGGGGCAGGAGGAGAAGGGGATGAGAGAGGATGAGATGGCTGGATGGCATCACCGACTCGATGCACATGAGTTTGAACTCCAGGAGTTGGTGATGGACAGGGAGGCCTGGCATGCTGCGATTCATGGGGTCGCAGAGTCGGACACGACTGAGCAACTGAACTGAGGCATTTGTTGTAAAAATGGAAATGGAGAGCTACTGGAACACCTACAGGGGAGCTTAAACTTGCAGGTAAAGGAAAGGCTTTGTAGTGAGTAATTCTTGTTTGGGCCTGCCCAGCATCCCTCTCCTTAGGGATCTGCCCCTCCTAATTCACTGGGGTTCTTGTGGGGCTACTAATTACAGGACCCTTGCTTCTTGACCACAGGGACAGTAACCTATTCTATACTAGAGTTTCTCTACAGGAGAGAGAACAGATACAAAATGCAGCTGGAGCTAAGACACCTAGGTGAGTATTCAGTCACCTCTGACATCTTGCGACCTTATGGACTGTAGCCCAACAGGCTCTTCTGTCTATGAGATTTTCCAGGCAAGAATACTGGAGTGGGTTGCCGTTTCCTCCTCCAGGGAATCTTCCCGACCCAGGTAACGAACCACCATTTCCTGTGTCTCCTGCATTGCAGACAAATTCTTTACCATCTGAGCCACCAGGGAAGCCCCAACACCTACAGCTGTCCTGTAAAGATTATCCTCTATTCCTTTCCTGAAATCCCTGAAGCTGCCCTCGCTCTTGAACTTTGTGTGGCCTAGATGAATAATGTGTCTTTTCACTGTGTTCAAGTCTGGTTCAGTTCTACCACCATCCTTCTAAAACAGTCCTTTAAAAAATTAAGCGGCCTAAAGCCTATATCTGCAGCCTGTAAATCCTACCTGATGATAGGTTTCCTGAGAGAGAATGCCTGAACTGAAGCCTAAAGGATGTGAAATTGGGGGTGGGGTGGGGTGGGTAGTGGTGCAGAAGAAGCATAGTAACATACTTAAAGGCCCAGAGAAGTGATTAGGACCAGCTGCTGCTTCCCAGAAACTGAGCAGAGAATCAAAACAGACTGAAAGTCAGCCTGGGTACGAATACCACCACCAGCAACACATCTAGTATAGCGCTCTGATGACTGTTTGGAAAGGAATATCAGACGAAAGGCAAAAGACTAGGTTTCAGGTTTTGTCTCTGTCACATATTGGTTCTATGAACTATGACAGAGTTTTAACCCTATTCGTTTAATCCTGGCTACAAGTGAGGATCAGGGGATCAGTTTTAAAGCATGAATAGTGGAACCTCAGAGCAGCTACACAATCACTGAGAGTGAGGCTCTGGGCCTCAGTATTTCAGAGATGCTCTCCCATGAAGTTCTGATGTGCAGCTAGAACTGAAAACCACTGGGTTAATCTTCCTGAGCCTAGTTTTCTTACCTGTGATAGGCAGGTGATACCTACTTCACAGGGCTGTCGTATCACATGAATGAATGAATCTGGAACAGTTTTATAAGCAGTGAAGTACATTAATTACCATCAGGACCTCTCTCCAAACAGTATGTCCCTTGGACCCTCATGGTCAGTTGAGAGCAACAGGCCCACTCATTCAAACCATTACCAAATCTCTCACGGTCCCTTCCATCAGCTCCATTCTCACTGCCATCGATGACTAAACACCTCACCTTTTTACTAGGATCCCTTCTTTCTAGCTCTCTCTCTGCAAGATTCCTATGCAGCTAATATCATACTGTGTGTACCACCTCTGCACCCTTCTAAGGCCCAATAAATGAAGGAATAGATTTGGTGAGGAACTTGTCATTCCAGCAGCTTGTTTCCCTCTCCCAGCCATCATCCATTCATCTCAATCTGCTTCATCCACTCACTTCAGCAGATGCGTCGGAAATCTCACTCATCTACAAGCTGTTTTTCCTTCACCTTCATTACCTATATCAAAATTATTCCATTTATAATTAGCATTTTCTCCACTGTCAATGTAACCTCAAAATACTTTCATCTAAGAAAATTTCACAACTAAGCTAGATTCCAGATGGATATATGTTGTATTTAACTACATTAATGAAATCAGCTTAAATGTCTAAAATTTCTGAGACCTGAATTATTTTCTTTAGTAACTGTGAACTCCCTGATGTTCAAGCTGGTTTTAGAAAAGGCAGAGGAACCAGAGATCAAATTGCCAACATCCGCTGGATCATGGAAAAAGCAATAGTTCCAGAAAAACATCTATTTCTGCTTTATTGACTATGCCAAAGCTTTGACTGTGTGGATCACAATAAACTGTGGAAAATTCTGAAAGAGATGGGAATACCAGACCACCTAACCTGCCTCTTGAGAAATCTGTATGCTCGGTCAGGAAGCAACAGTTAGAACTGGACATGGAACAACAGACCGGTTCCAAATAGGAAAAGGAGTCCGTCAAGGCTGTATATTGTCACCCTGCTTATTTAACTTATATGAGAAATGCTGGACTGGAAGAAACACAAGCTGGAATCAAGGTTGCCAGGAGAAATATCAATAACCTCAGATATGCAGATGACACCACCCTTATGGCAGAAAGTGAAGAGGAGCTAAAAAGCCTCTTGTTGAAAGTGAAAGAGGAGAGTGAAAAAGTTGGCTTAAAGCTCAACATTCAGAAAACGAAGATCATGGCATCCAGTCCCATCACTTCATGGGAAATGGATGGGGAAACAGTAGAAACAATGTCAGACTTTGTTTTTTGGGGCTCCAAAATCACTGCAGATGGTGACTGCAGCCATGAAATTAAAAGGCGCTTACTCCTTGGAAGAAAAGTTATGACCAACCTAGATAGTATATTCAAAAGCAAAGACATTACTTTGCCGACTAAGGTCCGTCTAGTCAAGGCTATGGTTTTTCCTGTGGTCATGTATGGATGTGAGAGTTGGACTGTGAAGAAGGCTGAGCGCCGAAGAATTGATGCTTTTGAACTGTGGTGTTGGAGAAGACTCTTGAGAGTCCCTTGGACTGCAAGGAGATCAACCCTGGGATTTCTTTGGAAGGAATGATGCTAAACCTGAAGCTCCAGTACTTTGGGCACCTTATGCGAAGAGCTGACCATTGGAAAAGACCCTGATGCTGGGAGGGATTGGGGGCAGGAGGAGAAGGGGACGACCGAGGATGAGATGGCTGGATGGCATCACTGACGCGATGGACGTGAGTCTGAGTGAACTCCGGGAGTTGGTGATGGACAGGGAGGCCTGGCGTGCTGCGATTCATGGGGTCACAAAGAGTCGGACACGACTGCGTGACTGAACTGAACTTAACAACCCTATAATAAGCAGAGATGGCCAGGCCACTGTTGACTCCCTCAGCCCTGTTAAGTCATCTCACACATAAACACTCCTCCTGAAAAAGAATCCAATCAAAATATCAACTCTTTTTCCTTTTTTTTGGCCGTGAGGCATAGCAGGATCTTAGTTTCCTGATCAGGAATCGAACCCACAACCCCTGTAATGCAAAGGCAGAGTGCAAACCACTGAATCACCAGGGAAGTCCCTACTGTTCCTATTCTAAGTAACTCCAAGCCTGACAACTATACAGAGCACGCACATTCTCATAACTGGCATGTAGAAATAATTTTACAGAGGACATGATCATCTTTTTTTGTTAGTTCCCAGTTTTCTTCAGATATAATTGATAGGGGACTTCCCTGGTAAACCAGTGGTTAGGACTCAGCTTCCACTGCAGGGGTCCTGGGTTCAATCCCTGTTTGGGGAACTAAGCTCCCACAAGACACACAGTGCTCCCCAAAACAAGGATAATTCACACAGAGCATTGTGTAAGTTTAAGGTATATAACATTACGATTTTACATATATATTTGGAAATGATTAGCACAATAATATTGGTTAAAATATCTATCACCTCACATTTACTTCTGTGATGAGAACTTTTAAGATTTCTGCTCATAGCAACTTTCAAGTATACAACACAGTATTGTTAACCACAGTTGTCATGCTATACATTAGATCCCCAGAACTTATTCATGTTATAACTCCAATTTTGTTACCTTTTGGCCCCCCCTTCACTCATTCCTCCTCTTCCTGCTCCAAAGCACCAATCTACTCTGTTTCTATGATTCAATTTTGTGTTTTTTATTCCACATATAAATGAGATCATTAAGTACTTGTCTTTCTTTGACTTATTTTCACTGAACATAATACCTTCAGGGTTCATTCATTTTGTCACAAATAGCAGAATTTCTTTCTTTTTTTACAAGTGAATAATATTCTCCTCTCTGTGTATATATGTGTGTGTGACATTTTATGTATTCATCTACGGGACATGGTATTCTAATTTTTAAGGGCCATATAGCATTTAAACCTTATTGATAATTTCTTTTAATACATAAACCATCTATTCTTCTCTTGTTGGGACATTTAGGTTATTTCCAATTTTTCTGTAATAAGTAGCACTAATTTTACATATCTGGACAAACAGTACAAAAACTTTACAGTCATTTCTCTTGAATCATACTCCCCCAAGTAAGACTGCATCAAAAGGGTATTAACATTATTATAATTTCTACTGTATGTTGCTATAAACTTCTCCAAGATAACCAGATGACTTTACAGTGCTAACAGCAATGTCGTGATTGTGCCTAATGGTAGCTTATATCACCTATGTTAATTTAGTAATTTTTAGAGCAGGAAGAGATCTTAATTCCAGAAGCTTTGGAATCATCCTCAACTCACTATCCACCCTCAATTAATTAACTTCTAGATCATACCCATCTACTGAATATCTCAAATCCATCCACTATCATCTCTCATCTGTACTACGGAGCCTGCTAGGTGACTTTCACACTTGCCTCCTTCAATCCATTCCCCACATTTCAGCAAAAGTAACCTTAAATTTAAATCTAACCATCCTATGCCTAAACCTTCAATTATTCCCACTGCTCACGGGATAAAACCCAAACTCCTGAAGACAGCAGAAAAAAAGTCCTACAGACCTGGTTCTTGCTGACCTCTTGCAATCAGTCCTCTCACCTCTTAACACAGCCCTATCAGGTCTCCTGCACTGCAGGCAGATTCTTCACCGTGTGATGTAAGCCACCAGGGAAGCCCATGGCCCGGTAGAACCACTTGCAATTCCCCTTCATTTACCTTCAGGCATTTGCAGAGAATCCACACCCTACCTAGTACACTTACCCAAACCTTTCTCATTGCATTTGTCTCTGCCTAACTCTAATTCGTTCTTCATGTTTCAACATAGATTCTTCTAGGAAACAGTTCTTGCCATCCCCTCGCCCCGTATTAACTCCTTGTATGTATTCACATATAAGCACCTATCAACTTCTTACACTTTTTGATAGAAAACTTTTTCTATTTCCACATACTATATTCTTTATTTTCCATCATACTGCCTACCTCTAAATTGTTATCTTCTTTGAAAATTTAAAATACGTAAATATAACTTCTTTTAAAACACCTGCATTTCTTATAGTCCTACAATAACCTGCCTTCCTTCCACCACAGTTTGCACAGTAAGGGTGCATTATTTTGTGCCAAGTACTTTGCTGGACTCTTTATTTCATTTAATTCTAAAACAAACAACAAAAGCAAGAAAAAACATTATAAAACATTTACCTTCATTATAAGACATTCTACCTTCTGTAAAATACAGATCATGAAACCGAGGCTGGTGGAATGTGGAGGTGGATAAAATAACACAGTGGACTGCAGGACTGCTACTTTTACCAATGGTCTAACTCTAAGAATTCATTTTCTATTAATGTATTATTCCTGGCTTGTAACATAATAATCTCTTAATGAGTCAAGCTATTTCCATTTGATTTATTTTCATTTTCTTTTTTGGTTGATACCATATAGTTTTGATAAGTACGAGGAAAATCTATAATCATATTTATCACCCAAAGGTCTTATCTACATGATATTTACTCTTACTGGGTTTAATGGAATAATAAAAGAGGTAGAGAATTATGACTGGATGCATCTGGAAAAGCATTTTCTGGGCTGTCACTGCACTTAGTATCTTCTTTTTAGTTCAGTGCCCCCTTTTCTGACTAACATGTGCTGTGTGCTTAGTTGCACAGTCACGTCTGACTCTGTGATTCCCTGGACTATAGCCTGCCAGGTGCGTCTGTCCATGGGGATTCTCAGGCAAACATATTCAACTCTAAAAATTTTTCTGAGCTCATCAAATGATGATTCTCATCCTTTCTCTTCATCAAAGTTTTTAGGACCAGTCTATACTCACTGCCTCCACTTCCTCACCTCCTAACGCACTTTATTTATTTAAATGTTTGACATGCCATGAGGCTTGTGGAATCTTAGTTCCCTGACCAGCGATCGAACCTGGGCCACGGCAGGGAAAGCACCAAGTCCTAACCACTGGACCATCGGAAAATTCCCAAGTTATGTCTTTTTTGAATCTAAGTTTTTTCACCAAAAAATTAGAGGTATCTATCTCATACAATGTTGTGTTGCTGCTGCTACTGCTAAGTCACTTCAGTCGTGTCTGACTCTGTGCGACCCCACAGACGGCAGCCCACCAGGCTCCCCCGTCCCCGGGATTCTCCAGGCAAGAACACTGGAGTGGGTTGCCATTTCCTTCTCCAATGCATGAAAGTGAAGTCGCTTAGTCGTGTCCAACCCTCAGTGACCCCATGGACTGCAGCTTACCAGGCTCCTCCGTCCATGGGATTTTCCAGGCGAGAGTACTAGAGTGGGGTGCCATTGCCTTCAGAGGATTAATTAATTACATCAAGGACTTAGGACATTATCCAACATACAACAGATTGTCAATAAACAGTACCTGCTATTATCATAAAACAGCCCCACCTAAATGTCCTATAGATACCTTAAACCCAGGTCATTCAAAGCTGAACTTTCTTTTGCTCCTTTTTTCCCCCCTTTTTTGGCAACTCAAACAGGGGGATCCTAGTTCCCTGACCATGATTCAAACCCGCACGCCCTGCATTGGAGGCTCAGAGTCTTAACCACTGGACCACCAGGGAAGTCCTTTTACTGCATTTTAAACTACTCCTCTTCTTGTCTCCCCTCTTTCTGCTAATGACACAACTCTAGCCTGGTAGGAAACCCTGGTTTCATTTTTGAACACACCCTTATCCCATCAACTGCCAAATTTATTGCCTGTACCTCAGCAATTTTTCTTAGGCTACTGACATTGATCATGCCAACTGAAGGCCTCATTACCTCTTGTCTGAGGTACTGCAACAGTCTTTTAGAGTATCTCCCCATTTTTGGACTCTCCAAATCCATTCTATACATTGTTGCTAATTTAATTCTTCTAGCATTTGGATGACACAGAAAAATATTCATGATACAGTATTAAGCTTAAAAGCAGATTATGACATAGCAAATAACCATTTAGAATACTATGTAAAATTAAAGATGTAAATGTGTAAAATACACATGTACAAAAACATAAAGGAGGGGGAAAAACCTCTCAAAGGATACATTTCAAAATGGTAAGAATAGTTATCTCTGGATAGTAGGGCCATGGGTAATTTATTTATCTTGTACTTTTTCTTGTGTTTTCTACAATAAATATGTATTATTTTATGTAATAATAAAAAAAATCAATGGTATAACATTTATCCTTCTGAGTCCCTCACTGCTTACATTAAAAAGTCCTGAATTCTTTGCCATGCAAAGACTCAGTATACTTTAAGAACTATATCTTTATAACTTATAACTCATGATTTAGCTAAACAAAGTAGTCGCTGCACTTCATGTCAATCTATGCTTTCTCTAAATCTCCTCTTACCCTATTCTCTATATTCTGTTTCTACTGCCATCTGTTCAAATTTATCCAATCCTTCAGGCTCAGCTCAAATATCTCTAATAGGATCATGGTATAAGCAGGAAAAAATAGGTCTGTCTGATTCTCAAGTCCCTCAATTAAAAACTCTCCCAATCTGAGTAAGTTAAAGCCTCTGAAACTCAAACATTCTGAGGACAACACTGCTACTTCAAATGGCAGTAATTAAGTAACAGAAGATAAAACAAGTAAAGTGCCCAGCACAGTGTGCCACTTGCCTCCATCCTGTCTATATGGCTCAGATTTGAAGCAGTGATAAATAATGTTTACCCAGTGTTCTCTATGGAACACAAAGGTCAGAGAATGTTAAGCAAGGAACAGCCTCAGAACTCAATTACCACAATTCTTCAGTCTGTTTGACAGCCTCTTTCTCCATCATCCCTTAAAACTGGTTTCAGTCTATTCTACTTCTTTTTTCACTTTCTGTACAAACCTTAGGTGATTTCACCCACAACCATGGCTTTATCTACCATTCATAAACGTGTAATTCTCTGTATCTCCAATTCAGATTTCTTTCTGTAACCTGACATTATGAATCAAACTATCTACTAAATGTCTCTACCTGTATGTCCCACAAGAAACTCAAATTCAAACTTATTTTCTCCCCAAAACTGTACATCTTCCTACATTCCCTAAAGGCACCATCCAAGGCAGAAACCTGAAGGACATCCAAGATTCCTCTTTTGTCCCCTTTTCTCCAGTTTCAAGTCTTGCAGTAATCCATTCCAAACTTTAAGCCCATCTGCATCCCAAACATATCAGGAAGTTTCATGCCAGTGTTTTTAAACACCTTATTCCCTCTACCTAGAAAATCCTCCAGTTCCTTCCTGCTTGACTAACATCTCTCATCCTTTAGAACTGAGCTGAAAGATGATCTTTTTTACAAAACAAAATAATTAACATTTATTATGCATATCAGGTACTTTGGCCACCTGATTCGAAGAGCTGACTCATTTGAAAAGACCCTTATGCTGGGAAAGATTGAAGGCAAAAGGGGACGACAGAGGATGAGATGGCTGGATGGCATCACCGACTCAATGGACAGGAGTTTGAGTAAACTCTGGGAGTTGGTAATGGACAGGGAGGCCTGGCATGCTGCAGTCCATGGGGTCGCAGAGTCACACGACTGAGCAACTGAACTGAAGCACATAGTATTTGTTTTATATCACTGTGCAAAACACGGTATACGTTGTCTAAAAACTCTTCTCCTCTCCCGAAAATTCCATAACACTTCATATCTCTCATACTTCTGCCTCACATTAACATTTTGTTTATGTCTTATTTTTCTCACTAGACTAAAAGCTCTTTGAGTGCAGGAGTCAGTTTTTAAATCTTTATGCAGAATACCTCTGCCTATAGTAACTGTTCAACAAATAACTATAGACAAACCTATAATTAAAAGAGCTATTGTTTTAATTACGTTTTCCTATTACACGGATTTCCTCCCACCCGTAACAAACACTAGCCCCACTATCAGCAAACCACGGTTCCCAAGCCACAAACGGCCTTCCGATTAACTTATCAAACGTTTCCCGGTGCTAGGCACTGGAAGAAATGCACGCTCACATTTTTAGTAAAGGATTTCTGGTGTCTAAATTCAATCCAGTAATGACTCTCAAAACAGTATGAAACACTAGACTGTTCGAGTATGAGAGTCACGTGGCTCTGCAGTGACGACGATTTTCAGCGTGGCTTCAGGGTCAAGTAACAGACTACACTACCCGTCCGTCCACTAATCCCCTAGGACTCGTCATGACCTGCTTCACCTAGCCATATCCTGTTCCAAGGTAAGGAGGAAAAGCGGGGAAAGCGGCCGCCCAGTTTTCCTCAGACCTGCGCATCCTCCCAGCCCCTGCTTCCCCGCGACGTTCTCTCGCCGAGGCTCACCCAACCCTCCGAGGGGGCGTGGCTCTCACCCACCAATCCGCCTACTCTCTCCCCGGGGGCTCGGCTAGCTTCTCGAAGGACCCTCCCCTCTCTGGACGGCCCCGCAAACGCGGGACTGGAGTAAAGGTCTGCACAGCCGCAGGCGTTCCCCCCTCCTCTCACGACGACTCTGGACCCAGCCAGCTTGCCCGACTTCACGTTCCCTGGTCCTCACCTGCTCCGCAGACACCGCCCCCTTGCCCGTGCCGCTCCCGCTGCTCTTGCCGGCGCGACCGCCGTTCTCCGCCATCTTCACCGCTTGCTAGGCTTCCGGCCTTCGCGGCTCAGCCCCCTGCTCTGCGTCACGTCCGGTCTCGGAGTTACCGCCCACTCGCCCCGGGCGCCTCCACCTCCACGCCGCAGCTTGGTTCGGTTCCTGCGGATGATTTCGGCCGTATCTTAATGTAGGACCTACTGCCTATCCCGCCCACCCCGATGAATTCCACCTGTGGTGCTTTAACTTGTGCAAGAGACGTGCCCCTGGGAGGCACGGGAAAGAAAGGGTTAACTGGAGAGTGGGGCGCTGGTTGAAATCTGGGTGCCAGTGCCCCCCTGCCCACCACTGGGTGGTGAGAAACGAGGGAGGGTGAACTTCCCTCAGAGATTCTGGTGGGGAAATATGCTTTGCGTCAATAAAATGACTGTGCCAGCTGCACAGTCAAGAACAGAAGCTGGGAAGACCAAGGAAGTATCTCGGAGATGGCTTTTGAACTGCGGAAATATTTGTCTCGGGAAAAAGGCTTTAATTTAATGTGAGATCAAAGGCCTTTCCTCCATCTTCCCACTTTATGATCTCTTCCGGTAGCCCATAATTACCTGTGATAAAGAATGTTTTGACGATTTGAGAGGTTTTACAGGGAGGGTCCTGATTCAGCCTCACAGTATGAAGAGAGAAGTCAGGGGATCTTGGAAATGTATTGCTTGAGGGGTTGGTGTCCTGATTTCTCACTTTGTTCAGGCTGGGCTTCGTCATCAGGCCTCCTCACCAACTCCTGTCCCTTCTTTCGTGTCCTGGACTCCGGATCCCTCGATTTTCAGTACTTTGTGCTCCACCCAGGTAACATTTTGTTGTCCTCAGTTGCCTGGCACATAATAGATGCTCAGTAAATGTTAAATGTATGGGTGGTGGGAAACACTGGGGCACCAACCATCTACAGAAATATTGGATTCGTGGGTCATTATGCCATGGGTCATTGTGCCCTTTAAGAGTAAAATTAAAGGAAAGTCCAGCTTTCCTGTCTCCCTATTTTAGCCTCTTATCCTTAAACTTAGGTTTCCCCATGCTAGTCAGTCTGAGGCCTGCCTATGCCATTTACAGACTCAGAACCATGGCCGTCTCATCTTCTTCCTGGGAACTGCCCCTGGTGGCTGTGTGCCAGGTAACATCGACCCCAGACAAGGAGCAGAACTTTAAAACATGTGCTGAGCTGATTCGGGAGGCTGCCAGGCTGGGCGCTTGCCTGGCTTTCCTGCCTGAGGCATTTGACTTCATTGCACGGACCCTGAAGAGACACAACGCCTGTCTGAGCCACTGGATGGCAACCTTTTGGAAGAATATACCCAGCTTGCCAGGTATCAAGGGAAGAGGGAGGGAGAGGTAGTTTCTTTTTGAGTAATGTCCTAGGATTGCCAGATATGAGGGTAGAACCTTGAGAAGAGTTGCCAGTGTCCCCTCCCCCTCAGGGAATGTGGACTCTGGCTGTCCTTGGGTGGTTTCCATGAGCGTGGCCAGGACTGGGAGCAGACTCAGAAAATCTACAACTGTCATGTGATTCTGAACAACATGGGTGAGACTCTAGCCTGCCTCCTCAGGCAATTATACCTAAGATTCTCCAGAATTCTATTTTCTCAACTGTTTCCTTGGCCAGGGGATTTTGGGGGTATTTGTACTTCTGTTCCTAGCCTATAAGCTATCTCCTCTTTGGGAGGAGAGGATCTAAGCTGGCTTTCTAGGGCACCAGCACTGAGTATTCTTTTTCCCTTACTCTAGGGTCAGTAGTGGCCACCTACAGGAAGACACATCTGTGTGACGTAGAGATTCCAGGACAGGGGCCTATGCGCGAAAGCAACTCTACCATCCCTGGGCCCAGTCTTGAGTCTCCTATCAGCACACCAGCAGGCAAGGTGGGCACTGTGAAAGGATGAGGGTAGGAGAGGAACAAGAGGGAAGAGAACAGGAATCCTTGAAAGCGGTGGTAGAGGACAGAAAGCCCTAAGGAGTTGGGTAGCAGGGTTATGACCAAATGCTGTGATGTAAGGGCTGCTGCTGCTGCTAAGTCGCTTCAGTCGTGTCCGACTCTGTGTGACCCCATAGACAGCAGCCCACCAGGCTCCTCCGTCCCTGGGATTCTCCAGGCAAGAACGCTGGAGTGGGTTGCCATTTCTTTCTCCAATGCATGAAAGTGAAAAGTGCAACTGAACTCGCTCAGTCGTGCCCAACTCCTAGCTATCCCATGGACTGCAGCCTACCAGGCTCCTCAGTCCATGGGAGTTTCCAGGCAGGAGTACTGGAGTGGGGTCCATTGCCCACTCCAGTGGGCAGAGGGGCTAAATAGGCTGTTTTTCATTCCAGATTGGTCTAGCCATCTGCTATGATATGCGGTTCCCTGAACTCTCTCTGGCATTGGTTCAGGCTGGAGCAGAAATACTTACCTACCCTTCCGCTTTTGGATCTGTTACAGGCCCAGCCCATTGGGAGGTAAGAGAATACTTCTTCAGAACATAAGGGCCTTTCTTACTTCATTCTCTTTGCTTGGCTCTACCAGTTAAAAGATTTTTTTCTCCTTCCCACCTAGTGGGAAAATTCACTTCCCCAGATTGTTGCCTCTCAGGGTAGTAAATCATTCACAATTATCAGGATGGTCACAATGGGTAGATTGGGCTGTAATGTCCATGGCTTATCACTTCCCTACCAGCTGCTACATGTACTTAAGTGAACAGCTATCTCCTCCATCCCTAGGTGTTGTTGCGGGCCCGTGCCATTGAAACCCAGTGCTACGTAGTGGCGGCAGCACAGTGTGGACGCCACCATGAGGAGAGAGCAAGTTATGGCCATAGCATGGTGGTAGATCCCTGGGGAACAGTGGTGGCTCGCTGCTCCGAAGGACCAGGCCTTTGCCTTGCCCGAATTGACCTCAACTATCTCCAACAGTTGCGCAAACAACTGCCTGTGTTCCAGCACCGCAGGCCTGACCTCTATGGCAATCTGGGTCACCCACTGTCTTAAGACTTTTGACTTCTGTCCACTGAGACGTCCATCGTGAGCTGGTGGTGTTGTGACTTGTAGGCAGGACCCAGGCGCAGCTCCCCTCACTTGGAGGACCTTGTCTCTTAATGGAACACAGGCTCAGCTTCTTGGAAAAGAAACTTTCACCTGAGCTCAGATTTCAGTTTCAGAAAGGTGGAATTTAATATAGTCACTGTTTATTTCATGAAAACTGAAGTTATGCTGAGGGCTGAGCAGCACTGGCATTGAAAAAAATATATATAATCATCATAAAGTCTGTGTCTGAATTTCTCTTTTGGGAACTGAAAGGGGAGGGGTATTGTGCCAGCTGGACTAGGCTCCAGTTCGAGGCCTCCTGGCTTATTCAACATGCCTCCCTACCTAAAGAAAAGTGCAATACTCAGTGCCTGTCCCAGCCCCATGCTCCCAAGCTTGGGGGTGGGAGGGTAGAGGATGGGGAAAGAAAAAGAAGAAAGGCATTGCTACCGCATCACTTCACTCTCACCTATGATGCCCTTTGCCCAAGCCAGAAGAAAGCAAAAGGGGAAAGGGCTGCAGGGTACATTATTTATTTTCACTTGAACATGGAAAAAGTGTCACACTCCCCCTTCCCCTTTCCAGGGGGAGTGTATTTTAGCCAGCAACCGCTTCTCCATCCACCCTGTGTGTGTGTGTGTGTGTGTGTACACACACACCACAGTTGGGACTGACTAGGCTGACCTAGTCCTCTTACCTATTATTCCTTTGAAGAGGGTTTGACAGAGAGGGAAAAGGAAGGAGCCACACCAGGCAGAGGTTTCAAGCCATGGAATGGAGGAAACAAGGCAGAGAGGAGCAGCACCAGAGGCCAGGAGAGAGTGGAAAGGGCCACAGCTTCTTTTTTAAAAATTCTATAATTTGGGAGAGGGTGGTAATTAATTTCCAAAATACATTTCAGAGTCCCACCTTCCACACAGCTCCCTACTGACAGCCCTTTGGTTTTTCAGACAAAGTTTAAGAGCCCTCATAAAGCCAGAAGTACTGATAACCCCTCAATGCACCCAAAAGCAGTGATCACTTCAATCCCTTACAAAGACTATGACCTATAGACTTTGCTTCTCCCTACACATTTGTCTTACGGCTCAGTGGCAAGGTGACTGTAGAGACACACATGAGGGGGTAAGTGGAAAAGGGGAACAAAGGGAAGCCAGGCACATGGGTGCAGGGAGGGGTGGGGGACACCACTTCCATATTTGTCTTTTCCTTTAAAAAAAAAAAAGGCAGGGGTGTGATTGGTTGGAAGGGTAGAGAACAAACCCCAGAACAGTATGTAAGCTCCAGAGGTGGGTGGTGAGAAGCCCCAGAGAAGTGAGAAGGGGGAAAAGGTCAGGGCAATGCTTGCAGCATCAAGTTCCTCAGGAGTTTCTGTCGGCCCAGCTCATAGTCCTCCTCGTCCACGTTCACCAGCAGCTTGATGGCTTCATGGCCCACAGCCTGCTTGAGGGAGTCTGTGATAAAGACACCTTTAAGTGCCTCTAGTAACGAGCCGTTGATGTAGTCGCGCCAGAATGCATCGAGGTAGGTGAGCTCAGAGAACTTGATGTCACAGATGATGGAGCCCAGGTCCCGGGACTTGAGGATGGTGTTGGCCTGGTTAAAGCGCTCAAACTGGCGCTCAAGTGGGTCCTGCTTGTTGGAGAAGACGTTGCCCTGCAGAGCGCTCTCGTGCTGGCAGTACTCAGCCCGGACCCGCAGTCTGATGTCTGTGGGGAAAGGAGACACACAGGAGAGACTGTGTGAGAGCTGAGCGTAAGTTGAGGACGGCAGAGTAGCACAGCTGGGAACAACACCTGACAGCTTCTCCACGTCTTCCCAGGACTAGTTCTTTTCTATGAAGCTGTGAAATCCTTGCCTCAATTCAAGAGGTTCCCTTAAATGGGACATGCCCAGGTCAGATTATTTCCATCACTCACAAGTAGCACCTTGATTCTAAGGGATACTTTCCTAATTAACAGAAGTTCACTTTAATATTCTATCATGGCTTGAGTCATACTACAATAAGGATGTCATAACAGCATCCCTTTCATCTAGTTATTACTTAGAAAGAGTTGATATGTACTCTGCTACAAAGACAGAGTTCTCTACCCAGAGACTGTAACATTCAACCTCATTGTGCAAGAGCAATCAAAGTCAGCCTCGCTCTAAATAGCATAAGCTGCCCAGTGTTCCAAGGCTTCCCAGGTGGCGCTGGGGGGAAAGAACCCACCTGCCATTGCAGGAGACACTAAGAGACAGGGATTGGGAAGATCCGCTGGAGAAGGCAACGGCAACCCACTCCAATATTTTTGCCTGGAGAATCCCATGGACAGAGGAGCTTGCAGGAGTCGGACGCGACTAAAGCAACTCGACATGCCCAGTATTCCAGCAGTTCTATTTCCCCTCCAGTCTACTCCGCCTCTAGAACCCCTGAACTTCCTCACCGCATGTCTGCTTTTCCTTGGGATCTGGTGTCACTGACTTCCGGCGTTTCCGCTGGCTCCCAAGTGTGGCTCTCCCTCGAGCTGGTCGCTTGCTACACATCTGAGGGCCCGAAGTAGGGCAGCACACCACAGGATAGTGGGGAGGCACTGACCAGAGGGAAAAGGGGAGGCACAACAGGGGAAAAGCAGAAATGAAGACAATTCACTTGGAATGTGGAGGAATCATTCAGACTCAGCACTACAGCAGTATCAATAACGGGACTTGAAAGGTAGACACAATATGGGGACCATTATAGGACCTAGATGAAGCATTAACACGTCATCTGATTTGGAAGGAGGGGCAGATATGGGAGGGGCAGCGTCCTTTCATTTAGGGTGGCAAAAGATGGGTCCAGCATCCTCTTTCTTGATTATGGAAATTAGGGAGAGTTAATATCTCACCTGTTTTAGGGGGGTGGGGAGGCCTCGGTTCTGGGTCGCTGAGGGCTCTGGGTGTCACATAGCGAACTGATGTCTCCTCCAGGTATTTGTCTACAAGATCAGGGCACACTGTAGGGGGAGAGGGACTCACTCAGGAAAAGATACACCCTTCCCTTCTCCTGGTCCAGTCCTCTAACGCACCTCAAAAGTCCTTTTCAGGACTCGCCAGAGTCAGTGCCCGCTTCTGCCTGGACGCCTGCGCTGCTGACTCAGGGCCGCCCACAGCTCTCCCCTGACCCCAGGGTCCCAGCCCCGAGTGCACCCTCACCAGCCCGTCTCCGCTTGAGAGTGACGTAGGGCAGCAGGTCATGGCGAGTGATGATGCGCAGCAGCTGCAGCACCTGGCGGAAGTTACTCTCATCACAGCGGCCCTGGCGCTCCAGCGCCAGTAGGAAGTCACGTCCGTTTCGGATGAGGCCACGCTCGTGGTCATCAATGACGTAACAAAGAGGAAGGAAAGAACGCGCACGTCTCTGTGCGTCAGGTGGGTGCCCACGATGTCAAACATTCGGTGCAGGCTGTACAGCCCGTGCTCCTGCTCACCGTGCTCTTCGGGCCACACCTGGCTTGCCCTCCGCTTTAGGCCCGCCATGCTGGGGGCTCAGGTACACACTGCTTTCCAGAATCCCTGCTCAGCAGCTGCAATCCCCACTACACTGTAAGGACAAGGAAAGAACCTGTGAACCACTCAATGTTCGGAACTAGTCTTAGCCGATCCTATATTCTCAGAGCCTAACACAATGCCTGGCACTGTGTAGTGCTTAATAAGCATTTATTAACTTTTACAAAGTTGTTGATTTTTTTGGCTCACTGTGCAGCACGTGGGATCTTACTTCCCTTGATCAGGGATCAAACCCGCATCCCTTGCATTGGAAGCATGGACCCTTAACCACTGGACTGCCAGGGAAGTGCCTATAAAATATTTATTAAAAAATAAAGCATGGAGCTCTCTATATTCAGCAGACGCTGCCCTAAGTCCAGATCTCACTAGAGAAAGATAGTCATATCCGCTAAGGAAGACTCACTAATTTGCAAGTTTAGTGCTACATATTCAGCAGACATTGTCCTGATTGTTCCTCTGGCCTCTAAAATACTGCTTTTGGTCCTGTGTGCTCTCCCTGACAGTGTCCCCAATCAATTCATCCCTTAAATGAAAGCGAAGAGAAGTAGAAAATTCACTCTAAATTCTAACACAGAAGCTGTATCAGATAAACTTAGGGGCTGACAGCAGGGAAACTGGAAGTCTGAATTAGTTTTAATTCTGCCTATATTGTTAACAAACTGTAGCTACCATGACCTTAAGTAAGTCACTTAACTTGAAAGCCTCAGTGTCCCCATCTACAAAACAAAGAGGAAAGAAACTACTTCTCGGAGTTATTATTAAGAATCCAGTGAGAAAATGCACATGAAATCACTGTAAAACTTTTCTAACTGGTTAGATTTCAAAGAGACAAGCATCCTTGGCTCTGCAGCTCAGACTCATCCCTCCACAGACCTATCCTCATTTCTCCTACAATCAAACCAAGTCCAGGAGAATAACTGCTGAGAAAGTTAATCAAATATCCACCGAAACTCACGGATTTAAATCAACAAACGTCACTAAGCTCCTACACTGAGCAATTCGTGGAATTCTCCTATGCTACCTGTACTCTCCTGATGCTCACACACCATTTGGATCTATGCCGCTTTCTAACCTTTCCTCATGGTTGTCGTTTACCAATCCCCTGTCAATGACCAAGCACAGTCCCACGTTTATTATGTATTTTGGCATTTGATTCACAAATTTCCTCCATCATTGTGAGTAATGTCAGTGACCCAGCGAACCAATCCTCAAATCAAACAGCTTTCATTTCCTCTCCAGCCACTCATATTTACTACCCTACCAAGTACCACCCAATACTACTACACCCTCTGACCACAACCTCCAATCACCCAAACAATTATGAATTCCTGTTGATACTACTTTCTATTTCTTAAATTTGCCTCACCTTTCCACCCCCTACTACCACCACGCTGGTTCAGGTCCTAATAAACTCTCACCTGGATTACTGCAGAAGCCTCTTTAAGGCTCTCCTTACAACCAATCTTAACCTGCCTAAATCCATCCCCTACATCCAGCTGAATTATCTAAAATGCACAACTGACCACATCACTTTTCATCTTAACACCTCTCCACAATTCTCTCCTTGAGTTTCCCAGGCAGTGCTAGTGGTAAAGAACCCACCTGCCAATGCAGGAGACATAAGAGATGTGGGTTTGCCCTCTGGGTCAGGAAGACCCCCTGGAGAAGGGCACGGCAACCCACTCCAGTATTCTTGCCTGGAGAATCCCATGGACAGAGGAGCCTGGTGGGCTACAGTCCACAGGGTTCAAAGAGTCAGACACGACTGAATTCGAATGCACAATCCTCTCCTTACCAATAAGAACACTCCAGATTCCTTACCCAACACACCAAACCATCCAAGATCAGGCCTTTGTCACTTTTTTTTCTCTAACGCTAATCATTTGTCTACAGTTTACATACATCACACAATTCATTTCTCTGTAACTATCTTTAGACTCTTCTCTTTGCCTGAATGGCCCCGCCCTTCTTTTCCATATGCCCCATTACACCTTTTTTCAGATGGCTAACTCCTACTCATCCTTTAAGAATCAGTTCAGGGACTTTCCTGGTGGCCCCATGGTTAAGAATCTGCCTTCCAAAGCTGGGGACACAGGTTCAACCCCTGGTGGAGAACCAAGATCCCACATGCCACAGGGCAACTAAACCCATGTGTCGCAACCGAGGATCCTGTGTGCCTCAGCTAAGACCCCATGCAGCCAAAGATGAAATAAATACTAAAAAAATATTAATAAATACTAAATACTAATAAATAAATACCTAAAAAAAAAAATCAGTCCAGATGCCATCTTCAAATTCATTCTCTACACCCCTTCCTGGGGTTAAGCAGTCCTCTTCTGTGCTCCTATGGAACACTGTACATATATTTCCCTTAAACCATTTATCAGAGGGTACTAAAATTACCTGTATACCTATCATATCTTAAGCAACTCAAGTGGAGGGACTAGGTCATATTCATCTTTATATCTATAGTGCCGAGCAACAGACGGGGGTTGGCATATACTAGGAGCAACCTGCTGTTGAGCTAAACTGAACCTCCAAGAGATCACCATAAGCAATACCAATTAAAAATAAACTCACATAAGTCCAAGAGTAAGAGGACCCCATTAAAAGTACATGCAGCTCAGGTAACATGCATATTCTCTAGCATTCCCCATACTGTAAAACTACCCCTACCGTAGCAACCTACTCAACAATAACATAGGCTGTTCTGTCCATTTTATCTGCAAGAAACTGAGGCTATGTTAACAGGAAGAATAAAATGATAAACTACTTCGAAGAGTCAAGCAACTGGGGACTCAGAAAACTGAAGACCAAGTAGAACCTGGTCTTCTCTTTTAATCCTGAAACGAACGCACAGAGAGACTCATACCCTTAAGAAAACGGAGGTCCAACCTGGAATTACCTAGCCCCATAACAAGGGTTCAGAATGTGGACAGGAAACGTAGCCCCTATCTAGTTATGAGAGCCAGATATCCCAGCCAAAGCATGGGAAACAGCTGGGATTATAGCTACTCAACTACTGACTGGTTTTCCTTGTCTCTTCCTCTCTTGTTTCACCTGCTACAGTCACTGGCTGCCTAGAGAGGGGACTGAAGGAAAACAACTTCTTGCTCATAGCAGCCACATGAGAAAACTGAGCCTCCTCAGAGCCCCTACAACTTCGCCTTATTCCTATCCCACCTGTTCCCCTTGGCCAGCTGTCTATTATGTGGATCCCAGAAAAAAACAGATGGGCAGGTTTCACATTCAACCAATCAGAAGAGTAGGTTGCTCCAGAGTTCCCTAATTCAAAGTGTCCTGACTATAAACCCCAGGAAATTAGGAAGTATTGTCCCCACATACCTGGTCACTGGAAAATGAAGCAGAATACAGGAAAGCACTGTGGTCCTAACTATATATCAATGGATGCAATTCTATGATAGGCCTCAATTCTGAGGGTTACATCCCTAGATCTGAGGGGGAAACAGTCATAGTTGAGTCATAGATCCTAGGCTGGATGAAAGTGACAGGACTTATCAGAGATTCTAGGTCAGTGGTTCTCAATCAGGGCAATTTTGCCCACCAGGGGACATTCAGCAATATCTGGAGGCTTTTTAGATTGTCAAGACTGGGGCGTGGGAAGTGAGGGTGGTAACGGAAGGCACTACTGGCATGCAATGAGTACATGCAATGGATAATGCTGCTGCTAAGTCCGACTCTGTGTGATCCCACAGACGGCAACCCACCAGGCTCCTCCGTCCCTGGGATTCTCCAGGCAAGAACACTGGAGTGGGTTGCCATTTCCTTCTCCAATGCATGAAAAGGAAGTCGCTCAGTCGTGTCTGACTCTTCGCGACCCCATGGACTGCAACCTACCAGGCTTCTCTGTCCATGGGAGTTTCCAGGCAAGAGCACTGGAGTGTTTAGATTGTCAAGACTGGGGCGTGGGAAGTGAGGGTGGTAACGGAAGGCACTACTGGCATGCAATGAGTACATGCAATGGATAATGCTGCTGCTAAGTCCGACTCTGTGTGATCCCACAGACGGCAACCCACCAGGCTCCTCCGTCCCTGGGATTCTCCAGGCAAGAACACTGGAGTGGGTTGCCATTTCCTTCTCCAATGCATGAAAAGGAAGTCGCTCAGTCGTGTCTGACTCTTCGCGACCCCATGGACTGCAACCTACCAGGCTTCTCTGTCCATGGGAGTTTCCAGGCAAGAGCACTGGAGTGGGGTGCCGTTGCCTTCTCCTTCTTTATAGGATGCTAGATATCCTATAAAGCACAGGATGGCCTCTTACAACAAAGAATTATCTGACCCAAAATATCAATAATACTAAAGATGAGAAATCCTATTCTAGATAGAACATGAGGGTCAAAAGAAGAGAGAGCACTGCCACTTGCCATCTTATACCTGGAGAAGGAAGTCATCTGGTCCCTCCAACCAAAACCCATCAAACAATATTCCAGAAGAAGAGCCCGCCAGACAAAGACTCATTTAGCTTAACTAAGGAGTTTCATCCCGCTCCAGCTTTGGCTTCTCTATCACCTGCTGCTGCCATTTAGGGGAACAGCAGGGACAGGGCTACACTCCCTTCCACCCCATCCCAGGAGGTATAATCTGACCTAATTCTATCTAGATTGCTGTGAAGATTAGAGAAATGCCATCCTCTGAAAGGCAGAAAGGAACCTGCACTGAAACCTTGCAACCATCTTTAAAGTCCCAAAATGAGACCAAGAGCAGACCCTTCCTTGTTAGGCTGCTGAGCAGACTTACAGCACTTCTGTAATAAAGCAAAACGTAGAAGAGGCAGAAGTTTCCCAAGGCCATGCTTGTCCTTGGGAGAAATGTCAGGAGGCTGGCATGCAGGCTAATAGGCAGCCCTCCCCACTTAATTATCATCTATGATGGCAAGTTCACTCACTCAGCAATCCACATGCGGGTTCCAAGAACCTAACTTCAGCACTGAAAGAACGTGGCTAATTTCCTCTTAAACCAAAATATATTCAGCTTACTGTGCCAGTGAATCGAGGGAACTACCCAGAAATTATACAGAGATTCTAGATGAAAGGTATCAGAGCAGTGAAGAGAATGTACACCCTTCAAACAGAAGATGAGAAAGAATTTCAGAATCTTGGTGCCTGAAATATTGCCAGCACCAAGAGACAACAGTCCAGTAAACAACAGTCCTGATCCTGCAGGCTGGTTTGGGTCTATCTGAGACCCCAACATCTAGATCACCCCTAAGAGCTTCCCAAGACTAATCCTGTATTCTGATGAATTGCGGCATTTCCTGGCACTGTAGAGTTTTTATTGTTTGTTTTCTTTAGGTAGGCACAAGCCAGCCAAGGGCCAACAGTCTTATGTATCCACAGGCCTTCCTCTCGATGAATTGTCGTTTGTTAGGTTTCTACTCCCAAGCAAAGTCTACTCTCGTTCCAATCAGGAATGAGAGCTGTATATTTTGAGGTATTTGATTCTCTCAGAAGCCCTTGGAAGTCATGTGGAAGAAATTAAAGAGAGTGATGTCTTAAAACGAAAACAACAATATAGTTTCATCCCAACAGAACTGGAGGTGTCTGACTCTCTCACAAGCCCTTTTGAGAGGGAAAATCTGAAAAAGGGTGATGTCTCAAAACTTGAAATGTAAAAGATATGGAAAACTTTAAAAATGACTAAGACTACATAAACAAAGAGCTTTCTTGCTGGTAGGACCCAGAAAATGTAACCAAGTGTCTGGAAGTCAGAATTACAAAGTATGTTTTCAAAATGAAACTTCCAGAACAAGTAGGAAAAAGAGTAACCTGGAAGAAAAGCCTGCCCGCAGCAGCCCGCAGCGGGTGTCTCAACGATCCTCCAAGGGCAACATTTGGGAGACATTGTTCTAGAGTACAAAATTCCACATGGTTACAAATGTTTCTCTCAGAGCTGACCAAGACGACTAGATAGTAACAAAACAGGGCTGGAGGCTTGTCCTAAGACACTAATTTCTGTCCTCTTTTCCCTCCCATCAGTTTCCAGTGGCCTAAGAGACAATGACTGTAACAAATCTTATGTACTTGGTGGGGTGAGTGAAAACCCACTTTCCCTGTCATCTGCTCCATTACTACACTCAACCCTCAATATGTCATTTCCATTCCCTTTCCTTGTTTGAAAACACAAAAAGTTCCAGACTTACTCTGCAGGAAACTTAATTTCCCAGGTCTCTTCCTAGCACAAGGTTCAAAGCCAGCAGCAAAACAAAAACAAATAAGGGGGGAAAGTGTCAATTTTCAAGCTTTACTTTGACACCTCAAAGGCCCAAAGAGTCAATCTCAGCTGCAAAAATATACAGACAAGCCTAAAGCTATTTCAATTGTAATGATACACTCTAAGCTAAATGGGAGAACTCACTTCCAACAAAGTCCCCAGGTTTCCCTAACCTTCTATTACCCAATTCACTAAACAATACCAACTCTGAGAATGTCCGTCTCAGTGGCTTACGGCAAAAAAGTCCCAAATTTAACAACTTGCAGGGGAAACCAATTATTCTCTGACACCTCACTCCTCAATCTCTTGTGAGGCCCACCTACTTTGTTCCACTATCAACACTGACTTCATCTTTAGATGAACCAGGAGGCAAGTGGTTACAGCGAAAGAAGGCACCTTCTTTTCATCGCTTCACTTGAGAGACCGTAACTATCCTCCCAATTCTGTCTTCACTCTTTTCCTTACCTAGTACACAGTGAGAACGAAATATCCACTGGGGCAGCATCCACTCAAACATCTACATTTCACTGGGAACATTTTTTTTAATACACGGGTACTGACCCTCCCTCCAGCAAAATAGTCTGGAAACTAAAGCGCTCATTTAATTAGCACGGCTGCCTAGATGTCGTCCTGAGTTTTCTGCTCCCTTTCTCAGACTTCAGAGCCTTGACTTCAGCATACAGAGCAACATAGCATGCATGTTTCCCCATTCCGACATTGATAATCACTTAAAACTAGGCAAGTCCTTTACTCCTTCCACACAACAGTGATACCAGGGTCCTCCTTTCTTTTCGTAACCAGGAAAAACAAGGGTGCTTTTGGAAATCCAGTTGAACCCTCATCCAACCCCAATTCTCTAAACCCACAAGACCATTCCCTTCTGCCCGTCCCACCCTAGGAAAAGCTAAAAGGCCTGGCAATTAGAATTGGCTGCAACTGATGCTGCTTAACCTGCTCTCTCTTCCTTTCCACAGGGGAAAGGGAAACCCCTGAACCTCTATCATTCGTGCAGCTCCACTGTCCTATCTCCCATCCCATGCCCCTTCCTCCCAAACTTTCCTCCTAGTCTCTCACTTTCTCCATTACCTCGTTACACCGATACGCTCTCCAGTCCCCAAACCTCCGTTTTCTCTTTTTCCACCCAAATTCTCCCCTAGGCCCTTCCCCCTCGCACCTCCAATTTAACACTTTCAGAACCTCCCCCCGTACGTCTCAAACGCAACCCTCACCTCTCGCCCGTCCACTACAGCCCTTACGTGAGTCCAGCTCTCCCCACCACCTGCCGCAAGCCCCCTTCTCCTNGTTCTTTGGCATTGTCTTTCTTTGGCCTTAGGATAAAAACTGACATTTTCCAGTCCTGTGGACACTGGTGAGTTTTCCAAATTTGCTGGCATATTGAGTCAGCACTTTCACAACATCATCTTTCAGGATTTGAAAGAGCTTCGCTGGAAATCCATCAGCTCCACTAGTTTCTTTGTAGTGATGCTAAGGCCCATATGACTTCACATTCCAGGATGTCTGATAATAGGTGAGTGATCACACTATCCTGATTACCTGGACCGTGAAGATCTTTCTGGTACAGATCTTCTGTGAATTCTTGCCACTTCTTCTTAATATCTTCTGCTTCTGTTAGGTCCATAACATTTCTGTCTTTATCGATCCCATCTTTGCATGAAATATCCCTTGGTATCTCTAATTTTCTTGAAGAGATCGCTAGTCTTTTCCACTCTGTTGTTTTCCTCTATTTCTTTGCATTGTTCACTCCTGAAGGCTTTCTTATCTCTCCTTGCTATTCTTTGGAACAATGTGTTCAGATGCTTATATCTTTCCTTTTCTCCTTTGCTTTTCTCTTCTCTTCTGTTCACAGCTATTTGTAAGGCCTCCTCAGACAGCAATTTTGCTTTTTTGCATTTCTTTCTGTTGGGAATGGTCTTGATCCTTGTTCCTGTATAATGTCACGAACCTCCATCTATAGTTCATCAGGCACTCTATCAGATCCAATCCATTAAATCTATTTCTCACTTCCACTGTATAATCATCAGAGATTTGATTTAGGTCATACCTGAACTGTCTAGTGGTTTTTCAAACTTTCTTCAATTTAAGTCTGAATTTGGCAGTAAGAACTTCATGATCTGAGCCAGTCAGCTCTCTGTCTTGTTTTTGCACACTGTATGGAGCTTCTCCACATTTGGCTACAAAGAATATAATCAGTCTGATTTCAGTTTTGACCATCTGATGATGTCCATGTGTAGAGTCTTCTCTTGTGTTGTTGGCAGAGGGTGTTTGCTATGACCAGTGCGTTCTCTTGGCAAAATTCTATTATTTGCCCTGCTTCATTCTGTACTNCTACAAAGAATATAATCAGTCTGATTTCAGTTTTGACCATCTGATGATGTCCATGTGTAGAGTCTTCTCTTGTGTTGTTGGCAGAGGGTGTTTGCTATGACCAGTGCGTTCTCTTGGCAAAATTCTATTATTTGCCCTGCTTCATTCTGTACTCCAAGGCCAAATTTGCCTATTATTCCAGGTGTTTCTTGACTTCCTACTTTTGCATTCCAGTCCCCTATAATGAAAAGGACATCTTTATTGGGTGTTAGTTCGAAAAGGTCTTGAAAGTCTTCATAGAACAGTTCAACGTCAACTTCTTCTGCATTACTGGTTGGGGCATAGATTTGGATTACCTGATATTGAGTGGTTTGCCTTGGAAAGGAACAGAGATCATTCTGTCGTTTTTGAGAGGGCATCCAAGTACTGCATTTTGGACTCTTTTGTTGACCATGATGGCTACTCCATTTCTGCTAAGGGATTCCTGCCCACAGTAGTAGATATAATGGTCATCTGAGTTAAATTCACCCATCCCAGTCCATTTTAGTTCGCTGATTCCTAGAATGTCAATGTTCACTCTTGCCATCCCGTTTGACCACTTCCAATTTGCTTTGATTCTTGAACCTAACATTCCAGGTTCCTTTGCAATTTCTCTTTACAGCATTAGACCTTGCTTGTTTCATCAGTCACATCCACAACTGGGTATTGTTTTTGCTTTGGCTCCATCCCTTCAGTCTTTCTGGAGTTATTTCTCCACTGATCTCCAGTAGGATATTGGGCACTTACCGACCTGGGAGTTCCTCTTTCAGTATCCTCTCATTTTGCCTTTTCATACTGTTCATGGGGTTCTCAAGGCAAGAATACTGAAGTGGTTTTCCATTCCTTTCTCCAGTGGACCACATTCTGTCAGCCCTCTCCATCATGACCCGTCTGCCTTGGGTGGCCCCTCATGGCATGGCCTAGTTTCATTGAGTTAGACAAGGTTGTGGTCCATGTGATCAGATTGGCTAGTTGTCTGTGATTATGGTCTCAGTGTGTCTGTCCTATGATGCCGTCTCACAACACCTACCATCTTACTTGGGTTTCTCTTACCTTGGTTGTTGGGTATCTATTCATGGCTGTTCCAGCAAAGTGCAGCCACTGCTCCTTACCTTGGATGAGGGGTATCTCATCAGGGCAGCCCCTCCTGACCTTGAACGTGGAGTAGCTCCTCTCGGCCCTCCTGCACCTGCACAAAACCTTTACTGGTGTAGAAAATACAAATCTCTGTGCCAACCACAAGTAAAATGAAGTCGCTCAGTCATGTTTGACTCTTTGTGACTCCATGGACTGTAGCCCACCAGGCTCCTCCATCCATGGAATTTTCTAGGCAAGAGTACTGGAGTGGGTTGCCATTTCCTTCTCCAGGGGATCTTCACATTCCCAGGGATCAAACCAGGGTCCCACATTGCAGGCAGACGCTTTGCCATCTGAGCCACCAGGGAATCAAGCTTTCACAAATCAAAAAGATAGTAAACTGAACATAAGAGATGACTTGCAAGTGATGTATCTGATAAGTGGTTCTTATGTAAAATAGACTAATACTCTTTGTGACTCCATGGACTGTAGCCCACCAGGCTCCTCCATCCATGGAATTTTCTAGGCAAGAGTACTGGAGTGGGTTGCCATTTCCTTCTCCAGGGGATCTTCACATTCCCAGGGATCAAACCAGGGTCCCACATTGCAGGCAGATGCTTTGCCATCTGAGCCACCAGGGAATCAAGCTTTCACAAATCAAAAAGATAGTAAACTGAACATAAGAGATGACTTGCAAGTGATGTATCTGATAAGTGGTTCTTATGTAAAATAGACTAAGAACAAACAGCACTCAAGTCTCCAAGAAAAAACACAGCACCCTTGTCCCATCCCCCAACACTAACTCCAACCTAAACACTTTATCTCACTCTAACCTATCCCTAAAATCTAAACCTAAGCTAACAATATCCATGTACATTCAAAGGCATCAATCCATCCACAAGAGAGACAGAGAGAAAGAGAAAAAGGAAGACAGAGACTGAATTTCGAAAGGAAAAGAAAGACATGTCTAGAGAGAGACACTGAACAAAAGAGAGGAAATGAGTAGATTTTACAGACCTTTTCATAAATCTGTCTGGAAGTTAGAAGCAATGACAGTGCCCATCCACATCAGAAGTGGGAAAATGACCCAAGCTTATGAGAGTAAAGGAGAAGAATGCAGGGAGTCATTATAGGCTTAGCCACACACAGAAGCCGAGATGGGGCAATTGAACCAGAATCTCAATGGAAAAAGAGGACCAGAAAGTTGAGTCCTCTTTAAATAACAGAAGGTGACCTTCCAGTCTCCCTGTAAGTCCTCCACTGGGGGAGGACTGGGTCCCAAAATAGGCAATAAAGGGAGTGCAGTTGATTTGCCATAGGGATCTGTGGCTTTCTCTCGAGGTGCCACAGGGCTGTCACACCTGCCATCGTGTTTTGAGTCAATACTTGGGGTGACAGTCGAGTCAGTGCAGGGAAATCAGGTCTATCTGGAGTGGTTTGGGACATCAGGGTCTTTTGTAATGGTGGCACGACCCCTGGAGTTCCTCTCGAGTTTCAAGTTGAGACCACCTCCTCTTGAGGTGCGACGGGAATGCCGGGATTCCTTTCCCGATGAAGCAGGGAAATGGACCCTTATCTCGAGATGGGGAGGGAAAAGCGGGGCTCTTCTTGAGTTGTGGCGGGACCCTCAGTGTTCCTCTCGATTGGAGACGGTATGTCAGGGAACTTCTTGAGTTGCATCAAAGGTGTCAAGGACCCTTTCGAGGCTCAAGAGGGAAGGTGGGATTTCCCTCAAGACACTGCAGTGGAAAAGGGCCTCATCTCATGTTGAGGGGAGAATCTCCTGGTTTTTCTCGAGTTGCAGCAGGAAACTTGGGTTCCTCTCAAGTTACAAAGGGGACCTCAGGGACCCGCTCGAGTTGCCTCAGGAAAGTCAAGTCTCCATGGGAGTTGTGAGGGGCCTCTCGGGATTTCTCTCCAGTCAGATCTGGGGCCTAGGTCCTCATCTGGAGTTGAGGCCGGAACCTCAGATTTCCTCTCCAGTGCTGACATGGATCTTGGCGTTCCCAAGGAGTTTCAACAGGGGAGTCAGTTCGCATCTCATGTGGAGACATGGAAGTCCGCTTTCCTCTCAAGCTGTAAAAGTAGTGTCAGGCTCCCTGTTGAGTTGACATAGGGATCTGGTGCTTTCTCTCAAGGTCCTCGATTGGAGACGGTATGTCAGGGAACTTCTTGAGTTGCATCAAAGGTGTCAAGGACCCTTTCGAGGCTCAAGAGGGAAAGTGGGATTTCCCTCAAGACACTGCAGTGGAAAAGGGCCTCATCTCATGTTGAGGGGAGAATCTCCTGGTTTTTCTCGAGTTGCAGCAGGAAACTTGGGTTCCTCTCAAGTTACAAAGGGGACCTCAGGGACCCGCTCGAGTTGCCTCAGGAAAGTCAAGTCTCCATGGGAGTTGTGAGGGGCCTCTCGGGATTTCTCTCCAGTCAGATCCAGGGCCTAGGTCCTCATCTGGAGTTGAGGCCGGAACCTCAGATTTCCTCTCCAGTGCTGACATGGATCTCGGCGTTCCTAAGGAGTTTCAACAGGGGAGTCAGTTCGCATCTCATGTGGAGACATGGAAGTCCGCTTTCCTCTCAAGCTGTAAAAGTAGTGTCAGGCTCCCTGTTGAGTTGACATAGGGATCTGGTGCTTTCTCTCAAGGTCCGTTTGGTCAAGGCTATGGTTTTTCCTGTGGTCATGTATGGATGTGAGAGTTGGACTGTGAAGAAGGCTGAGCACAGAAGAATTGATGCTTTTGAGCTGTGGTGTTGGAGAAGACTCTTGAGAGTCCCTTGGACTGCAAGGAGATCCAACCAGTCCATTCTGAAGGAGATCAACCCTGGGATTTCTTTGGAAGGAATGATGCTAAAACTGAAGCTCCAGTACTTTGGGCACCTTATGCGAAGAATTGACTCATTGGAAAAGACCTCAAGATGCCACAGGGCTGTC
Organism: Aepyceros melampus; assembly: GCA_006408695.1. Taxonomy (NCBI): domain Eukaryota; kingdom Metazoa; phylum Chordata; class Mammalia; order Artiodactyla; family Bovidae; genus Aepyceros; species Aepyceros melampus. Next base: position 424,486 of record SJXQ01003498.1, read on the forward strand.
ACATGTCCCATTGCATTTTGAGTTGATACTCGGGGTGGCAGTCGAGTCAGTGCAGGGGAATTGGGCTTATCTGGAGTGGATGGCGACATCGGGGTCTTTTCGAATAGAGGCACAACTCCCGGGGATGTGCTCTAGTTTCAAGGTGAGACCGGCCTCCTCTTGAGGTGCGACAGGAACATCGGGATTCCTTTTCCCATAAAGCAAGGGAAACGACCCTCATCTCCAGTTGAGGAGGGGGAAAACGTGGGTCTTCTTGAGTTGTGGAATGAAACTCGGTGTTCCTCCCAAGTGGGGACGGGTATCTCGGGGGAATTCTTGAGTTGCATAAAGGGTGTCAAGTGCACTTTCAAGAGGGAATCTGGTATTCCTCTCGAGACACTGCTCTGGAAAAGGGCTTCATCTCGCGGTGAGGGGAAAATCTCCTGGTTTTTCTCAAGTTGTGGCGAGAAGCTTGGTGTTCCTCTCCATTTGCGACAGGGACCTCACGGACCTGCTTGTGTTTCCTCAGAGAAGTCAGGTATCTTTCCATGTTGCGAGGGGCACGTAGGGATTCCTCTCCAGTCGCTGCTGGGGAATAGGGCCGTGTTTAGAGTCCTGTTGGTCAACTCAGTGTTCTTCTCCAGTGGCGACAGGGATCTTGGGCTTCCTCTCAAGGTTCAGCAAGGGAGTCAGGCCTCGTCTGGTGTTGGGGCATTGAACTCTGCTTTCCTCTCGAGTTGTCAAAGGGGTGGCAGGCCTCCTGTCGAGTTCAGGCAGGGAATCGGCGCTTTTTCAAGAGGATCAGAAGGGGAGTCTGGCCTCCCATCATATTGTGAGGGGATCCTCAGTGTTCCATTGGAGCCGATGCAGGAGTATCAGGACTTATCTCGAGTTGAGTGGGAACTCGGTGTCTGTTTTCCCTGCAGCAGGATCCGTGGGGTTCCACTCGAGATTCAATAGATGAGACAGGCCTCCTCTGATGGTGCAAGGAGAAATTGGGATTCCTCTTGAGTTGAAGCAGAGAATGGGCCCTCATCTCCACATGAGGTGGGAAACACGGGGCTCTTCTCGAGTTGTGGTGGGAAACTCGGGTTTACTCTCGAGGTGTGATGGGGATCTTTGGGCCCCTTTACTTGCATGAAGGGAGTCAAGCCTCATCTCGAGATTGGAGAGGGCACTCGGGATTGCTCTCTAGGCACTGCAGGAACAAATGGCCTCATGTCACAAGGATGGGGGAATCTCCTGGGTTTTGTCAAGTTGTGGTGGGAGGCTTGGGATTCCTCTCCAGCTACCCCAGGGAACTCAGGGAGCCTCTCGTGTCACCTCAGGGAAGTCAAGTCTCCATTCAAGTTGGGAGGGAAAGCACAGGATTGCTCTGGAGTCATGGCAGGGGAGTCAGGCCTCAATTCACATGGAAGAGGGAATCTCAACGTATTTCTCAAGTTGTGGCAGGACATTTGGGTTCACTCGAGTGGCAACAGGGACCTGAGGGAGCCTCTCATCTTGTGTCTGGGAAGTCAGGAATCCTTTCGAGTTGTTGTCATGGCAGGGGAGTCAGGCCTCAATTCACATGGAAGAGGGAATCTCAACGTATTTCTCAAGTTGTGGCAGGACATTTGGGTTCACTCGAGTGGCAACAGGGACCTGAGGGAGCCTCTCATCTTGTGTCTGGGAAGTCAGGAATCCTTTCGAGTTGTGAGGGGCCTCTCGGGATTTCTCTCGAGTTGGTGCAGGGGACCAGGGCCTCATCTCGAGTTGAGGCAGGAAACTCAGGGTGGCTCTCCAGTTCTGACATGGATCTCGGGGTTCATATGGAGATTCCCCTGGGGAGTCAGCCATCGTCTCGTGTTGAAGCATGGAACTCCGCTTCCCTCTAGAGGTGTAAAAGGGTTGTTGGGCCTCCTGTCGAGTTGAGGTAGGGATCTGGGGCTATTTCTAGAGGTGCCAAGGGGCTCTCAATCCTCCCTTTTTGTTGTGAGTTGATATGTGGGGTTCCATTCCAGTCGTTGCAGGGGAATCAGGCCTTATCTCTGATAATTCTAATTGTGGCACGACCCCTGGAGTTCCTCTCGAGTTTCAAATTGAGACTGCCTTCTCTTGAAGTATGACGGGAATGCCGGGCTCCTTTCCCAATGAAGCAGAGAAATGGACTCTCATCTCGAGATGAGGATGGAAAATCAGGGCTCTTCTTGAGTTGTGCCGGGACTCTCAGTGTACTCTCGAATGGAGATGGGTATATTGGGGAACATCTTGAGTTACCTCAAGAGTGTCAAGGACCCTTTTGAGGCTCAAGAGGGAAGGTGGGATTTCTCTCGAGACACTGCAGCGGAAAAGGGCCTCATCTCGCGTGAAGGGGAGAATCTCCTGGTTGTTCTCAAGTTGCAGCAGAAACCTTGGGATTCCTCTCGAGTTATGACAGGGACCTCAGGGACCCGCTTGTGTTGCCTCAGGAAAGTCAAGTCTCCAGGCGATTTGTGAGGGATCTCTTGGGATTTCTCTCCAGTCGGTGCAGGGGCATAGGTCCTCATCTCGAATTGAGGTCAGAACCTCAAATTTCCTCTCCAGTGCTGACATTCGTGTTGAAGCATGGAACTACGCTTCCCTCTAGAGGTGTAAAAGGGTTGTTGGGCCTCCTGTCGAGTTGAGATAGGGATCTGGGGCTATTTCTAGAGGTGCCACGGGGCTCTCAGTCCTCCCTTTGTGTTGTGAGTTGATATGTGGGGTTCCATTCCAGTCGTTGCAGGGGAATCAGGCCTTATCTCTGATAATTCTAATTGTGGCACGACCCCTGGAGTTCCTCTCGAGTTTCAAATTGAGACTGCCTTCTCTTGAAGTATGACAGGAATGCCGGGCTCCTTTCTCAATGAAGCAGAGAAATGGACTCTCATCTCGAGATGAAGATGGAAAATCAGGGCTCTTCTTGAGTTGTGCTGGGACTCTCAGTGTACCTCTCGAATGGAGATGGGTATATTGGGGAACATCTTGAGTTACCTCAAGGGTGTCAAGGACCCTTTCGAGGCTCAAGAGGGAAGGTGGGATTTCTTTCGAGACACTGCAGCAGAAAAGGGCCTCATCTCGCGTGGAGGGGAGAATCTCCTGGTTGTTCTCAAGTTGCAGCAGAAACCTTGGGATTCCTCTCGAGTTATGACAGGGACCTCAGGGACCTGCTTGTGTTGCCTCAGGAAAGTCAAGTCTCCAGGCAAGTTGTGAGGGATCTCTTGGGATTTCTCTCCAGTTGGTGCAGGGGCATAGGTCTTCATCTCGAGTTGAGATCGGAACCTCAAATTTCCTCTCCAGTGCTGACATGGATCTCAGGGTTCCTATGGAGTTTCAAAAGGGGAGTCAGGCCTCATCTCATGTGGAGACATGGAAGTCCACTTTCCTCTCTACCAGGGTCCAGCCCCAGTTGGATCCAAGATATCCAGAGCAAGGACAGTGAGGCAAGAGAGGTATATAGATATAGAGAGAGATAAGGAAAGAATTTGAAGTTAAGAGAAGGGAGGAGAGAAAATTGTGGAGACATGGAAGTCCACTTTCCTCTCTACCAGGGTCCAGCCCCAGTTGGATCCAAGATATCCAGAGCAAGGACAGTGAGGCAAGAGAGGTATATAGATATAGAGAGAGATAAGGAAAGAATTTGAAGTTAAGAGAAGGGAGGAGAGAAAAGAGGCTGATATTCCTTGGTTTAAGCAGAAAGCCAATAAAGCCTCAGACAAGAGACTTGCTGTGTTCACATAGGCTTCAGGCACCCTCTTGAATAGCGGATCATGCCCCACCTTGGGTCCCTTCTCAAGTGGGTCTTAGAAGCCCAGGCAGGAAGGTGAACTCAGAAGGCCCCTGCATTCCAAGGAATTCGCCTGAAAAAGAGATAAAGAGAGAAAGAAAGTATGACATGGGGAGGCCAAGCTTGTGCAAGACCCGTAACTTTATTTTCAAAGGAGCTTATATACCCTACGTTTTACATAATGGAAGATGCAGAGTCATGCAGGGGCAGCAGTCCTGACCCTTATCGATACCAGGCTTTCATTCTGCATTCCTTTCTGTATACAAATGGTCTCAGGTGTAAATACTTGGAGTGACAGTTGAGTCAGCTCAGGGGAATCAGGTTTATCTGGAGTAGATTGGGACATCTGGGTCTTTTTGAGTTGTGGTACTACCCATGGAGTTCCTCTCCAGTTTCAAATTGAGACCACCTCCTCTTGAGGTGCGAGGGGAACGCTGGGATTCCTTTCCCAACAAAGCAGGGAAATTGACCTTTATCTTGAGATGAGGAGGGAGAAACAGGGCTCTTCTTGAGTTGTGGTGGGACACTCAGTATTCCTCTTGAGTAGAGACAGGTATGTCAGGGAACTTCTTGAGTTGCATCAAGGGTGTCAAGGACCCTTTCAAGGCTCAAGAAGGAAAGTGGGATTTCTCTCGAGATGTTGCAGTGGAAAAGGGCCTCATCTTGCGATGAGGGGAGAATCTCCTGGTTTTTCTCGAGTTGTGGCAGGAAACTTGGGGTTCCTCTTGAGTTACGATGGGGACCTCAGGGACCCGCTCGTGTTATCTCAGGAAAATCCAGTCTTCATGTGAGTTGCGAGGGGCCTTTCCAGATTCCTCTCCAGATGGTGCCAGGGCCCACGTCCTCATCTTGAGTTGAGGCCAGAACCTCAGATTTCCTCTCCAGTGCTGACATGGATTTCAGGGCTCCTATGGAGTTTCAACAGGGGAGTCAGGCCTCTATCTGGAGTAGATTGGGACATCTGGGTCTTTTTGAGTTGTGGTACTACCCATGGAGTTCCTCTCCAGTTTCAAATTGAGACCGCCTCCTCTTGAGGTGCAAGGGGAACGCTGGGATTCCTTTCCCAACAAAGCAGGGAAATTGACCTTTATCTTGAGATGAGGAGGGAGAAACAGGGCTCTTCTTGAGTTGTGGTGGGACACTCAGTATTCCTCTTGAGTAGAGACAGGTATGTCAGGGAACTTCTTGAGTTGCATCAAGGGTGTCAAGGACCCTCTCAAGGCTCAAGAAGGAAAGTGGGATTTCTCTCGAGATGTTGCAGTGGAAAAGGGCCTCATCTTGCGATGAGGGGAGAATCTCCTGGTTTTTCTCGAGTTGTGGCAGGAAACTTGGGGTTCCTCTTGAGTTATGATGGGGACCTCAGGGACCCGCTCATGTTATCTCAGGAAAATCCAGTCTTCATGCGAGTTGCGAGGGGCCTTTCCAGATTCCTCTCCAGATGGTGCCAGGGCCCACATCCTCATCTTGAGTTGAGGCCAGAACCTCAGATTTCCTCTCCAGTGCTGACATGGATTTCAGGGTTCCTATGGAGTTTCAACAGGGGAGTCAGGCCTCGTCTCAAGAAGGAAGGTGGGTGTCTAGACATGGAAGTCTGCTTTCCTCTAGAACTGTAAGAGTAGAGTCAGCCTTCCTGTTGAGTTGATATAGGGGTCTGTGCCTTGCTTTCGAGGAGCCACAGGGCTGTCACACCTCCCATTGTGCTGTGAGTCAATACTCGGGGAGACAGTCAAGTCAGTGCAGGCGAATCAGGTTTATCTGGAGTAGACTGGGAAATCTGGTTCTTTTTGAATTGTGGCACGACCCTGGAGCTCCTCTCGAGTTTCAAGTTGAGTTGATATAGGGGTCTGTGCCTTGCTTTCGAGGAGCCACAGGGCTGTCACACCTCCCATTGTGCTGTGAGTCAATACTCGGGGAGACAGTCAAGTCAGTGCAGGCGAATCAGGTTTATCTGGAGTAGACTGGGAAATCTGGTTCTTTTTGAATTGTGGCACGACCCTGGAGCTCCTCTCGAGTTTCAAGTTGAGACCGCCTCCTCTTGAGGTGCTACGGGAACTCCGGGATTCCTTTCCTGATGAAGCAGAGAAATGGACCCTCATCTCGAGATGAGGAGGGGAAAATGGGGTTCCTCTTGAGTTGTCGTGGGACCCTCAGTGTTCCTCTTGAGTGGAGACGGGGATGTTGGAGAACTTCTTGAATTGCATCAAGGGTGACAAGGAGCCATTCGAGGCTCAAGAAGGAAGGTGGGATTTCCCTCAAGACGCTGCAGCAGAAAAAGGTCTCATCTCATGTGGAGGGGAGAATCTCCTGGTTTTTCTCGAGTTGCCAAGGAACATTGGGGTTCCTCTCGAATTACGACAAGGACCTCAGGGACCAGCTCATGTTGCCTCAGGAAATTCAAATACCATGTGAGTTTCAAGGGGCCTGTCGGAATTCCACTCCAGTCAGTACAGGGTCCTTGGTCCACATTTCGAGTTGAGGCCAGAACCTCAATGTCCCTCTGCAGTGCTGATATGGAACTCGGGGTACCTATGGAGTTTCAACAGGGGAGTGAGGCCTCATCTCGTGTAGAGACATAGAAGTCCGCTTTACTCTCAAGCTGTAAAAGTAATGTCAGCCTTCCTGACGAGTTGGCATAGGGATCTGTGGCTTGCTTTCTAGGTGTAACAGAGCTTTCACACCTCCCATCGTGTTTTGATTCGACACTTGAGGTGACAGTCGAGTCAGTGAGGGGAATCGGTTTTATCTGGAGTGGACTGGGATGTCTGGATCTTTTTGAATTGTGGCACGACCCCTGGAGCTCCTCTCGAGTTTTAAGTTGAGATCGCCTCCTCTTGAGGTGCGACGGAAACGCCGGGATTCCTTTCCCAACAAAGCAGAGAAATGGACCCTCATCTCGCGATGAGGAAATATCGGGGCTCTTCCTGAGTTGTGGCGGGACACTTAGTGTTCCTCTCGAGTGGAGATGGGTATGTTGGGGAACTTTTTGAGTTGCATCAAGGGTATCAAGGACCCTTTCGAGGCTCAAGAGGGAAGGTGGGATTTCTCTTGAGATGCTGCAGCAGAAAAGGGCCACTTCTCACATTGAGAGGAGAATCTCCTGGTTTATCTCAAGTTGCAGCAGGAACCTTGGGGTTCCTCTCAAGTTACGACAGGGACATCAGGAACCCGCTCATGTTGCCTCAGGAAAGTCAAGTCTCCATGCGAGTTGCAAGGGGCCTCTCGGGATTCCTCTCTGGTTGGAACAGAGGCCTAGGTCCTCATCTCACGTTGAGGCCAGAACTTCAGGATTCCTGTCTGGCTTCTTCCTGGCCTAAGCTCCACACTTCCCTTTCCTTTTGACCTAAAACCCAGGCCTGCTTGGAGACGGGTTACAGTTGGTTGTTTCCAAACTGCCAGGGGCCTACGTGATGAAAGCTCTGTCAGAGGTAAAGGAAGAACAACTAGATGAATTCTCATGCTGTTGATGGGCACCTAGACTCAGCACTGCATGGAATGAAACAGGCTCCCAGTTCCCTGTGTTGCGTTTGCAGCTCCACACCCAGAGTATGACTTCATCTTCGCCAAGAAAGTTCCTGACATACTTAGGTTCACTAGAGCACTCCAACACAACAGAGAAGTGCTGATGTGGTTTTGGCTTGCCTGTGTGTTTCAGCTCCCTACCGCATCCCCAGCTCAGCAGAACCAGCCCATGAGTGAAGACCTTCATGAAGTGCTTTTCCCCCAGGCCTGGAAGTGGAGTTCACAGCAGATGGGGTAGAAAGCCTGTTTGGGGGATGAGGAGGTAGCTAACCCTTGTGTGTTTCCAAGCATTTATCTGGAAGGACCATGCTCGTTTCTACAAGGGGAGAGCTCCAGATCTGCTCAGAGGCCCGATATTGCAGCATCACAGACAAGATTCTGCTCTGCCCTTGGAGAGCCTTGCCTAGACATTCCTAGCTTCAAGCCTTACTGCCCAGGAAGGAGAAGGCTGCAGGAGTGTGGGAGACAAGATTGTCGCCTTACTGGCCCCAGCTACACTCTTGCCTTTCCTTCCACCAAGGACCCAGGCCTACTTGGAGAGGGGTTAAGGTCTGGTTCTTTCCAAACTGCCTAGGTCTACAGCAATGAGAGCCCTGTTAGAGGTAAGCTAAGAGCAACTGGATGGATTCTCCAGCTGTTGCTTGGCTGCTCAGACTCAGCTCTGCACAGAGAGAATCAGGCTCCCAGTGCCCCTGTGTGGTGTATGCAGCTCCACACCCAGAGTGTGACTCCATCCACGCCAAGATATTTCCTCACAGGTTTAGGTTCACTAGAGCTCTCCTACACAGCAGAGACGTGTGGATGTGGCTTTGGCCTTGCCCGGTGTGTTTTTGAGCTCCCTACCATAGTCACAGCTCAGGGGAACCAGCCCCTGAGAAAGACCTCCAGGAAGTGCTTTTCCACAAGGCTGGAAGCAGACTTCACAGTTCATGGGGAAGCAAGCCTCCTTTGGGGAAGAAGAGGCTGTGAATGGACGTGTGTTTTCAAGCCTTCATTTTAAAGGATTGTGCTCACTTTTACAACAGGAGAGCTCCAGATCCGCTCAGAGGCCCAATATTGCAGCATCACGGCACAGATTCTGCTCTGCCCTTTACGAGCCTTGCCTAGACATCCCTATATTCTAGCTTTACTGCCCAGGAAGGAGCAGGCTGAAGGAGTGTCGGAGACATGACCTGCGCCTTACAAACTTCAGCCCCATTTTGCCTTTCAATTCGACCAAGGACCCAGGCCTACTTGGAGAGGGGTTAGGGTCCGGTTGTTTCCCAAAACTGCCTAGGTCTAAAGCAATGAGAGCTCTGTCAGAGGTAAGGAAAGAGCAACTGGATGAATTTTAGAGCTGTTGCTTGGCCGTCTAGATTCAGCACCGCATTAAGAGAAACAGGCTTTCAGTACCCCCGTGTGGAGTATGCAGCTTGACACTCAGAGTGTGACTCCATCCACACCAAGAAAGTTCTTGACAGTCTTAGGTTCACTAGAGCTCTCCTGCACAGCAAAGATGTTTGGATATAGTTTTGGCATTGCCTCTGTGCTTGGGCTCCCTGCTTCAGCCCCACCGCATGGGAACTAGCCCCTAGAAGAGACCTCCAGAAAGCACTTTACCTCCAGGCCTGGAAATGGAGTTCACAGTATGCGGGGAAGTAAGCCTCCTTGGGGAAGAAGAGGCAGTGAACTGCCGTATGTTTGCAAGCTTTCATTATGAAGGACCGTGCCTGCTTCTACAGTGGGATGGCTCCATTGTAGAAGCGGGCACGGTCCTTCAAGATCTGCTCAGAGGCCCTATATTGCAGCGTCATGGCACAGATTCTGCTCTCCCTTTGCAAGCCTTGTCAAGACATTCCTCATTACTAGCCTTACTGCCTAGGAAGGAACAGGCTACAGGAGTGTGGGAGACATGCCTGGCANAATAAGCAGGGTGACAATATACAGCCTTGACGTACTCCTTTTCCTATTTGGAACCAGTCTGTTGTTCCATGTCCAGTTCTAACTGTTGCTTCCTGACCTGCATACAGATTTCTCAAGAGGCAGGTCAGGTGGTCTGGGATTCCCATCTCTTTCAGAATTTTCCACAGTTTACTGTGATCCACACAGTCAAAGGCTTTGGCATAGTCAATAAAGCAGAAATAGATGTTTTTCTGGAACTCATTCCCAGTGAGGGACTATGAAGAATATAAATGATTGGCCTCGGAGGTGGTGGACTAAACACTCTCCATCTGCTAAATGTCCTCTGTATTTTAGTTAAATTCTATTTCCATCTAACTTTACCCAGCTTGGATATCGGTTCTATTCTTGCCTCTCAGTTTGGTTTGACCCCGCTTCCTATGACGATTTGTCATGCGACTCCTTGTCATTTTTATTAGTTTCCTACTATAGTGACCTATTCTGTCAATTACACAGGTTATTGACATCTAATTATGGTAGTTTTTTCTCTTTCAATAGTTGGTCTACAATTATCTTATTAAAAAAAACTTTTTGTGAACATAGTCTTCCCTAACTTCATGATACATATTTTATGCTATGTTAGATAAACTCACTGACCATGGCCCAGAAACCAACATCATATATGTTGATATTAATCTGTGTGACTAGTTGTTCATTTCCCAGTAGTTAGCCAAATTAATTATAGAGGAGAGACACACAGATGGGAATCCCAGGTAGAATTATCATCAGTGTGTCGCTCCTCTATAATTAATTTGGCTCACTTAGTTCAGTCGCTCAGTCGTGTCCAACTCTTGGCGACCCCATGAATCGCAGCACGCCAGGCTTCCCGGTCCATCACCAACTCCCGGAGTTCACTCAGACTCACGTCCATTGANCTAAGGCCCACTTGACTTCACATTCCAAGATGTCTGGCTCTAGATTAGTCAACACATCATCATGATTATCTAGGTCATGTAGCTTTGTAATATAGTTTAATATTTATGTAAATGGATATATACCACCCGAGGAGCAAGTTTTTGCCATATATCCCATTTGTCACTCTTCCATCCCCAAAAGTTCTTAAGTATTTTTGCCTGTTATTCTTACAGCTGAGCTATAGAGTAACTATTTCAAAATTTTAAAAAATCTCATTGATATTTTAATTGGAATAGTACTCAACATACAAGTCACGTTGGAAAGAATTAATGATTTTATAAAATAGTGAGAAGTTCTACCCAGCAACGAGATTTGTTTCTCCATTGGTCAAGGCCTTTTTCAATTTTTTCAGTTTTACTGAGGTACAGATTGACACACAAGATTGTGAGATAGGTGAGCATGTCGTGTGGCGATCTGGCACATGCACACACTGAGAAAGGATCCTTCAGGCTCTGATAGCTCTCATACAGTGCTTTAGTTTTCTTCACCTAGGTTTCTTTCATTTCCTGTTAAGTTTCTTTCTTTCCTTAATGCATTTTGGCTATATCAAATGGGATATTTCTCCCAAATCGTGTATAGTAAAGCTACTGATGGAAATATTTAGCTTTAACCTCATCACAGTTTTTTCTAACGGGTTTCCAAGTGTTTCACAGTGTAATGCTATTTTGGCTTCTCATTTACTCTTTTCCAGTATTTCATACTTAATGTTTCTTCTTCCTCCTTCTATTCCTCTTCACCTTCCTTCTCCTTTTTCTTCTCACATTTTTACATCTCAGTTTGGCTACAAATTGCAAAACAAAGTCGTGTTGGAGAAAGTATTGATAGAAGAATCTCGAGGTTAGCTGTTCTTTTGAAATTTAATTTTTATCAATAAAGGTGATATCCTCCCATTATTCTTTTTTGAATATCTTTTGAACATCTAGTAAAATGAGAAAATATATTTTTTGTAGTGGGCCTGTTAATATATTATTTAGTGCATTTAATTTTTGTTGAAAAAGGTATTGGTATCATGCATTCAAAAGAGTTTATGAAATTATATGTAAAAATAAAAAAGTATACATGATATTATAAAAATATACTAAAATGGACACTCATATATCTACCACATAAGGTGAGAAATAGAACATGACCAGCATCTCATCTTTTATTTTGTTTTTTGGCCATACGGTGAGGCATGTGGAATCTTAGTTCCCTGACCAGGGATCAAACCCATGCCCCCTGCAATGGAAGTGTGGAATCTTAACCATTGGACCACCAAGGAAGCCCCTCCTTTCCTTTGGGAGAAAGGGAGCATCTTAGAAGCCCCCTGAGTTCCCTTCATCCAGTCTTAACCAGTCCCTGGTTATGTCCTCCCCTCCCCTATGAAATGAGTCTCTTGATGTTTAGGCTAATCCTGTCCTTGCTTTTGTTTATGGTTTCCCCGCATCTGTGTATTTTCCTAAACAGGGCTGAGAAGGAAACATAATCCTAACTGCGAAACGAAAGGCCACTCTTGCACTCTTCCAGGATGAGAGATGCTGAACAGAGCTTCTGGGTTCTGGTGTGGCTTTGGCGTCCCTGAGAGTTTACAAGACCCTTTGCTGGGAATAACTGTGGAGCCCATCTTGAGGGAGTCCTGAAAAACCCAGAGCTCACTGCCGTGAGAGCTGTAGCTGTGAACTAGACCTCGGACATCTGGATGGAATGTGGTCAGGGCAGTAGGCTGCGCTGTGCTCTCTGCTGCTGCTTCTTAAACACTTTTTATTCTATATTGGAGTATTTCTGACTCACAATGTCACGACAGATTCCGGTGCTCAGCAGAGAGACTCAGCCATACATACACATGTATCCATTCTCCCCCAACTCCCCTCCCATCCAGGCTGCCACACAACAGTGTGTGCTCTCTGCTTCTGAGCTCACTCCCATCTTCTCTCAGGAGCAGGCCACGGGGGGACCCTTCCTCAGCAGGTGTGGAAGGGTGAACAGCAGCCTCACTGTACTCAGTCAAGACAAGGCAAGTACCGCAACACCGACTGGGGCAGGCTCACCCAGACATTCTGAACTGAGAGTCTAAAGATGGTGCAAGGATCTCGATGACAACTGTCAACGTGTCCATCTCTTGAGTCAGTCACACTGCTCCGATCTGAACCTGTGTCCCTTTACATGAGGCACACAGCTGACGCCCTGGCATCCCCCTTCACCATCTTCCCAGGAGATCCTTTTGCCTCTCTCCTGTGACAGATTTCCTATGCTTTCCAGAAAACCTGCATGAAAGATAAACTTTTTGAAATCTTGTGTTTCTGAAAAATCTATATATTCTATCTTTTTACTTAATAGATAACTTGAATGAATCCAAATCCAAAGCCTTTCTTATATGTAATCCTTTGTATGTTACTTTTTTTTTTTTTTTCTTTTTGAAAGTTTCTTGACTCTTCTCTTTAATTTGCCTGGGTATGGGTTTATTTTCATCCAACCAACCCTTATAATCCAGTAACTCATATCCTTCTGTTCTGGAAAATTTCCTCCAATTAGTTCATTTATGATTTTCTCCCTTTCATTTTTCTCTTTTTAGAATTTATATTATTTCTATTTAGATTATTTCTATTATCCTGAAAGTGTCCTTTAAAATTCTTATCAACAAGAATGTACTTTATAGCACAGAGAACTCTACTCAACCCTCTGTAATGGCATATTTGGGAAAATAATCTTAAAAATAATATACATAAGCATACGTATAACTGATTCACTTTGCTGTACACCTGAAACTATAATAACACATTGTAAATCAACTATATTCCGATTTTTAAAACGCTCTCATCTTTCCTCTCCTTCATTCCCACATTTTCTATCTCTTTTGCGTTTGTTTTACTTTCCAGGGAGATTCAGTCAGCTTTACCTGCCTGTCTTTCTGTTGATTTTTTTGTTTCTGCTCTCATGACTTTATTTCTCAAGACATAATTGTTGCTTTTGCTATTCTCGGGAGGTTTCTTTGTATAGTAACTTGTTCTTGTTTCATGGGTGCAGATCTTATCCCTCTAAGGATACTGGGTCTTTTTGACCCTCTCTTCTCTCTGGGTAATCTGTTTCCTTGAAGTTACTTTTTTTCTGATTGTTTTCTTACTCTCTTCTGCCTTTGCAAATTCCCTAAATGTCTGGCAATCTTTGGCTATGATTAAGATTGTGGGGATGGGAGGGCAGCTAGTCAGAAACTTTGAGCTCAGAGAGAGGCTGGGTTTGCCACTACCGCGTGCGCTAGCTGGGCTGTTTCTGTCAGTAACTTTAGGTCTTTCCTCTTGGACTGGTGAAATACCGCAGAGTAGTGTCATCTCCTGTCTAGGTCCTACTCCCAGCACTTGGGGAGCCTGATGGTGACAGAAAGCTCAGCATCTCTGCATTTCACCATTCCGTGTGGCAAGGTCAACTGATCCTTTGGATTTCAGTATTTTTCAGTGTGGTATCTCCATTGACAACTGGTGCTCCAACCCAGACACCTTCTATCTTATCTTCAGCAGAAAACTCCCCAGACTCTCGCTGGGATATGAGAGGAGCTGTTGCCCAGGGGTTTGGAGCTAGGGGAGAGATGGAGGAATCTAACTGCCCATTCTGGTCCTTATCCTAGCAACCTCTTCCACTTTTCACTTCTGGGAATCCATAGGTACCACGGAGAAGTTCTCCATGCCTCTGAGAATCTTGCAATGCAGATCCAGTTAGCTTTCAGCTCCCGTCAGCCGTGATAGCTGACATGAGTTTTTCCTTGGCGCTGATAAGTCAGTGCTGGTCTGCCATTCTGCTTCAAAAATGTTGTGGCTGTTGTCTTTTTCCATGTTCTGTCTATCCTTATAGGTTTATCTCTTGATTTAAAAACCCTCTTTATTGAAGTTTTAGGGGGGTTTTGGGAAGGAGTGAAAGTAGATGTACACATTCAATTGCCATCTTAACCCAGAACCCTAACTTCCTTTTTCAATATGTTTTTAAAAATATAATTCCTGGGAATCACCTTCCTTGGTCATGGAAGGCTGTTATTTTAATGTATTGGAGTATGTTTATTTCTGTCTTTCCATTTAGAAGTCTTCTGTGAACATGATTAGCAGGAAATGAGCCTTTCTATGAGGAGGATTAAAGGAAAATGTCTCTAGTGGGATAACTTTTATTAAGTATATGAGAGAAGCCCAGAAGCTGGATCTCAGTATGCAGTCTCCAGGCAGCCTCTAAATGACAAGGTGGGGAGGAGTTTCCCTACTAGAGGAAGGACCCTATAGCGATCCCTGAGGGTGCATCCAGGGAATGCCCTTGGCAATGTTTTGTTTAGTGACTCAGAATAAATCCCAGATTTCATCAGTGATGTGCCCTGGAAGGGTGAGAGGTGTTCAGTCAGTGGCCTGATTTTACTTTACACCAATTGTGGGAATTCTGTGATAAGAAAGTGAGCCCTGGATGCCTTTCTGAAATGCTACCCATTGCCCATTTGGGCCCCAGAATCGTTCATTCATTTGTTATTCACTTTGCTAATACACAGTGAGCATGCCCCTCGGCCAAGTGCTATGCTGGCCATACCTGAGACAGACCCGCCCTAGGTAACACTTTAAGCACCCAGTCCCCAGTCTTACAGAGCAGCAAGTTAGAGGGATCAGGGTAACATCCAAGGCTGTAATCTGGTGACACATTTTCTCTCTGTGTAGCTTGTAATGAGGACTAAAGTGAGGAGATGCCTAAGCACCCACCATAGTCAGATGTCTGGATTTTTCCAGGACAGCTTTATATGGTGCAGAGAACCCACTGTGTTTTATGTTTTCCTGATACATTCAAATAGGAGTATTTTGGGGATTTAGAGATTCAAGTCTGCATAAACCAGCCAGTACTACTTAAATCAGTCACTGCAACAGAACCACAGGGTCCCTGAAGTGTCCACAGTAACTGCCCTGCTCTTGAATAATCTTCCACACTGGCCTGGGTGCTCTTATATTCCTGGGCTAACACTCTTTGACAGAGAAGGCAATGGCAACCCACTCCAGGACTCTTGCCTGGAAAATCCCACGGATGGAGGAGCCTGGAACGCTGCAGTCCATGGGGTCGCTGAGAGTCGGACATGACGAGCAACTTCACTTTCACTTTTCACTTTCATGCGTTGGAGAAGGAAATGGCAGCCCACTCCAGTGTTCTTGCCTGGAGAATCCCAGGGATGGGGGAGCCTGGTGGGCTGCTGTCTGTGGGGTCGCACAGAGTCAGACACGACTGAAGCAACTTAGCAGTAGCAGCAACACTCTTTGACTTCACTGTTCTCTTGGCCATTATTAGAAACAAGTTGTAAACCACTTCTCACAAGGCTCTTTAAGTTCTTTTTTTTTTTTTTTTTGAGAACTCAGTCTTAGCAAAAAGAAATGTTACACACGGATTGAGCCTTGGCTGTTCATCTATGAAATATTGCAGGCACTTCCAACTATTGAAAGCCACCAGGTGATGGAGAAGACAGCAGAGAGACTGAGTTCAGGTTGCCAAACTGTGCCATCTTGGACAAATTCCTGAGTTATTTTTTACCCCCAAGCCTTAATTTACCTATCTGTGAAATGGGTACACCCTCAGAGTTGTTGTCAGGGACTAATGAAACAAGGGGTGTGGACGTGCTTATTACACTTTCCACTCACGGCTTAATAAACATAGTGGTTCTTCTTGCCCGGGTGCCACCCTGGGCAGGCTGCGGTGTGTGTGCACGCGCATGTGTGCACACGAGTGTGCACGCGGTGCTCTAGCCCGCGGTGTTTCCTGGGGAGGGCATGCGAGTGGATGTGTGTGATGGGCCGCCCTGGGAGCGTGCGGCTGCCGGCACCAGGATGAGAGCACTCCGTGACCCGGACGAGCCGAGGGGGCGTCGGGCGCTGGGAGCACCGGCCAGACTCGGTGGAGCGTCGCCCAGCCGGGCGCCTGGGTCGCCGCGACCGCCCCCTTTCCGAGGACTTGGCCGAGGAGACCCGCCTGCGGGAGAGGAGCAGGTCTGCTGTCTGGGCAGAGGGAGAGGGAGGTGTGTGTGCGCGCGCGTGTATGTGTGTGCGCGTGTGCCTGTCTGTGGGGGTGGGTGTGTAGGAATGTGCGTGTGGAGGGGGATGATGGTGTGTGATGTGTATCTGTATTCTGACTGTGTGAATGTGTGTAGGGGTGTGTGCGCCTCTGTGTCTGTGTATATGTGTCTGTGAGGTAGGGGTATGTGTGTGTGTGAGAGCAGACTGGAAGCTCACAGAGCTTGGATCTGACCCATGTAGGAGGGAGGGGGCTTGGCAGGACTGAATGTGTGTGTGTTTGTGTGTGTGTGCACTTAGGCGCAGGGATGTGTGAAGGGTGAGTAGGTGAGTGTGGGTCAGGGTGCTAGGTGTGGCCGTGCGTGTGATGTAACAGTAGTGGGTACACATGTGTGCCCCCTGGCTTCCCCTCCCCTGCCCCTTCCAGCTTTGTGTGCCTGGGGTGGGTCAGGCGTGTACTGCAGCCAGCCCTTGGTCCAGCTTGCCTTCCTGGCCATCTTTCCCCCAGGAAGCCAGAGATGGCCAGGCCATCCCTCCTCCCAGTACTTCTAGGGTTAAGGGATGGAGAGCAAGCCAAACCCCAGGCAAGAGGGAAAAGGCTGAAGGGGCAGAGCTTCTGCCAGCCCAGGGCGCCCTGCTTCCCTGGCCAGAGCCGCTTTCTCCAACCTCTGCCATCACTCACCCTGTGCTTTACCCCTCCAGGGCTCCCTGGGTCTGAGTGAGAGTGAGGCTGGAGCAAGCGTGGGAATAGGGGGACACTCATCTGTGAGGGGAGCTTGTTCACAGTTCTGTTATCAGAAGGGTCCTTGGCACGTAGTAGGCCTGATACTCTAGGGCAAAAGGAGGAAAGGGGAAGAAAGGAAGGGAGGGGATCAGAGTCTGGGAGTCAAGTCCATGCGCTCTGTTATCCGTCAAGGGTGAGGGCAGCTGGATGCAGTCAGACCCCAGGCCTCAGACTGAGCAGGTGGGGTTGGGGGGTGGGCAGTTAGAGAGAAGGAGCCTTAGCAAGAAGGGAAGGGGAACTGCAGGGGAGAGACTGGTGCTGGGGCCTGAATGTTCAGCAAGAAGCTGGCTACTCTCCTTGGGCAGAAGCCTTTGTGTCTTGCCCCCACCACCTGCTTCTCCTGGATCTTCAGCCTCTCTTGGAGGCATCAGATTCCAACCCACTAGGGCTCATAGCACTTCTCCTCTCTCCAGAACTTTCGTGTGCAAAGGTGCGGAAGACTCAAGCTCGCGGCCCCACCAGGCCATGGCAGGGTACAGCTATCTGGGGCTGGGGCTGTTCTGCTGGGTCCTGCTTGCTGTTCCTGTGGGCCCTCAGCCTGCCTCCTCTGTCCCAGGGGCCCCTCTCACCACTTTGACCCCTCCGCCCCAGAGTGAGGCCTCTATGCTGTCTCTCAACCTGGGACTTAACTTCAAATTCCACCTTCGGGGACCAGCTGCTGTCTGGGGGAACCCTGTCACGGAGACCCAGGCACTTTCTCCCAGGCCAAGCCGGGAGCCCAAGGAAGAGGCAGCCAATGGGCTGAGGACTGACCCGCTTTGGGAACTGCTGATGGGCTCTCTTGGAAACTCCCCCCCAGAGTGGGGCTCTGCAGAAGGCAGCTCTACTCCGTGGGCCTCCTCCCCAGCTCTGGAGTCCGCATCCCTCCTCTTGCGGCCCGCTGACAGGCCCACTGCACCCTATCGGCCCGGGATGGGCACTGTGACCTGGGACACTGCTCTGACAGCCACAGCGCCTTCATCCAGCACTCCCAGGCTCCGCCAGGGTGAGCTGGAGCTGAAGTTTGATGTGGCGCTGAGAGCAGGCGCAGCCCCTACGCTCGGACATCGAACACTGCCCCTGCTGCCCAGCCTGCGGGCCAGCCTGGCGAGATTGCTGGGCGCCTGGGGCCCTTTGGTGAGTACCCACCCCCTCCCAAGGAGAGCTGCTGCTGGGCCGTGCGTCGGTAGGAGGAAGCTTCAGCATGGGGTTCCTTTTGCAGGGTTCTTTGGCACTACAGTGTCCCCGCTCCGGAACTTATCAGGCCCGAGCCCCCCAGGCCCAATTACATCCCCAGGCTCTGCCTCTGGAGTTTCCGATTCTCCAGGTGAGTGTCTATTTCACTGCAACAAACGTTTATAGAACACCTCTAAATGAAAGTGCCTCCTTTTTTCTCTGACTTAAGGGGAGCTTGCATTCCTTCTTCCAGGCCGTGGGATACAGCCACTGCTCCCATGGGAAATGCCCTCTTTGTCATACAAAGTCTGGTTTGGCCCTTGTAGTTTAGCTTCTGGTATACATGTGACTGGTCTTCCCTGGTAGCTCAGCTGGTAAAGAATCTACCTACAATGCAGGAGATGCTGGTTTGATTCCTGGGTTGGGAAGATCCCCCTGGAGAAGGGATTGGCTACCTACTCCAGTATTCTCAGGTTTCCCTGGTGGCTCAGATGGTAAAGAATCCACCTGCAATGCCGGAGACCTGGGTTCAATCCCTGGGTTGGGAAAATCCCCTGAAGGAGAGCATGGCAACCCATTTCAGTATTCTTGCCTGGAGAGTCCCCATGAACAGAGGAGCCTGGTGGGCTACAGTCCATGGGGTCGCAGAGTCGGATACGACTGAGCGGTGAAGCACAGCACGGCATATCCATGTGGCTGGGCTTTCTGGGTGGCATCGGTGGTAAAGAACCCTGCTACCAATGCAGGAGATGTGAGAGACGGGGTAACCCTGGGTGAGGAAGACCCCTGGGGAGAGAAATGACAACCAACTCCAGTATTCTTGCCTGGAGGAGCCTGGCGGGCTACAGCCCCTAGAGTTGCAAAGAGTCAGACACGACTGAAGCCACTTAGCATGCACGCACGCATACCGCTGCTGCTGCTAAGTCACTTCAGTCATGTCTGACTCTGTGCGACCCATAGACAGCAGCCCACCAGGCTCCCCTGTCCCTGGGATTCTCCAGGCAAGAACACTGGAGTAGGTTGCCATTTCCTTCTCCAATGCATGAAAGTGAAGTCGCTCAGTCGTGTCTGACTCTTCACAACCCCATGGACTGCAGCCTACCAGGCTCCTCCATCCATGGGATTTTCCAGGCAAGAGTACTGGAGTGGGGTGCCACTGCCTTCTCATACATGTGGCTCTAATTCCTGGGACAGTGTCCCCTTTTGGTCAAGCTCTGAGAAAGGGCTTGATTTTCTCCAAAGTTCCAGAGGCCAATGCCTGGCTGGCACTGTAGCCCTAATGTGCTCCCTTTGCAGGATTCTTTGGCACCACTCTGTCCCCGCTCCCATCCCCCCAGGAAAGAAAGCTCCCAAGTCCAAGGCCACTGGAACCAGCTGCTTCTCTAAGCTCTGCGTTAATTGTAACAGCATCACTAGGTAAGTGTCCAATTCATTTGAACTTGATGATTATTTATTGAGCACATACTATGTGCTAGCATGCAGTGACATTCTGGGATCCTTTTATTTGATGGTCATCCTGATCATGATCACCATTCTCTTCATCATCACCATGGAGATGTATATTAATGGTCTGAGAGCAAGTGTTGCTGAGGATGGTCCCACAGAGTTAAATAGCAGTCCTCTGGGAGTTTTGTAATCATAGGCAGAGCAGGATGTAGACAAACGTATCAGGGCAGACTCAGGAACTCCATGATTTCCACAGCCTCAGTACTAACCCCGCCCTCCACTTCAATCTGCCTGGCCTGCCTCCCACCCTCCCACTCTGAGCCTGGGGCTCTCTCCTTTGCCGTCTGATCTGACATGACATACTGTCACATATGGGCAGAGCAGGGCCCCTCATTGGGAAGACATTGAAGAGAAACCCTGAGCAGACAGACACCATCCTTGTCAAGGGAGCCCTTCAGAACATGTGTGGAGGCAAGCTGGTGGTGCAGAGGAAAGACCAGGGGCTGCGGGATCTTGAGACCTGGCTTTGGACCCAATCTGCTTCCTAACTGGCCAGTGGCCCCACCCTCCTTCCCCCTCCTCAATGATGGCTGGATAGGCTACTTAAGTTCTTTGAGGCTTAATTTTCTCATATATCTAGGGTTTAGTAATAGTGCCTATTTTGCTATTGTAAAGCTTCCATGTAATGTAAATTTTGGGCATGAGGCTGGTCATGAAGTATTAGCTCATTAAATAGTATTTGTTAATGTGGTTTCCCCCCATCGTGTTCCAAATACACTTCCAGGTATACCTCTCAGACACCGCAACTGTGGCCCCAAAATGTGATGGGACAACACATGCTGTAAAAGGCAGAGGACACGCTGCTTGGGGAGGGGTTCTGGTAGGTGAAGCCAAGGGAGCCATACAAAGGGCTAACGGTGACTGGGAATGCTCTGAGCCACCCCACACCAGGAACTGGTGCAGCAAAGGAAACCACTGGTCCCCAAGCTTCTTCCAGCTCTAGACTTAACACAGCAACTGACTGTCGAGCACCTGACTGTTGCTCACTCCCTAGTGGTCCCAGTACTCCCGGGCATGTGAGTGGGAAGCCTGCCGTCTCTTCTCCATCCAGCCCAGTGAGCTTCAGTGGCAGGATCTGCTGTGGAGCTGGGGGCAGGCTCTGTGGCCTCAAGGGAAGGAGGCTGGCTGGCGGCCTGTCAGCCTTGGTGACAGCGCTGGCCAGGCAGGTTTAATGAGTCTGGACAGTATCAGAGGGAGCCTGGCTGGCTGGTGGCCCCACCCTCCTTCCCTATCCTCTATGATGGCTGCAGGAAGCCCGTCTCTTCCTGGCTGTTCCTCCTGGATAAACCCCAGAGGGCTCCAGGCCTCCTGGAGAAAAGGCCAAAGGGTTTTTTTTGTTCATGGCAGTACCTTCTGAGGGGAGTAGTGCCAAGTAGTTAGGGGATAAAGGAATCTCTCTGTATCTTCTCTAGGAACTTTCTAACCTAGGTACAGTTAGCCTTTGACCCTAGGGCTTCTCTTCTCTAGTTCCTCTTTGGACCTGAAAGAGGAATTAAAAAAGCTGGCTTAAAATTCAACATTCAAAAAACAGATCATGACATCCAGCCCCATCACTTCATGGCAAATAGATGGGGGAAAAGTGGAAGCATTGACAGACTTTATTTTCTTGGGCTCCAAAATCACTGTGGATGGTGACTATAGCCATGAAATGAAAAGATGCTTGTTTCTTGGAAGAAAAGCTATGACAAACCTAGATAGCATATTAAAAAGCAGAGACATTACTTTGCCAACAAAGGTCCATATAAAGCTATGGTTTTTCCAGTGGTCATGTAAGGGCATCTGAGGAGACCGAAACATGAGGGGTGAGGGAGAGTGTGTGTGTATTTGATCCCACTGCTGTCTGACTGGCTCTGCCCCACCCCACCCCACCAGCAAACCGTCAGTTCCAGCTGAATGGTTCTCCATTTAATTCACTGCTGTGTCTTCAGTAGGTGTTTGGGGATGGTCAGTCTATCCAAATGGTGTTCTTCAAACAGGGTTCATAGAGTGAGACAATGTGTTGATGTTCACTCATTTGGCTAATTGTTGACTTTATAAGGGACAACAGCCTTTTGTTAGTTAAATCGAGAATGAGTTTGAGGCCCCAGAAATGGTTACACAAACACGGACATACACCAATGACTGATGGGTGATGAACATTAGCCCATAATGATGAGACCAACAGCAGTTGTATATTGAATGCTGATTATGCACCAGACTCTCCCCAGAGCTTTGCACACATTGGCTATTTATCCTCATCACAGCCCTGCGCTCTTCCCCATTTCAGACTCGAGGCATGTGATGGGACAAGAACCAGGGAACATGCTGCCACTGAGCAGGCAGCCTGCTGTAAATATGCAATGTTTTGGCAGCTCCCTCTCTGCGCTCTCCAGTTGCCCAGTTCTACCTTTCCCTCCCTTCTCTCCGGGACTGCTTTCGGGCCACTCACTCCTTACCCTTGTTCTCAGCACTGCTCAGTTTTGCATGCCCTAAGCTTAAGCTCAGAGAAGACAATGGCAACCCACTCTGGTACACTGCCTGGAGAATCCCATGGACAGAGGAGCCTGGTGGGCTGCAGTCCATGGGGTCGCAAAGACTCAGACACGACTGAGCGACATCACTTTTCACTTTTCACTTTCATGCACTGGAGAAGGAAATGGTAACCCACTCCAGTGTTCTTGCCTGGAGAATCCCAGGGACGGCGGAGCCTGGTGGGCTGCCGTCTATGGGGTCACACAGAGTCAGACACGACTGAAGCGATTTAGTAGCAGCAGCTGCAGCTCAAGTGGGCACTACCTGGGGTGGGGGTGGGTGGTGGGGGGAGTTCCTGGGGCCTTCCTGTTCTGTCCCGCTGAGGCAGGGCTGAGTATGGCTAGGCAGTTGGGGCAGGGGTCTGCTTGTCAAGAGATCCTCCTTGCCTCATTCTACACCTGTCTCCTGTGGTTCCCCTATCCTTCACCACAATCTTACTGCCTCCATCCCTGCCCGCAGCTGTGCTTCTACCCAGCCTGCTAGGTGGGGGAGGGAGGTTTAGCCTGAAGCGTCTTCCCTTGCTGCCTGGCCAGGAGGAAAATCCTTGGGTCTAGCTCTTTCTCACTCCTCTCTTGTTCCAGGAGAGTAGCAGCATGGGGGATCTTAGTCCTCACACTCTCTTACTTGACTTTCCTTTTCCCAAGGGATGTGTGGGGCTGGGAGCCTGAGTTAGCCCAAGCCCCCCAGAGCACCTGAGGGGCTCATTCGCTAAGATGGCATTTTATCCCACTATGATCCCCACAACTGTTCCTTCCTGGGAGTTCAAGGGTAGTCTTGAGACCTAGGGGAGTGATCTCAATGTCATCTTCGGTAAAAGGGGTGAAAACCAAAGGAGTATTAAGGGCCTCAGACTAATAGCTTGTAGTTGAGTCAGGATGGGGACCATGGCCTTTGGTAGGCTGAGGGTTGGAGGTATAGCAGGCAGGAAGGCCAGTGAATACGAAAGATTGCTGGCGACAGGAGGGTTGTATCACTTCCTCTGCTGTGTGTGTGCGCGCATGCACAAGCATGCATGGTGGCCTTCCCGAAGAGCCTGGGAGAAGGGGGAAGCTGTTGAAAAAAGGCTGGAGCAGCTCCTTCTGGCACCAAGGTGTGAGATGGGAGTCAGGGGTGCAGAACAACAGATAAGCAAAGTAGTATTATGAGGTTGCTGTGCCATCAAGGAGAGGGGTACTCAGCTTTGGATTTTAGATGCAGCTCTGCTAATGTGTAACCTTGGACAAGTCACTTTGCCTCTCGGTGCAGCCTCAATATCTTCACTTGGCATGTATTCAGTGAGTATCTGCTGAACGCCAACTCTGTGCCAGGACGTTTTAGGGAGGAGTATTCAGATGTGAGCAAAACAAAAATCCTTGTTCTCATGACTCCTCCTTCCTGGCAGAAGGGTTCAGTTAGAGGGGGCTTCTATAGCTCCCTCCACTTGTAAAATTCTGTGCACTCTTAAGAAAAATCCTTTTCAGTGGAATCACAGTGTACTGAACAAAGCTGGGAGCCAGGCCTGGATGGGATGACCGGAGGGGCTGAGAGCTGAAACTCTGGAGGAGTTTGATATGGGAGGGGCTGGTGAGGGGCGGCCAGGTCCGTGAGTCTCATATTTATGACAAGTCCTTCCTGGATGTCAGGAGGACTCCCA
Source organism: Aepyceros melampus (assembly GCA_006408695.1). NCBI lineage: Eukaryota > Metazoa > Chordata > Mammalia > Artiodactyla > Bovidae > Aepyceros > Aepyceros melampus. Next base: position 448,200 of record SJXQ01003498.1, read on the forward strand.
TTGGCATACAGGCTACTGGCTGTATGGTGGGTAAGGGGAGGGTTGCACGAATGCCTCAGACGAACATTCTTTGCCCACAGAGTCCACCACCCCCACCTCTGGCCTGGACGACCCCTCTCCTGCCAGCCTTGGGAACCTTTCGGTGCAGCCAGAGTGTGGGCCAGGGTCCTGCAGTATCAGAGAGCTGCCTGAACGCGAGGGGCAGCCACCTGCAGCCCCCCTGCCCCTCTTCTTCCTGACGCTGGAGGCCGACTGGGCAGAGGCCAAGGCTCGCTGGGGTCTGGCCTGGGAGGCCCACGTGTACGGGGTAGGAGCGCTCTTCGGCCTGGTGGCCCTGCTGGCGCTGCTGGCGCTGGCCCTCCTGCCCTGGCGCTGCCCGCCCGGCGCCCCCTGCCTGGCGCTGCTGGACATGCTCTGCTCTCGGCGGGGACCACGCGGGCCTTCCCGCTCTTCTACGACGCCTACGGGCATCGCGACCGGCTGCCGGCGCTGGCCTGGCTGCTGCTGCAGGACCTCCCGCTGCCCTGCCTGGCCGCCGGCCTGGGCCTAGCCTGCCTGCTGCTGGCCCGGCCGCGCCCGCCGCGCTGCCCCGCCGGCCTGGCCGCGCTGCTGCTCCTGGGGTTGGGGCTGGCGGCCGCCGCCGCTCTCGGGAGCGCCGCCCACCGCCCGCTGCGGGCTCTGCGGCTCGCCTCCCGCGGGCTGCACGCCTTCCTTGCCGCCCTTCTTTCCGGGCTCCTGCTGGCGCTCTCCTGCTGGGGGGGCCGGCGGCGGCGGGCTGGAGCGCCCCTGGGAGGGGCCGGTTTCAAGGGCGCCACTCCTCTCCCGCAGGCGCGCAGCCCCTTCGGCCCGCGTGAGTCCTGGCGGCGCGCGGCGCGCACGGCTCCGGTGGCTGGCACCTTTGGGCTGCTGAGCGGAGCTCTGCAGGGCTACGAGGTGCTGCACGCCCTGGGCTACGGCGGCCAACCTGGCCTGGAGGGGCCCTGGCCCTGGTGGGCCTTCCAGCTTGGCCTGCGCCTTGGCGAGGTGGGCGTCGCGCTCCCGTTGGCGCTGCTGGGCCTCTACCCGGCGCTCTGCAGTCCCCGCGTGCCGCCGCGCTGCTGGGCCAAGCTCTTCCGCCTGTCCCCTGGCCATGCCGCCCCGCTGCTGCCCGGAGGCTGGGTCACCGGGGCCTCGGACAAGAAGCCGCTGGGGAGCGCCATCGCGCGTGGCGACGCGGAACTGCTGCAGTTGTGCGCCCTGGCCGGACCGGGCCCCGACCTCCTCCTCCAGGGAGCAGGCTGCCGGAGCTTCGACGGCGCAGCCGCCCACCCGGCGCCTTCCCCGGCCTCGTCTCCCTGCAGCGATGACACAGTGGACTTCCGCCCGCCCTCCCCCATCAACCTGCGGCGCAGCATCGAGGAGGCCCTCTGCAGCGAAGCCCTGCTGGCGCCTGGCCTCTCCAGGTCCCGGCCTTCGGGGAAGCTCTGCCTAGCCTCGGCGTCTACCGCACCGCCTCGCTGGGGGCTCAGACCGGGGCTGGGCCCATTGGGAGGTCTGGGGAGGCCGCTGGCTCCCCGGCGCCCCGCGAGCTCCCTTCTCCCGGGACCTGGCCCGCGGGCAGCAGCGCCTCCTCCGGCTCGCTGTGCGGACTCTCGCGGGACAGCTCGTCCGTGCTCCTGTGCTCCAGCCCGGACAGGGCCCCGCGCTGTCCGCTGGTCTGCGTCCTCAGCCCCCCGCGGCCCTCAGGAAGCAGCCCCAGTCTCCCGGCCTCAGGATCCTACCAGGCCCTGTCCCCACCCTCCCGCGACTCCCCAGAACCTGCTCCTGAGCTGCAGGCCGAAGAGGCCTTGCTGCAGGAGCAATTTCTGGACGCCTGCCGGCAGATTGACGAGCTGAGCATGGGCAGCGACACCATAGACCTGTGAAGAGGTGGCCCTCCAGCCACCCCCGATCGCACGCCCCCTTCTGGCGCCTGTTCTGCCCCCCATCTCCCCACTCGAGACCTGCACACTGTAACCCTTCCCCAATCCTGCCTGGCTCAGATACCTCTCCCGGCTTCCTTTCCCATCCAGAGATCCCTGGATGGGTGGGTCAGCAGCCAGGCTCTGTTGATGGGGAACTAGTGCCACCTTCTCTGGAGTCCCGGGGTGTTGATGCCCTCAGCTGCAATTCTAGGCTGGCAGGGCTCCCACTGTCCTTGGCATTCACCAGCAATAAAGCTCCAAGGTGCTCCACTCCAGACCACCACTTCCCACTCTGGTGCTGAGTGAGAGGGGCTGTCCTTAGAAGACCTCAGGACCCACCTCTGTCCCCAGACCCACCTCTGCTACGCCCAGGAATCCCATCCCTGCTGAGTGAGACTCCCATTTCCTCCACATGATCCTTCCCCGTAGAAGGGTCCATGGCCCATCTAGGAGACTCTGCAGCAGTTGGGTGGGAGGTGAGCGCTTTCAGAGTTAATTTATCAATAAAATATTTTCGAGGAGAAAGGTCTGACCTTCTTGGAAAAGCCTAGATGAGGCAACAGCAGCAGTGGTTCTGCGAGACCAGAAAGAGCAGCAGTGTTTGGGTGGGGTGGGTCCATCTCACACCCTAGTGAGTCCTGACCCAAGCGAGTCTTGTCCTCCACATGACCTTTCCCCATAGATGGCTCCATGGCCCATCAGGATGAGCAAAGGTCCTGGGAGTGGCCCCTTGAAGATCCTTCTGACTCCCCAGGAAGTGGCTTTTTAGAGATGGAACACAACCCTGAGAGGTGAGGCAGAAACTGCAATAGTTGGTGGAAATGTCTGTATTCCTAAGGACCTAGCTTCACATCCTGGGGGACAACTGGTTAGGGACTAGTTAGTGGCAAAGTCCCTCATGGAAACGTTGATATGCATCTCAAGGGCATGATCACTTTGAGCTGGGATTCCTAGCAATCTCCCTGCCACACATCTAGAGGAGTTCACAGAGGTCTTTTGGATTCACAGAAGAAATTGCTCGCTCCATCTACCAACAGGACCTCTTCAAGTCTGCACTCACAACCCTCTTCCCTGGAGAACATTCATCTCCCACAGGTGCAAAGCCTCCTTGGGGAAAGCCTGTCTTCCCCAAGCCCCAGCACCATCCTACCCACCAACGCAGAGCTCACAGTGCAGAGACCCAGGAATACACCCAGCCACCAGGCACTCTGTAATCCCTCCCTTGTCTAGGGCATTTGGCTCTGAGCGCTCTAGTGTGCATTTGTCATTTGGCTTAAATGCAGTAAGTTCAGAGTGGCACTAAAACAGAGCTGTAGACTTTAGAACGAAATGCTGGCAGTGTTTTGGCAGATGTCCTGCACATCACAGGGAGGCCCACAGGGGCACACATACTAGGCTTGAAGTGGAAAAACAGGAATAGGAACGGTTTTTTCTTCCAACTCTGCACATCAGCTCATGAGGATTTGAGAAGGGAAGCAAAGGAGCCAAGAGGGAAGCAGGCTGGGAGCGGGTGGGGCGCTCACCAGACCAGGTCTAATCTCTAGTGGAAGAATTGCAGCACAGCTCAGCTCGCCCCTGAAGCTCTGTCTTGGCTGAAAGGAGCATCCAGGGCTTGGAACCTCAGAAGGGGAAGGGCAGTAAGTGAGGGTCATAGTAGGGAAGAAATGAGAAAGAGAATAGGGCAGGCACCGCTGAGGGATGGGACCTGAGTGCTTCTGACTGTGTCTTCTCCATCACCTGGCTCAGCTTGGCTCAGAAATTCCTGCTGCGTCGTCACTCTGGGCTGAGGCCCAGAGAACTGCCATCCTCCTAATTACAGGCATTTCTCACTGGTGTCGTAGTGGCTGTGGCAGCCCCAGCCTCAGAGCTGCTTTGTGTCATGGAAGCAGTGCTTGCTGTTCTGAGAAATTGTTTCTTTTCTTCCCCACGTACACCTCCATCTGCCTCTGCTCACACTCAGCTCCTCTCTGCTGTCTCTTCCTCATTGTAATGCTTGCCAGCTGCTCTCACTCACTCTCCCCACCATGGGTCCTTGAGTTCAGGCACACACCTCCCAGCAAAGCAGTCCAAGACCCACGTACCTCCAGTCACTCTGTCTCTCTCTCTCTCTCTCTCTCTCTCACACACACACACACATACACACAGGCTCTTTTTCTGTCTGGACATTCTGAACGGGGCTGGTGAGTTGGGAGTGGGGTAGGGGAATAGAGCTTGGTGTCAATCACCTCCATTACTTCTTTGATTTTCCTCAGTGAGAATCGCCTAAGCCCTTTGACTTGATCAAGAGGCAGAGGCTTTGGTGAGACAACCCTTCCCGTTTATCTCATGCCTCAGCCCTTCCTAACCCAAAGCAGTTTCCCAGAAGAGCCTGGGTAGACCAGGATGTAATATATACACCCTCAGTTCCAGTTGTTAGTGCTATAGGAGACTGAGAGACAAACTCATCTTCATTCATTCAATCTCTTTGAAACATTTTATTGAGTTCTTACAATGTGCTTTGAGGCTGGGAGTAAAAAAGTACCTAGGTGAACAACCAGAGAAGGCGATGGCACCCCACTCCGTGCTCTTTCCTGGAAGATCCCATGGGTAGAGGAGCCTGGCGGGCTGCAGTCCCTGGAGTTGCTGAGGGTTGGACATGACGCATTGGAGAAGGAAATGGTGACCCACTCCAGTGTACTTGCCTGGAGAATCCCAGGGACAGGGGAGCCTGGTGGGCTGCTGTCTATGAGGTCGCATAGAGTCGGACGTGACTGAAGCGACTTAGCAGCAGCAGCAGCAGCAGCAGCAGGTGGACAACAACCCTGAACTCGTGAAGCTGAAGCTCTGTGGGGAAAAGCAGACATTAAAGAGCACATCATATAAGTAATTCCAATAAGACAAATAATTAAATACAGTGGTGAAAAGTGCTAAGAATGAGAAGTACGCATTATAAGAATGTTTAGCTTGCAAGCGGGAATGGAGCCAAAAGGATGGAGCTAGAAAGAGGCTGGCTGAGTACAGCCCAGCCCTCTCCTACTTCCTTTCCAGGCTCCTGCAAGTGATGGATGAGACAGAGTCCAGCAGTTTATTTCCCCTGGAAGCCACATTGCTGATGTGGTGCAGGGTACCATGACTCCTGCTATTTAATAAAGAACTCTGCATGTGTCCTGGATAGATGAATGAGCAAATATTCCTGATTGAAGAACCGCATGGCCTTCCTGATATGAGTGGATAGGAGGAGATGCGGCTGAGGCTGAGGCTGGGAAACTGAAATGGGGGCCAGTTGTGAAAGTCAGGAAGAGTACAAAGGGTCAGCTGCACTGTTTTCCTTCTCTAGGGGCATGGAGCTCCTCTGCACTGTGGGTGGCTGCTGCCCTCTGATGGGCACAGGACCACAATTTCTTTTTGTTCTGTAGGGAAGGTTTGGGTCCAAAGCATCTCCAACTTAACACTGTAGGAGGTGTCCCAAAGGGATGCTGGAGCAGCCTTCTCAGGATTCTTTCCCGAGTGCACACTGCGGCCAGGACTGGGGAGGTGTCCCCACAGCTAGGGCCCTGACGCTTGTAACTTAGACTTTGGGTATGAAATTTTGATTTCGAAGGTGTGAGGGGGCAGGAGAGGAGGAGAAAATAAAGGAGAAATGTGGAGTTCCAAATCAGCTTTATTCAAAGTGTTCAGTTTCCTTTGTCTAATTGTCTCTCTTTATCCTGGATGGAATTAACTCATGCCCTTATAAATCTGTTTCATATTTCGATACCTCCTCTGCTGAGTTATGTGTTTTAAAATAACTGTGGCATTTTCTTTTAAGCATAACATACTTTGAGTTAGGGTTTCATAAATCTAATGTTAAACGTTTTCCCTTTCCCCTCATCGCTATCAACCAGTTATCCACCAATCCAAAATGTGTGGAAAGTAGATGGGGTTTGAGGAGAAAGGGAAACCTTTTCACTGTACCTTTTGTACTTTTTGAATGTTCTACCTGCCCTGTGTTCAGGTTATACCGTTTAAAAGTAATTACTAAAAAATCACATTGGGTACTTTTGTTCTGTACAAATGTTCTGCAGGGTGCTGCAGTCTTGCACACAGGTCAGTTCCTGAACCCAATGGGGGTGGCAAACACTGTCTGTGTTCCAGGATCCAGGAGCACCCAGATCTCCTGGCCAGTGAGATTACACAGCCTTGGGTCCATCTAATAAGCTGACCTGAGGAAAGCTATCTCTGGGAAGACCTGGGTTCTAGGTCTGTGTAAGCTGGATGTATTGCTTGTTCTGGGTGTGTTCTCTTGTGATCTTGCATAGTGCAGGCTTTGATTTACTTGTAAGATTTTTTTTTGGACTGATGTTTGTCTATCTCCACAAGATTATTCTCCATGAAGGCAGGAGCCCTGTCTTTTTTTAGCTCATCAATTTTATCTTTAGTGCCTGGCACATAGTAGGAGCTCAGTAAATATTTTTTGAAAGAATGATTATGTATGACCTGTGCCTATTTGAACCTTAATAGCTATAATTTGGAGAAGGCAATGGCAACCCACTCCAGTACTCTTGCCTGGTAAATCCCATGGATGGAGGAGCCTGGTGGGCTACAGTCCATGGGGTTGCCAAGAGTCAGACACGACTGAGCGACTTCCTTTCACTTTTCACTTTCACGCATTGGAGAAGGAAATGGCAACCCACTCCAGTGTTCTTGCCTGGAGAATCCCAGGGACGGGGGAGCCTGGTGGGCTACCGTCTATGGGGTCGCACAGAGTCGGCACGACTGAAGTGACTTAGCAGCAGCAGCAGCTATAATTTGTCAGCGAAGTGTTAAAGGCACAGATATAGTAATCTGAAGTGTGACAGATGTCTCATATTCTCTGAGAACTGGAGATTTGTTCAAATGATATATGTGATTACTTGTGTTGACTTGCATTATGGCTGTGTTTTATGCTCGTAATCTTGGTGCTCCTGGATCCTGGAACACAGGCACTTTAGAAAATATTTATTAAACATCCACTATATGTCAGATCCTATTGACCCAGAGCAAAAACAACTTCTCTGGCTTGCCCTGTTGAGTTTGGTATCGATCCCCAGCAAGTTAGATTGTAATAAGCCTAGAAATAGGGAAGCCTGGCGTGCTGCGATTCATGGGGTCGCAAACAGTCGTACACGACTGAGCGACTGAACTGAACTGAACTGAACTGAAGCCTAGAAACTAAACGAAGCCAAATTTCCCTACAGAGGCGGGGGCGGTACTTGGGTTAGGGGGTGGAGCCCCGCTCAAGAAGCTCCGCCCACAGGCGGAACGATTTTTCTTCCCTTCCGGAATGGTTTTTCCCTTTCTACTACGTCTTCCTCCGGACTCTTTTGAGCGACGCGCACTTCCGGAGTCTCCCGGCAACTTTAGTAAGCGTGGTCCGCTTACTAAAGCGTTAGTTGACTCGCGTGCGCGATCTTGCGCGCCCGTTTCTCGACCTCATGGCCGGACTGACCCTGTTTGTGGGCCGCCTCCCGCCCTCGGCTCGCAGCGAGCAACTGGAGGAACTATTCAGTCAGGTGGGGCCGGTCAAGCAGTGCTTCGTGGTGACTGAAAAAGGTAGGGGGCGGGGCGATCGAGAACAGAGTTGGGGTTCCTGGGAGCCGGATGGGGGCAGAGGACATTCTCCCAGCCTAAGTGAGCCCTTAAATGAAAGGCCTTGGAAGTTGAATCTCTTTTCCAAACGGACTCTACACTAGATAAATCCATAGGGGCCGTTTCTGAAAGTCAAGTCAGCCCCTTGAGTTTATGTAAGCTTCCTGTTTATCATATGCGCTCACCTACAAGATCTCATTTATTAGTGAATAACTTAATAAATGTGATAGAGTGATGGACAGGGAGGCCTGGCGTGCTCCAGTCCATGGGGTTGCGAAGAGTCAGACACGAATGGGCGACTGAACTGAACTGAACTTAGTAAAACATCACTAAGACTTACTGAGAAGCAGCTGATTGCCAGGTGCGGGGCTTGAATTTCATCTGTTACCTCCTTAAATTTCCCCATCAGTCTTGTTGGGTCGAGAGTAAACTCTGTTTTACAGATGAGAAATCTAGGGCTTAGGGAAATTTAGTAACTTCAGCTTAAGTTCGTATTGCTAGTAAGAAGTGGATTCAGAATTTGATCACCGGACCCCGAGCTCTTAACCAATATGTTATTCATTTTCCCATTTATGTATTCCATAAATATTAATTGAATGTTTATACTGGGTTCCAGGCAACTGTTGTAGGTCCTCGGGATTCAGTAGTGCACAGACCAAAAGCCTTGCTCTGTGTTCAGGATGTGGAAGACAGCCAATGAGCAAAATATATAGTGATGATGGTGATAAATATTGAGGAGAAAAGTAGGTCAGGGAAGAAAGATAGGGAGTCTCTGTAGGTGTGTGTGGCGGTGGTGGGGAAGCTGTAGAGGAGTGAAGAATAGACAGGGGAAACCTGACTGATGTGAGAGAGTGAACTTGGGTTTCTCAGTGCGAGGCACAGCTTAGGCAGAGGGAGCTCGAGGATACTGAAGAGGAGTGTGTGTAGTATATTGGAGGAATATAGACGAGACCAGGGTTACTGGAGCACACTGAGTGAAGGAAAGAGAATTAGCAGATGCCACCTGGTCCTTCCAGATCATGTAGGACCTTACAGGCCATCAAAAGGACTTTGACTTTGACTTGAAATAGGAAACCACTGATTTTGAGCAGGGAGCAGTGAATATGATCTGCCTTGCATTTTGAAAGATTCTCTGAGGCTGCCATGCTGAGAATAGGCCGGTAAGAATAGGACCGGAGCCAGGAGACCAGGTATTAGGCTCTTGTGGTAATCCAGGTGAAAGGTCATGGGGTTGGACCAGGTGCTCTAGCAGCGAAGAACGTAAAACATGATTGGAATATGGATCAGATTTGGGGTCTGAGAAAAAAAAATGTCAAGTCTGACTCCAAGGGTTTTGACTTGAGCGTATTTACTGACTTGTGGAATACTGCCATATGCCTCTCATTCTATACGATATTCATGGCATCACTATGAAGGAGGGTTAGCATGTATTAGAATGAGTAAGAATTGTAAGGGTTTTAATTGTAGAAGCATTTCTTCTTCTTACTTAGACTATATTACATGACACCTGATGTTGCCCAGAACACAAATTTAGCTTCCTTCCAAGTCATCAATCTGTTGCAGTAGGTGGCTGCCTTCTTGCCTTTCAGGCTAGCAACTGGTTTGAAGTAATATCTTGGGTACCCCTCTTTTCCCCCATGGTACCAGAGTGTGTGAGTAGGCAGGCTAACAGTGTGCTAATAATCACTCCATCGTTATCTTCTGTTTTCTTAGTAACAGAAATTAGATTTAAGATCATTGACATGGCTCTGATTGCTATACACACAGCTGGGGCCTTTATCATTTTAAGTATAGATATGGGCGAATGAGAGAATGAGAGTGCTATACAGCAATGTTTCTTAAACGGCAGATCATTGTCCATTTATGGGTCTTGCGTGGCTCGTGACTGGAGTTTTGTTTTTTTTTTTAATGAAATAGGAGTATATCTATATATGGTAAAGGAGAAGTTTTCATAAGACTTTTTTTTTCTTTCAGTATATAAACAACTGGGTCTACTGTAAATTACATTTGTTACTGTGGGTCATCAAACCAGTCTGAGAAGCACTGCTCTACAGTGGTTGGTTGCGTTCCAGGGAAGAGCAGGCTTTGAATAGGAATTCTCCTTTGGGTCCTCAGAATATAGGCTACATGTAACCTTACCTGTAGCTATGTACACAGTCAGCATCTTTAACAAAAGCTCCTATTCCTTTTAAACAGCAACAGTAAAAAACCTGCTTTCCTGTCTAGACAGCCAAATGTATTGAGTACTCTACTTCAAAGGATGGGAGAGAGGGGATGGTGGATGAGGTCTTACCAGTAGTGGTGACTTGAACTTGCCACTTACCCTCTTTAAGATGGGAACAATTTCACAATATTGTAATTGTTTATAACGGGTGGTGTTTTTGTGAGCACATGCTTTTATTTTGTCAGCAAACTCCTTCACGTTTCAGCTGCTTTTTATTTTTGGTTGTACTGATCAGGAAGGGCCCTGATTTTTCTTGTTCTTGTTTTCTGAAAGGTGAGTGGGCAGGCTTTTGTGAGAAGGAGTTTCAAGGATAAAGAAATATAGTATGCTTTCCTAGTGCCAGGTGTCAACTTTAACCAGTTTATGTGGCTCAGCGTCCTGTGTTAGAAGGCTTGCACCCTAAAGCAGGTTAGCGTGTAGTTGTGAAGGAGAGTGTGGGGAGTTTTGTTTCTTTTTCGGGTAGTAGGCAGACTGCTTGGTCATCTTTTTCTTTTTTGATGCAGTAAATTACTTAAAATTTTACTACACAAAAATATTAAACAAACAAACAAAAAAAAGCATACCAGAAGGGGCAAAGGTGGGTTACAGTTGACATTTGCAACTGTTCATCTTCAACAATTCCTTTGGAAAAAAGTGATGATAATATTGGCTTTTCCCTTCTTGGTATGTTCTGACAAAATGAGATAAGAGATTTTCAGCTGCTTTGCAAAGGTTTAATTTGATATTGATTTCTAAGGCTTGGTAATAACAGTAATAGTATCTGCAGGCTCCTGAAGCAGTGTTTATTGTTTGAGGTTCTTTTCTCAGGGCCCCCAGCGTTCATTGCTGATCTGTCCTGTTTTCTGAGGAGAGGTAACTGAATTATTTCATTGTAGTTTTTGAACTACCATCCTTATCTTTCCTACCTTCTCTGGTGATATTTTGTTCTGTGTGATGTTGAGTTCTTCTTTGGAGTGTAATGCATATTATGGGTCCTCCATATTCTTGAGATTACCAGGAAAGATGGAAGAAAGGGAGCTAACAGCTGAGACACCACATTAGAAGAGACAGCCTAACAGTTTTTGAGGAAAAAGGAGATGGAGGGGGCCCTCTCATGTTAATCTTGTCTCTTTCCCTCTTGAGAACTTTGGCCGAATGATAACTGGCTGGCCTGGTTGTATATCTGCCAGTTTAGGGCTGTGAGAATTTACTGGTTTAGAGATCTTGGCTTACTGTTAACCTCTTCCCCCCATACTGTTCCAGGGAGTAAGGCATGTCGAGGCTTCGGCTATGTCACTTTTTCTATGCTGGAGGATGTTCAGAGGGCCCTCAAGGAGATTACCACCTTTGAAGGCTGCAAGATCAACGTGACCATTGCCAAAAAAAAACTCAGAAATAAGTCCAAGGAAAAGGGGAAAACTGGTGAGTTTCTAGCAACTGAAAGGAGTTTTCCCCCAGATTGAGGGGACAGTGGATTGGCTGGGGGTAGCATCTAGACTTAAAAGCTTCCTGAACTTTCTTTTGATGTCCAGAATCATCCAGTGTGTTTTGTTGCTCATTTTAGTCTTTTGTTTACTTATGAGTTTGGAAAACCTCATGGTGTTGCTGGGCATTGCCATACATAACCCTGTGATAAATGCCTTCTGTTGCTAGTACTTCTTTCCTGTGATATTCTGGGCTGAGAGGATCACAAACTTACTTTATTGCCTGTTATTTTTCAGAAAATTCAGAGTCCCCAAAGAAGGAGCTAAAGCCTAAAAAAGCCAAAGTGGCAGATAAGAAAGCCAGATTAATTATTCGAAACCTGAGCTTTAAGGTAAGAGAGAGAAAACTAACAGTGAGTGTTCTGAAGGCTCTTGGAGCCAAGGCCTGCTTGTTGGTTGAACTCCCCACCAGGGTGGCATAATTGGGCTTCATTCCTCCTGGAATGAACTTTGGCAGCGTTGAATTCAGAAAATGGGCCTGTATAAATAAGAATTTATTGAGGACAGAAAGCATGAAGATGGCTTCCTTTTGCGGAAACTGCTGCTGAGATTGGGAGAGGAGGACAAGCTCTCTCATGGCTGTCCTTTTCATCTTTTAGGTACAAAGCAAGATGTCCTCTGCTTGGGAATGTTTGATGTCCTAGTCTCAAAATTTTAAAAGGAGTAAAAATACTCAAGCTCTTCCGAGTGAACTAATTTAATAGTTGATGTTTTATATTTATTTGCTGTGATAACATCTCTTTCTTTCTCACTTTCTGCTTCAGTGCTCAGAAGATGACTTGAAGTCAGTATTTTCTCAGTTTGGAACTATCCTGGAAGTAAATATCCCCAGGAAACCAGGTACCTGCCAACCTTTATTTTGTGTGGATTAGATTATTTTACATAATGGTGTTTTTCCATGTCACCTTTCAACTAAGCACTATTTGAAATAGAAATATAAGTTTTGGGTCATACTCTCCAAGCCCCAGGTGATATGATATATATATATAAGTATAGTGCTTGACACAGAACAATGTTTATTCCCCAGATGGTGTTTTTAGTTCAGTCAGAACTCCTTTTAGAAGAGGAGTTAAATGCATTGCTCTCCTGAGCCTGTGTCATGCTAACATCAGCAGGATAAAGGCTCTTGCTTTGGGCAGGAGGCTGATTGGCTGGCAGGATTTAACCCTTCTCGCCAGTCCAGGTTGCTGTATAGTCCTTTTTAGTGTCTGTTGGTTCCTCCTGCTACCTCTACTTTCTTTGTTATGTTTGCACACAGATGGAAAGATGCGTGGTTTTGCTTTTGTTCAGTTCAAAAACCTCCTAGAAGCAGGAAAGGCTCTCAAAGGCATGAACATGAAAGAGATTAAAGGTGAGTTTTCTCTGCCCATACTATTGACTCAGATATTTCTGGTGTTCATGCAGATTAACACAGTAACCCACTTTCTACATTTCTGAAAGGTGTTTGCCTTGTTGAGAGTCTCCTGCTAATATAGAAGCTGCTTTGGTGAACTGTTCCTAGGACTTGATCTTAGGGTTAGCCTTGACAGGACCCTTCCCAGCCTTCTCTTTTTCTTTTTTTGGTGATGAGTGTCCTTTAAATCTCTTAATGAAAAACCGTTGCTGAAATAATCATTGATATACGGGCAGATTGCTGTCTAGGGGATGTGGGGTTAGCACATTCTTCCTTCTTGATTATGATCCCTATTCAGCATATGTGGGCTCCTAAACTGACCTTGAGGTTACTCTGGGTATTAATTTACCAGGTACTATGCCTAAAGAAGGGATTGGAGACTTCCTAACTTCTGAGTAATGTGCAAATTATTCCAGAATGTCTGTTTTCCCTCTTGCTAATATAACTGGAAACTTGATCTAACTAGAAGCACTGTGCTGCTGCTGCTGCTAAGTCGCTTCAGTTGTGTCCGACTCTGTGCGACCCCACAAATGGCAGCCCACCAGGCTCCCCCATCCATGGGATTCTCTAGGCAAGAATACTGAAGTGGGTTGCCATTTCCTTCTCCAATGCATGAAAGTGAAAAGTCAAAGTGAAGTCACTCAATCGTGTCCGACTCTTAGCGACCCCATGGACTGCAGCCCACTAGGCTCCTCTGTCCATGGGATTTTCCAGGCAAGAGTACTGGAGTAGGGTGCCGTTGCCTTCTCCAAGAAGCACTGTACTAACGCTTTATTTTTTTTAGTCTATATTTTATTCCAGGTGTAGTAACTATGTAGAAAGGCAAAACTTCTGTTCATTGATAAAAAAAAGGTTAAGGGTTAAAAGAATAGACACCTACCGGGAGTTTTGTTTTAGGACCAACAGCCTCTGAATCTGCAGTTTATCTGCCTCCTTTGGTTCCATTCCTGTCTTTGATGACTAGGAAGTTTTTTATAGGAAATAGGAATGTTAAAGAGAAGAACGCCTTTCTGATGCTACTTTTGTGTCTGACAGGGCGGACAGTGGCTGTGGATTGGGCTGTGGCAAAGGATAAATATAAAAATACACAGTTACTTCTGTCCCAGGTAAGATGCAGTGGTGTTGAGTAGGAAGGGCTGTGTGTCCTAACCGTGTGTCAGTCCGCATTGTATCATTTGGTGATCTGGTCCCAGAACAGGACCTTTTGAGTCTGAGCTCACTCCTCGATGTGGATGTGAGTAGTGGAGCCCAAGTTCATTATCCCTACTACTTGCTGTCCTTTCCCAGCTTTTATAATACGGAGTAATGGAACATTATAAATAGGGAAGCTTAAGACTTGAGTTTTATTTAGAAAACAATTGGCTTTTAAGCCACCAGGAGCTCAGAGAACAGAACTCACAGAGGTTAAAGCTCATGGCTGGGCTCCAGAGTGTTCCCTGTGCTGGCCGTGGCACACAGTGGTGGACTGTTTGCAGAGGCTCAGTGGCTGAGCCAGGTTAACCTTAAGGCTTCTGATGAATGGAACAGCCTGAAGGAAAGAAACCTCAGGGATGAGGGGTTTTTGTTGTTTGTTTTTTGCTTTTTTTATTTTCTCATACTTTCTTCTGTTGGGTAGAGTAAGAAAAATACATGAGCGTCTGTAAGACTATAGGAACCAGTAACTTGGGGTGTTAGGTACTCTTGTTTAAATGACCTTGTTTTGGATACTTGATGAATTCCTAACTTTCTTTATCGACTATGAAGGTGAGGAGAAGAGGCCTAAACCTGAACATCAGGAATTGGGTCAAGAGAATGGCAAGGAAGAAGAGGATATGGAGGAGGAGGAGAATGAGAGTGATTATGATGGTGACGAGGAGGATGAGGAGGAGGGTAAAGAATCAAAGCTGCCCAAGTCTGTACAGATTCACAAGAGGTAAGTGGCTCAGTGTGTTCTGAGACAACAGAGGAAGATTTAGGACTGTCCCTAAGAGGAAGATGGTATCTTTCCCTGGCCCGAACATTGGAGAATTGGCATGAGTGGTGAAGTTGGATATGGCCCCCTCTCAGCCCAGAACCTCAGTTCTGATCTGTGCCATTGCAGGGCAGTCAAGAAGCCAGCACCTGCAGAAAGCAGTACGAGGAGCATTCTGATGACGACAGCGACGTGGAGGAAAGAGATAGTATTGATGGTGAAGAGGACCTGGCTCAGAGTGATACCAGCAGTGAAGAGCAAGAGGAGGAAGGTTTGCCTGGACTTTTTGTAGACACCTTTAAATTTGAAATAGTTTACTGAGAAATGGGCATCAGTTCCACTCAAGCCTCTTTGTCAAACTTGTGTTTAAATGCTGAAAGTGAAACCTTTATATTCTTTTCTTCTAAAGATTTTTTTCTTTTTAAAATGAATTTGGAGTCGTTTTGAGGATTAAGATTCTTAGGGAATTTAAAACCTAGTTTACTGCTGAGGTCTTGCTTCTCTCTCTCTCTCTGAATTATCCATGTTGAATGAATAACTGGATAAACAGGATACTGCATCCTGCCACCAAAGTAGGTCCTCTTTCATTAATCTAATTATTTTATTTTTGTACTAAAATTACATTCTATTAAATGTGGCAAACTCATTTTCCCATCCCTGCTATATTTTTCCATTCTTGCTGTTGTCTGTAAACAACAAATTATATGAAGTAGATTTAAAAACCCAAAGAGGGTGTTTTTTTTCCCCTCAGTGATTAAGAGGTATTATTTGAAGCATCTACAGTGTTGGCAGTGGAGAAGGAAATGGCAACCCATTCCAGTATTCTTGCCTGGGAAATCCCATGGACAGGAGCCTGGCAGACTGCAGTTCTTAGGGTCGCAAAAGAGTCAGACATGACATAATTACTAAAACAACAACAACAGTGTTAGCAAACCCCAGAAACTCAGCTTAGTATATGCTACTCAAAATCAGAGGTACTTGATTCACTGACACCTTCCAAGATGGAGACTAACAACAGCAATAAAGTAATCCATTATTACAGCAAGAAACTACTGAATTCAGAATTTTTTATCTGGAAAAGCTCAGTTCTTTTTAGCAGTCATCTCTGCCTCTTATTGCGTGGGCTTAGGAGTCAGATCATGTGGGTTCAAGTCTGACTCTCTCATTTCCAGCTGTATGGGTCTGCAAGTCTTTGCCTCTGGTATCCTCATTACTTCATCTGTGGTTGGATATTAGAGGTCCTCATCTCCTGACATTCAGAAGAGTACCTTCGCTACAGCAGACTCTCAACGATACTAGTTGCCTTTGTTGCTACTGTCTTCTTTTTATGGCCGCCTCCTCCAACAGTCTTCTAAAAAATGTGTGAGTCTCATCAAGTTAGATGTGAGATGGCTGCTGATAGAATCTTCTGGCTTTAGCGGTAACTAGGATGGATGTAGAGGCAGTTTTTGAGTTCTGCTAACTAGAATGTAATCTTGGCATTCCACTACTCCATTCAGTTCAGCAAAACAAGTCCCCTCTCCTCTTCATTCACTTAAAAGAAATACTTATTGAACACCTACTAATGTTAAACTTTGAACTGAAAAAAAAAACAAAAACCTTGTTCTCCTGGAAATTTTGATCTGGCTCCCTGACTTTCAGTCCCAAAGAATTAGCAAGAAAACAAGCAAAGACCAACAAACACTTCTGCATTTGCAGAGTTTTTTTCTTTCAGTGTAGATAAACAAATTTGGAACTGATGAATGAATGTTATTCTGTGCATACCCTTCCAAATTGTGTGCAAATAAATGCCCACGTGTTTGTTCTTTGAACTGTTGCAATAGATGCTGCATGTGACAGTGATTTTTGAACCTGTCAGGATAGAAAAATGTAACTTTTCTTTTTTTTTTTTTTTATAACTGTTGTTCAGTTGCTTAGCTGTGTTTGCCTCTTTGCGACCCTATGGACTGCAGCACGCCAGGCTTCCCTGTCCTTCACCATCTCCCGGAGTTTACTCAAACTCATGTCCGTTGGTGATGCCATCCAACCATCTCATCCTCTGTCGTCCCCTTCTCCTCCCGCCTTCAATCTTTTCCAGCATCAGGCTCTTTTCCCGAGTCAATTCTTCGCATCAGATGGCCAAAGTATTGGAGCTTCAGCATCAGTCCTTCCAAATGAATATTCAGGACTGGTTTCCTTTAGGATTGACTGGTTTGATCTCCTTGCAACCAAGAAACTCTCAAGAGTCTTCTCCAACACCACAGTTCAAAAGCATCAATTTTTCGGTGCTCAGCTTTCTTTATGGTCCAGCTGATTTTTCTGTAGCTCAGATGGTAAAGAATTTGCCTGCAATGCAGGAGACTTGGGTTCGATCCCTGGGTCGGGAAGACCCTCTGGAAAAGAGAATGGCAACCCACTCCAGTATTCTTGCCTGGAGAATCTCATGGACAGAGGAGCCTGGCAAGCTAGTCTGTGGGGTCACAAAGAGTCAGACACGACTGAGTGACTAACACTGCTACTACTCACATCCATACGTCTGACTACTGGAAAAACCATAGCTCTGACTATACAGACCTTTGTCAGGAAAGTGATGTCTCTGCTTTTTAATACGCTGTTCAGGTTTGTCATAGCTTTTTTCCCAGGGAGCAAGCATCTTGATGGCTGCATTCACCATCTGCAGTGATTTTGGAACCCAAAAAAATAAAATGTGTCACTAATTCGACTTTTTCCCCTTCTATTTGGCATGAAGTGATGGGACCAGATGCCATGAAATTAGTTTTTTGAATATTGAGTTTCAGGCCTGCTTTTTCACTCTCCTCTCTCACCCTCTTCAGGGGCTTTTTAGTTCCTCTTCTGTTTCTGCCATTAGAGTGGTATCGTGTGCATATCTGAGGTTGGTGATATTTTTTCTGATATACACACCTTGATTTATTCAGACAACAGATATTCAGAATGCCTGCAGTGCTGGGTATTGGGTGAACAGGAGTGAATTAAGAAAATAAAACTCCATATTTCCTAGAGATCACAGGTGCAGCTTGTTTAGCAAAGAGTTACAAATCCTGTCTCTGCTCCTTTCTTGAGGTATGACATTGGGGCAAGTTACTTAACCTCTTTATACCTCAGTTTCTTCATCTATAAAATGGCTCTAGTAACCACATAGGGTTGTGAAGATTAAATTATTTGTACTACTAATGACTACCAATATTACCATTGTTACTGTTCTGTGCCAGTAGTGGAGTATAAACAACAATTTGAATTGAAATAGGAATAAAGGTCCTCCTGGGGCATTTCGTAAAACTGTAACCAAACCATATAACTACTTTCATCAAGAATGTTGGGTTTAAACTCCACTTATTTTTTGAGTGAGGCAGGTCATTACAGAATCAAGAGTGGTCAGTAAGTGGTCCTTTGGTTTCCTTGGAGGTTTTTATTCACTAATCAGGTCTCCCTTCTCCCTGTTTTGTAAGTCTGGCATGTTGATTTGACCATATGAGAAATCTGAGGAAATAAACTTTTTCTATGAGGAGAGAATGGTAGACACCTTAGAAGCAAAGAAGCTGTTACACTTAGAGGACTGAGAGACCTTTCATTCTGCAACCAGATTCAGCTGTCTCTTCTTCACTTGAAAAAATGACTGATAGGCACTAATGAGAGAAAATTAATTTAAAATATATGTATGGTGCAAAAGGGTGTGATACAGAAAAATAAAAGTTCCTCACCAATCCTCCCAGTAGTCCCCCAAACTTCAGTTCTGTTCAGTTCAGTTGCTCCCCCAAAGTAACCTCTGTTATTTCTTTTGTATCCTTCCAGAAATTTTCTTCATATATATAAGCATATATATCAGTTCTTAAAATCAATGAATCTCCCTTAAACCCAAATCCACAGCCACTTAAGGCCCTTTCCCAGAGACAACCTGATGGGCTACAATCCATGGAGTCGCAAGAGTTGGACACAGCTTAGCAAGTAAACCACCAGACAACCAGTGTTTCTTGTGTATCTAAGGATAGTTAGTGTAATACTTCTGTAAGCTAAAACATGAATGTATATGCACTGGTATAAAGTGTAATGTGTATTTGTCTATGTGAATGTATTTTTTTTTCTCTTCGGATGTTCTACATTTTACATTTCTAGAAAGTTTACCATCAGAGTGTAGGGGAATCTCTTTCTCTCATTTTCCCCCACACCCTTACCACAATGAATTTCATCTGTCTTTTTTGATTTTTGCCAATCTTCAGTGAAAAATAATATCTCATTTCTGGTGCTATGTCTTTCTTAATTATGAGTGAGTTTGAGCATTTTCATATATTTAGTTGCGTATCCTTTGCTCATTTTTAATTGGATTTCTTCTTAATTCATGTAAGATCTTTATATATTTAACAACTTAGCTCTTTGTTGTAAGGCTTGCACTAGTCCTAAATTCAGTTTGTTGCTTTTCTTTTTACTTTGGATATAGAAGTCTCAAAGAAGAAGAGGAAGAAGAGGAAATTACCCTCTGATGTGAATGAAGGGAAGACTGTCTTTATCAGGTTTGACTTTCTATCTGCAGAACTGCTGTTTCTGTTACCCTCATAAGTTTTTCTTCTCTTCTTCCTCTCTCTCTTCCTTTCTTCTTTTTCTTTTTTTTCACTAATTCTGTTAGCTAGGCCAAAAATTCTGTTAGCTAGGCCAAAAAGTCAGATGCAGGTAAGACCATCAGCACATCTGCCTAGGAATGTAGCACACACTGAGAAATGTGTAGGAGAATCAGCTGTACACAGGAGGTAAACAGCAGGGGTCTTTGCATCTTGTCCTCATTTAGATGTCATTCTTTGTGATTGGGGTGGCGTCATTGGAACAAATGAATGCTTCAACTGTTATTAATAGAAGCATCTTGCTTCTGGCCTTTGTTTTAGGGTGAGTGCTGGGGAGGGATTGTACCTCTTGTCCCTAATTCTCTCCTCACGCCTGACTGATCTAAAGTCATGTCCACAAAGTGAAGCATCCCGTCTGTTTCCTGGAAAACCGAGAGAGGGGGATACCGTCTCATGTTGCTTTTGCTGTTTCAGTCGCACTGACTGCCGTAGATTGGCATTTTCAGGAAGTCGGGATGTCCTTGGTATACCTCAGTGGACTTTTCGTCCTTTCTTGAGTACCATTTTTGCTAGGGCTGTTTGGGTCTTATTTTAGAGATTTCTGTTTTATTCTCTTGTACAGTCTTTTAAAGATGGTTTTCATTAAGCAAGTAATTTATGTTTATTGTGGGAAATTTAGGAAATGAATAGGCAAAAAGGCATACACACAAAATTAACTTTCATACTACTCAAGGAATACCCCCACATGTGTTCATATCATAAATACTTAACAAGGATGATTTCAGCTTATACATGCTGTGCTGTAGCCCATTTTCTTCCTTTATAGCACGTCTCCTTTTTTTTTCTTCTGTGTTATTTGGAATTTCCATATAAACAATTTCATGTTTGTAGAGGATTCTGTGTAATAGGAATGAGGAATGTCACACTTAGAAGCCTGTGACCTCAGTACCAAGGATTCCCTTCCTTACACATCTTTTTAATTTAAAGAGAATTTAGGAAAGTAAAGGGATGGAAGAGAGAAGGCTATGAACACAATGAGGCAAATTAGAAGCAATAATGTAGCTAGGATGTGTCTTATTGCAGAAAATCTTTTTTATCTTCATTGCTCAGTAAGATAAAACTGTTTATGGAGCTGTTAATTGAGCAAAAGAGAAGTAAAATTGTAGATATTTATTTGGAACTCTTTTTCTTGCCCCTGGAAGGCTGTGTATAACTGGGTTAAGAACCTTTACACTGTGTTGAAATTTAGTAGAACAAAATCTCCTTCCAACATTTTTTAATCCCTTCAAGGGAAATAGTAGTTTTCTCTCTCTCCCTCTTTTTTTTTTTTTGTACTTAGCTAATAAACTTTACCATGTTTGGTTTTGAGTTACTATTTTGAAGGATTTTCTGACTTTTGTAAAGTTTTAACTGAAACCTAGATTTCATAGGAGTACAGAGGAGACATTGAGAGATGTTTGATTTCTCATTTGCTGTCAGTCTTTTGGTTCTAAGGGAAACTAATTTTGGCCAATTTAAGTGAAAAACCTGGTTTGTCGGATGAACGTTAGGGTAGCTCACAGAATCAAAGTTATCAAAGAGCAAACCTCAAAAAGGGACCTTTGCTGGGTCCTTTGCTGTGGAAGACTGTGTGATCCTTTTCTCTGAAGATATCATTCTTGTTTTGTCCCTTGTTAAGGTATAACATGTATTCTGTAAAGTATGTGTACAACCCAGTGACATTTTTCATATATATAGCCACAGATTACATATACCTTTATATGTGGAGATACATATATATGTTACAGAACATTTTCAGCTCCCCACACTGCTACTTTGAGATAAATCTGTGTCTGCAACTTCTGGTCTTTGTGTATGTGTGTTCAAGTTTTATATTCCTGAGAGAGAGAATCTGATTAACAGAGGAAGTTCAGTCGGTTATGGCCAGTGGGCAGTCATACATTGGTGGCCTGGCTAGTGGGGGTCACCCCTTGGTGCTGTCCTTGGGGAGTGTGGTTCCAAGGAACCACTCCAGATGATGTCTGACTCTCTCACCTTGTACTGGAACACAGGGTGTCACTTTTGTAATTGACCTCTCTTGTGACCTGATTGTCTTCCACAGAAACCTGTCCTTTGACTCAGAGGAAGAAGACCTTGGAGAGCTCCTGCAGCAATTTGGAGATCTTAAATATGTCCGCATCGTCTTGCATCCAGACACAGAGCATTCTAAAGGTATTTGCTGTCACCTGGTCAGGCCCAAAAGGATTGAGACCACTGTCATGGGCACTGACTAGGTTACGTGAGAGTGTAATGTGTGCCCTCCCAGGGGTCCACCATCACCCAGGTTTCTGTGATCCGGAGAAGCACCAAGGACATTTCTGAGGTTGTCTCCAGTGATGTCACACTCAGCATCTGTCATGGTGTTACCCGCCGTAATTTTGTCTAAGCTTTTTAAGCTCTTGCTTATTTACTTTAGGGTAATGAATTCCATTTGTTGTTCTTTGAATTTCAAATGTGATAGCATCTCATGAGTATTAATCATTCCACAGTGCTTGAAATTAGGGAGATATTTTTCAGGTGCTTTTGTTAGCAAGGGAAGCTGATGGAAACTTTGTTGCAATGCCAACAGTCAGAAGGAAAAGCAGAAGTGCTGCCTTAGTGGTGGTGCTGGGTTTTTTTTTTTTTTCCCTAAGCTATTTATTTTGAGCTTAAAGGTTGACCACTCATTCTAATATACTGTTGTTAGATAACATTTTTTCAACCCATTCATAATCTTTGATTTTTATCGGTGCAGTTGTTCTGCTAAAGCAGTGACTTTAATTCATTCTGGTTCTTGATCCCTTTGAGATCTAGCAAGAACTCTGAACCCTATCCTCATA
Source organism: Aepyceros melampus (assembly GCA_006408695.1). Taxonomy (NCBI): domain Eukaryota; kingdom Metazoa; phylum Chordata; class Mammalia; order Artiodactyla; family Bovidae; genus Aepyceros; species Aepyceros melampus. The sequence goes on from SJXQ01003498.1 coordinate 470,168, forward strand.
AAAATGCCATTTCTGAGTGTTTCGGAGCTCTCTGGAGCCTATCTATGGATTAATTACTTCCATTCTAAATCTTATTTTCCAGTTTGTTGAAACCTGATCATTTTTAGTTTCGTTAGCTATAGAAGATGTAAAATGAGGTAGTATAATGGAAAGGTTAGGTTAGGGGTCTAATCCCAGCTAAATCACCAGCTGGGTGATTTTTTGGTACCCATTTAACCACTGTGGGCTTCCGTTCCTTGTCTGTAAAATGAGTGGGTTCAACTAGAGTAATCACTTAAGGTCCCTTTAACTCTGATACTCAGTTATACTTCTTGGACCTTCTCCATTTTTATTTTTCTGAAAATGGGCAACTAGAATTGCATAGAATGTTGCGAGTACTGTCTGATACTGCTTGACTTTGGTCATCTCTTTTATCTCTTTCTGAGTACCCTAATGTATTGGGTTGACATTTTTAGAATGGAGTCTGTGGTTGAATTGCTCTATCTCTTTCTTGGTCTGTTAATGTTAGCTGAGAGTTAATGGTTTTAATAAGCATAGTTGGTTTTTTTTTCCCCCATGATACGTTGTCTTTCCCTAGCTCATATTAGATTTTCCTGGCACTTTTTCTGCCTACTCACACAGCCTTGGCTGCTTCCTACCCCTCATCCCTTTCAGCTGCTATTTTGCTGCCTGGAAGGGCTAAGTATTATCTGAAGACTTTTGGGGAAGTGTTAAAACTGACCCAGTAGATACCCTGGAAATTCCCATGATAACATTCTTACCCATTCAGAGAGAAGAACCCACCTCATTTTCTTCATATTGGACTTCTTTCTGTATTACTTGTTGCTTCCTATTGAGTATCTACTAATGGTGGATGTTATGGTAGGTGCTTTAGATGTAGAAACAGCCAAGAAACATGAGCTTCTTGAGATGTTCAGGTCTTTTGGGGAAGTGCTCCCTGACATCCATAATAGAAATGGGAGTGGAGGATGGCTGGGGTGGAGTGTGGGGGCAGGGGAGGGATGCAGGGGTACTTAGCTCTGCCTGCCGGAGGCAGGGAAGACCTCACTGGACGTGGCCTTTGGGGTGGCCTGCCACATGCGTCCTTGCAGTTAGCTGGCTGCCGTTCATTCTTAGAGGGGCAGAAGGTCAGTGCCCCAGTAGCTCTAGGAAATACGGCACTTCCTTCCTCTGTGAGGGAAAAATGAAGGTTTATAGGAATGCTAACAAAATATTATGGAACTTTTTTTTTTTTTAGTTTACTGTAAACTCAACTTTTTTTTTCCCTCATAAAAGCTGCTTTTTATCAAAAGCAAAAGATTAGGATAGTTGATAGGTCCTGCCTCTAACCAGTGAAAGGTATGCCATGCCTGTGGAAATTCTGTAGCAGGAGTCAAAAGTTGAGCTCATGATTTTTCAGTTCACCACTATATTCACAGGATAGAGGCCAGGGACTTTTACTCCAGGAACTAGACCTGCCCTCATCTGATGCCTCCTTAGGGGCTCTGATGACAGTGAGATCTGTAGTTTCAGGCTTAGGTGATTGCTGCTGCTGCTTTTTTTTTTCTTTTTTTTTTAGTCCTCTAAGAAGCCCGTAGAAAGTGATACTGAAACATTAGGCTGGGATTTCTCTAGTATTTCTTGTGGATATTTCTCATTGCATGAGATGGTGCGACTAAAGTGTCTTAAGAAGCATCAGAAAAGATGAAGGCAGTAATAATAAAATTTCATTATGAGCAGGTGTGCTGTCTTGCCTGTCTTGAACCCCTGGTGCTGGACACAGTGGTTTTTAGTTAAGTTTCATTGTACTTAACACAAGGATGCTACTGCCTCTTGTGCTTCATGTTAGCTGCCACGATGATAGTGCTGTCTGTGGCTTCCAGGTGGGCCGTGCACATTTGGGCTCCCACTCAGTTCTGTCTCTCTGTGCAGGCTGTGCATTTGCCCAGTTCACAACTCAAGAAGCAGCCCGAAATGCCTTGAAGCTGCTTCTCCAGAGGCCGAGGTAAGGAAGACACTTCCTTTACTCTGTGATTTAGGTGATTGCCTCCCAGGGACAACAGCTGATATTTCCACAAAACTTTATTATTATTATTGTCAATGATATGAAAATAATAAAGCTAAGACTTATTGAATACATAGTATGTGTCAGGACTTCCCTGGTGTCTCAGATGGTAAAGACTCTGCCTACAGTACGTGAGACCTGGGTTTGATCCCTGGGTGGGGAAGCTCCCCTGGAGGACGGCATGGCAACCCACTCCAATATTCTTGCCTGGAGAATCCCATGGACAGAGGAGCATGGGAGGCTACAGTCCACGGGGTCACAAAGAGTCGGACACAACTGAGGGACTAAGCACAGCAGAGTGTGTGTTAGGCACTGAGTTTTACACGCATGACCTTGTTTAATCCTCACATCAGCGCTATAGGTGTTTATAAGGTAAGTAATCCTTTATAGGTGAGGAAGTAGGTATAATTATATTATGGGTCAGTTTCTTATATCAGTCTCTATCCTAGGCTGATGGCGTGAAAGACTGGGACAAGAAGGGATTAACAAGTGGAGTAAATGTTTGAGAGAGAAAGTGTGTAGGTGATAGAGAATTTTTCTGTGTATTCTATAACCAAGTATAAATTGTTTTGAGCTGAGTTATCATGTATTGCCATTGTCTCTTAAATTCTCATGAGTAGAGTTATCACTACTACTTCATTAGCTTTCTTTAGCATACTAAAAATTTGCCTGTTTACAGATCGTTTTTCTTAATTTGGTCCTACTTTGGGACTAATCAACTCCCTGAAAACAAATGAACATGTGGCCTTTGCACAGCTGTGCTAAATACTGTTCGGCTCAGTGATCCACTTGCATCCGGCTGGCCTAAAACATCCTAGCGGTGGGGGTCCACACAACAATGGGGGTTTGCTGTTTTCCCTTTTCTTGGTGCTCCTTGTCAGGTGCTTAGTTTCTGCTCATCATGAATTTTAAGAGAGAGGTCGCAATCTGTTCAGGGTGGTGGACTTAAACTGGATGGCCGGCAGCTTAAGGTTGACTTGGCAGTGACCCGTGATGAGGCTGCAAAACTCCGGACAAAGAAGGTGAAGAAGCCAACTGGGACCCGTAACCTCTACCTGGCCCGAGAAGGCTGTGAGTAGTGGCAGGGAGAGGGGAACCGGGCTTCGGAGTAGCTGGCCACTTGCCATGACAGCAACCTGACAGTAGTATGTTTGGAGCATGTTTCAAATTAAAAGCCCTGCACCCTCTTTAATGGTGGTATGTTATTATTATTGTGCTTTAGCAGATGTAGCAGATGTTCCACTTTAACAGAGGCACAGCTTTCTGTTAGGAAGCCTTCACCCAATTCATGTATTAGCCAGTCCCCATTCTCCTTTCTGACTGATTGATTGCCTTTAGACCTTTTCATCAGAAGATTATCAGGGCAAAGAGGGAGGAAAAATCCAAATTACCTTTGTCCCTTGTCATCATTTCTGATAGGTTTTTTGAAGGAGTTGAAAATTATGACTAAAATTACTCTTTTGGATTATTCCTGGATTTAAAATATGCACTGAGCACCTTTCCCTTAGTGTCAGAAAGATAATCAGAAATTAGCTTTAAGACAAAAGAGAGAATTCCTTCCTTTAGGTCACACAGTATTGCCACCTGCTGCACAGCCTTACCGCCCAGACTAGCAAATGGGAGGCCGTTAACCTTTGAGGCCGGGCCTGGTGTTATACGGTGTGGCTGTTCTCTTGGTTGGCTTATCTCACCGCTTAGAAATGGCTCCCAAATACATGAGCAGGGAGATTTCCAAGGACAGGTCATAGGTAGAGCATATTGGCATTCCAAATGCCTAAAATGTACTTACTTCCAAAACTTCCTTTAGGCCTTCCCATCTGACTTTGGGCATGACATGAAATTTTTTGAAGGGAAGGAAGAAGAATAACAAAATCACAAAATGTTCAGAGTTTTAGTCCTTGAGAGCAGCTCATAGACAAGAACTTAGCCCTGTAGCCTATTTCTGGACCTACCAGATAACCACTGTGTCCTGGCCAGCATAGTCCTCTGGGCCCTCTATAGAGAGCTTGCATCATTCACAGCACATTCCTCTTATTGCTCAGTGAAAATTCCCTTGCTGATGTCTTGGCCTTTTTCCCTCTTTCTGCAGTGATTCGTGCTGGGACGAAGGCTGCAGAGGGTGTGAGTGCTGCTGATATGGCCAAGAGAGAACGAGTGAGTAGATTAGGCACCAACTTCAGGTTCTGCAGGACTTAATATAAATCAATAATAATGCTAAAGGTGCTCATCAAAGAGCCAAGCAAGTATCAGTCACAGGTGCTACTTATACTGTTGTTAGAAAACAGGTATACAGGTGGAACAGCCACTAACCCGATGTTATACATCATACCATGTCAACATTATGTACTGGGTCTTATTCTTTGTTTTTGTAATGCTCAACAGTATGTGTTTGCCAGGTAGTGTGCTTCTAGATCATGAAGTAGAGGCTCAGGCTAAATATAATTAGGTGTCAGTATAAATGCAGAATAACATGAGAAATAAAGGTCAGTGTGGGCTAGAGTAAATAGGGAGGGAAGTGTGGATGTGGTCTTGGACGGGAGAGATAAGATGTATTTTGGTGGAGGGAGGGTGGTATCTCCAGACTATGAAATCATTTTAGGAAAACCCCATATTATGGGATTTCTAGTGATAACTAATATTGTTGAGTTCCTTTGCTGCTTAGTAGTCTTTGTTCCAATAATTTTTACTTTTGCCCGTATAGTTTACTTTCACAAAGCTAAGCCAGCCTAGAATGGTAAAGATGCATGATCATTAATAAAATTAACTCCGGAGCCTGGAAGTGCAAACGATGACGGACAGAGAATATAGTGACGGCCAGAGGCAGCATATCTTTTCTGTGCAGGCTCTAGACTGGTGTCCTCGACAGGTTTGGGTAGTGAGCATCTGGAGATCATGGTATGTGCGGGGCATTGAATGCCCTTTTCTGATCACAGTGCGATAGTGACACATTTAATTCTCCTTAAAGTGAATTTTCCAGCAAAAGGCTCACTAGATTATATGCATTATAATTAAACAGCAGACACAGCTTCTCCTGGCAGAAAAATCACACTGTTGAGTTTAAGCACGATAACCCTTCAGATAGCCCTTTTAATACCTCGTTTCCAAGGTATTTATTTTGTGAGTTTCTGTAATAGTATCTTTACCAAGTAAGAAGTGGCAAAAATGAAACTTGATAAAAGTTTAGCTTAAAACTTTTTTCTGCTGAGCTGCTCTTAAGAAACAAGTCAGAAGAAGGTCACCCTTTCACTTTAGAGATAGGTTGTCCTGGGGCCAGTGCTTTGTGCAACATAGGTCAGGCTCTGGAAGCTGTTTCTATTGACGTTTCTTTGCCTCAAGGTGGCAGAGTTGAGACAAGACAGTATTCTGTCGCGTATTCTTTAAGTAAATCCATTTCCTTTTGGAAGGACTAAACAATCAGTTTGAGTTGGTGGATAGGTAAAGACTTGGCATAGATGTTAACTACAGTATTATTTATTATTTGCTCTGGGCCAGATTTGAGCTTTGGATTTTATGCATATTACCTTATTTCAGCCTCACATCAGTATTGAAAAATCGGTATTATATTTTGATCTGCAGCTCTACCCTGTAGGTGAAATTATTGAGGCTTAAAAAGTGTTACGTAACTTCTTGAATTCAGCCTGACTCCAGAGCCCATGATCTTATCACCCACCCACCCTCTTGCCTCCTCGAACCTTTCTTTCCCTGTGTGCTGGGCATCATCAAAAGGCTGCAGCATGGGTGATTTCCCTTATTTTTTCTAGATGTGTGGTTACTGGATTGGGGTCATGGTTCTTTCCTGTTGGAGAATTACATGCCTGTATCTTTAAAGGGTGGATTGTACTGTTAACAATTTGTTATTCTTTCAGTTCGAGCTGCTGAAGCATCAGAAACTCAAGGACCAAAATATCTTTGTCTCCCGGACCAGGCTGTGCCTGCACAATCTCCCAAAGGCCGTGGATGACAAACAGCTCAGAAAGCTGCTGCTGAATGCCACCAGGGGGAGAAGGTGGTGCGCATCAAGGAGGTGAGAGTTGGCCCTGCCCACTCGGGGCTTCAGCGCGCGTCCTGGGCCAGAGCGCATGTTTTGTTCAGGCTGTGGTGCTAGTGGGTTTCACTGGTGGCTCAGCAGTAAAGAATCCACCTGCGTTGCAGGAGACATAGGAGATGCAGGTTCGATCCCTGAATCGGGAAGATCCCCTGGAGGAAGAAATGGCAACCACTCCAGTATTCCTGCCTGGGAAATCCCATGGGCAGAGGAGCCTGGCGGGCTATAGTCCACGGGGTCACAAAGAGTCAGACACAACAGACGTGACTGAGCGTGCCTGCCCATGGTGCTAGTAGGTTGACAGATTTTCTTTTGGGCTCATTGTCAGCAGACAAGACTGAGTGTAGTGATTTTCATGGTTTGGGGAGGTTTAAAAAACTTTTTCCCCTCTTCTAAGAACTGCTTTTCATATCTGACCAGTTGCAACAGAATGTGCGGAAGTATCTGCACTCGTGACTTAATTTAGCAGGCATTTATTGGACACCTGCTGCATTCGCAGCATTATACCACATGCTGTAATGTGAGTCTTCTTGCAGAGAAGATAGTCTGTGTCCTCTGCTCCTTGGAGGAGCGTTTCACTACCATTTAGGCTCTTGCACTGTAGTAAGTTCTCAGTGCCCTGTGGTGAGCACAGGGAGTCACTTGGGTCTTCGGCAGTTGTGTTAGACAAACTCTGAGTTCCCACCAAGACTTAGTCAGGGCTCTGTGTGACTACAGGAGCTGCTCTCCTGCCCCCACAGCACCCCCACATGCCTGTCGTGGCGTTTATTACTACACTGTCCTGTAATTGTTCGTCATTCTCCCAACCACACTGAGCTCTTTGAGAGCAGGTGTCATCTCATGGTTCCCAGTTGTTGGCATAGTACCTGGCACATAGTCATCTCTTGATCAGTGTTTATTGAATAAGTAGCATAGCCAGTATTATGAATCTGCTTTGCTCTGATTCATCACCATAAACTATTTTCCTACTCCTGAAATCCTCTTCAAAATGTATGATATTGCTATTCAGGGAATTATAGGAGAGAATGTGAACATAGCTAACACCACTCTTGGTAAAACCATTGAAAGAGTTACTGTCATAGGAGTCAGTTATGTAATTTCTCATCAGCATCTGCAGTACTTAGTAAGAGCCTGCATATCTAACACCTGTCATCCCTTAGAGACTTGTTTGTGTGTTTTACAGTATTTGCATTATATTGAATTTTCTCTTTAAATCTTTTGTATGTGTAAGTATAGTGTTCAGCTCAGATAGTAAGCTTTTTGAAGATAAGAGCCTCATTTTATGCTTTTCTTTTTCTAAATGAATACCTGAATCATTTTACTATATACTGAAAGCTAACAACATTGTAAATCAATCATACTTTAGTAAAAATGTTTTAAAAAGCAAGAAAATCAGTTATATTTTCTTTTGAAATACAATCCAAATTTCTTAATCACTAAGAAAACTAAGGAAAAAGAGAGTATCAAGACACAGTTCCTATGGCTCTGTTATAAAGCATGCCAGATGAGCCACAGGTTAATATAATGTAAATGTTCATCTCGAAAATAAAAGCAACCCACCAGTAGTGCCAAGGGATGGAGTATTTAGTAACATCCACTGAGGATGAGAATATTTCCACATTGTTTTGAGTGTACAGTTTTAATGTTTTGCTAAGGTGAGTCTTCATCACATACCACTTCGTCGATGCTGTGCCCAGCCAGTCTGCCATCCGCAGTGGGCCATTATCTCTTGATGGCCCCTCCTCTAGCTACGGGTGGTAACTGCTTCACCTGCTGAGTACTGTCCTGACTCAGTCCTTTCATTCTTCTACTGTGTTCAAAAGACTGTCAGCTTCTTTGCCTTGGGCATCACAGTCGTAACTCTGAAGGTCCAGAATAAATCTGGATCCAGGCGGGTAAATTCTCAAATTGGCAAAAGCTGCCATTTTTATGTAGGTTGCTAAATAGCCATGGTCCTGCCAGGTGTGCACTGACTCCGTCATCACCTGCTCCCAGAAATGGACTAGAGGCCTTTGGAATGGTCTCGCCATCCAATGGTCTCACTTTGGCTCTGAGCATGAAGTTGAGGGTGCTGTGCCATGCTGCATCGAGGCGAGGCCTGGGCCAGGCCTGGGGGCGTAGCTGAGGAGACTAGAGGGCTGCGCTGCCAAAATGCTTTTCTTAATTTCCCTGCAGTACATGGCACCGTTCTAGGCACAGAGTGGATACTGGACATATACCAAATGCGGCATCCATATGTCCCTGATACCTAGACTTCTCCATTACCCGACAAACACAGCTTCCTGGGAATGAAACCATGTAAATGATCAGTTTTCCCAAAGTACCCCACCATTCCTTGGTAGCCCAAGATGCCTGGTACAGCTTAAAGTTTTAGGAAAAAATCATGCAAGAGAAGATCTGAGCTCTGAGCAGGTACAGCTGAAGCTCCTTCCTGTATTTCTGAGGCTATTTGTTGGTCAGGATCTTCCTCATGCCAGAACTTTCTTATCTAAAGCCATCAGGCCTTCATCCTTCCCTTCTTCAGTAATATCTCTTCTGAGTGGTTTCTTCAGTGAGGAGACCTGCAGACAGCGCTTGAGGCCCGGTGCTGATCTGTACCACCCCAAGTACCATGCACCTCTCAGCTAGTGTGTGCTGTCATGTCAGCAGTTGGCCATTAAAACTCTTCCTTGGGAAGTTTATCTGCATGCTTATTTGGAGGTCTGTAAACCCTTAGAAAGCAAGAAAATACCTATTTAATGTGTTCTGTGCTCTCAGGTATATTCTAATAAAACAGACATTCATAAGTGTTACTCCAGTAAAACTCTTGTGATGGTGATATAGATGAAGACTGTTTCAATAACCTGATTTCTTGTTGAAGCTGTTAAGGATCTTTATCCTCTAACTATGGCTGATTCATGTCAATGTATGGCAAAAACCACTACAATATTGTAAAGTAATTAGTCTCTAATTAAATAAAAATAAATCCTCTAACTACTGATTCTTTTCCTCACTCTACTGGTAGTGTCGGGTGATGCGGACCTGAAAGGAGCTTACGGGAAGATTAAGGGTCAGTCCTTGGGCTACGCCTTTGCAGAGTTCCAGGAGCACGAGCATGCCCTAGCGGCCCTACGCCACATCAACAACAATCCAGAGATCTTTGGGCCACAGAAGGTGAGCCTTGTCCTGGGGCGGGGAGCCTGTGCCCTGGGGGCCATTTATGGGAAGCCCTCTGACACTTGTGTGATGGGTGAGAGTGGCAAGGCCTTGGAGAAGTAAGCGGTGATTCAGGTGACGGGATGATTGGAGGGAACTCTAAATTGGGTAGTCTGCTTGCTGAACCGGCCCCCTTGCCTTTAGGCAGAGGGAAGTGAGCAGCACCCTCTGACTTGCAAGCAAGAGGGTAGTGGGGGCGGGGGTGGCGAGTATCTCAGCTCCATTGCATACAGAGATTAAGAAATCAAATGAATGACAATCTTTCTCCTTCTGCTGCAGAGACCAATAGTGGAGTTCTCTTTGGAAGATCGAAGGAAACTTAAAGTCAAGGAACTGAGGATCCAGCGCAGCCAGGTACAGAATTGAAATTTTTCTGTTTTCTCTTTGTTTTTTTAATTGTGGTAGTGAATGCATCACATAAACTCTACTGTTTTTAAGCATACAGTTCAATTTCTTTTCAGACCATATTTACACTCTTGTTTTGTTCAGTTGTGGTTCTGTTCCCTTAAATTAGGTCTCTGCCTTGCTAGGTTCTTGGTTACCCTTTCCCCTTAGTTCCCTAGAACTCTGTAGGCCATCTCTCCTCTGCTGGCCTGGCTGGTGATAGGTCCACAGAAGGAAAGGGAGAGGAAAATCAGCCCAATGCTGTTACGATCAGCAGTGCTTGCACTGCCGTGTTTGGTGATGGTACCTGTCAGAATTAACAGCCAAGGTTAAGTGGTCTGTTACCTGTAGATTTCAGCTCTCTCTTCCGTAATCCTCTTTCCATCTTGTACGCTCCAGAGGTATGATGCCTGGTAGTTTCAGTACTGTTTCTAATGTAGTGTAGTGTAGAGGAACTCTGGAACAAGAAGACTCATGTTCAGACTCAGGCTCTGCCCCTTTCTGAATTCCTTGGCAAGTTACTCCCCGCCTCAGCTTCAGCTTCTGGTTTATAAAAATAGGTTTAATATCATTTGCATTTAACATGTGTAAGTTGTCTCACAAGCTACATGGTCAGTACACAGTCAGTACTCATTCTCTTGTCCATCATGCCACAGGACATAGAAGGCCAGATTATTCTTGATACCATAACTCTTACAGATCTCATCAATATTATACCTTAACTTGCATATATACCAAACATTTGCTGTGTTCTGGGTCTTTATGGTGCATATCATGAGCATGACCCATAGAAGAGGAGTTTCAGTGATTCATACCATGACCCTAGGTTGGAAAAATCTGGGTTCTACTTATTATTTAAGGCAGCTTTGTTATTGTAGTTACAGAATTATTTACTGCCTCAATCAGAGGTGATTCTGTAGCTTCTAGCTTAAAAAAAAAAATTCAGGTGGCCTTATTTATTATCTACACTTAGGTACATACCCGTCTTTCTGTGTAAAAGTGCCCCTTTCCCCTGACTCAGGGATACTTCTTAATTTCCATACTCATATTCCCCAAGTAGCATTTCCCCACCTCTCTCAGAAGAGATAAGACTTCATTACTTGTGCTTTCATGAACGTCCTTAGGCTCTTTTTTAGTTTTTTGCTTGGTTTATATCTCTTTTCTCCACTGGGCTGTGAGTTCTAAAAGGTAGGCACTTCATTCTTTCATCTGTACCCTTACCACTTAGAGACTGGCACATAAGAGGCATAAAGTAGGTCTTTGTTCTCCCACTATGCCTGTTTAGATTTCTGAGGTGAAAAGGACAGAATAACATTATTACCGCATTGATTTCACATGAATCTTTGTCTTCCCCCACTTGTGCAAAATAAATATGTAACATACTTTATGTCCTCCTCCTCACGTCTTTTCCAATCTTCATTTCATTTATTTTTTTCTCTAGGGTTCTTCCTTTTTTTTTTAATGTGGATTTGAGTTTCTAACCGTCGTTTTACCTCTCTTAGTAAATTCATTTAGTATTTCTTGCGACGCAGGTCTACCAGTGATAAATTTCCTTGATTGTTTTTTGGAGGTGGGTAGGTGCCTCACCGAGCGGCTTGCAGGATCCTAGTTCCCTGACCAGGGATCAAACCTAGGGCCCTGGCTGTGAGAGCACCAAGTTCTAACACCTGGGCCCCAGGGAATCCCCAGATTTCTTTAATTTTTGTTTGTCTGGGAAAGTTTTGTTTTTCCTTCACTTTTGAAGGATAATTACATGGATACAGAACTCTAGGTTGGTGATTCCCCTGCCACACACACATACTTTAAACCCTTTATTCTGTTTTCTTCTTGCTTACATGGTTTCTGAAGGGAAATCTAGTGTAATCTTAACTTTGTTCCTCTGTGGATAACGAGTTTTCCCTACCTCTGGGGAAAGATTTTTCTCCTTGATTTCTTGCAATTTGATATGATATGCCTAGACGTACATTTTTTTTTTTTATCCTGTTTGGTGTTTGTCTGAGCTTTCTGAATCTGTGGTTTAGTGTTTGGCCTTAAGTTTGAAAATCTTCAACTCTCATTGCTTCAGGTATTTCTTCTCATTCACATTACACCTTTGGCCCATGATGCTGGCCCTTTCTTGTTTGTTTTCTGCTGGCTTTTGAGTTTGGGATGTATCTATACTGTCCCCTCATTTCTGCATGGGAAAAGGAAAATGGTTGTTTTGTGTCCCCCTCCCAGTAACCCTCTGTTATGATGTCAGGGCCTGTGAACTGCTTGTGTTCACTTTCTTAAAGTCTCTAACTATTTGGGGGAAGAATTCCCCTTCTCTCACCAAACTCAGTCCTCTTCTGCTGAGTGTTTCCAGCAAATAAATCTCACCTAGTAACCAAGTAGCATTCTCTCGTCTTCTGCAGCAAAAAGTGAAATCCAAGCCTGAAACTGGTGAGCCCCAGCAGGTCCTCCCAGAGCCTGGGAAAAAGCAGAAACAGAAAGCAGCTCAGAACCACGGGCAGGAACAAAGCCAGGCTCCGTGCAGCAGAAGAGGACGGCGGACTCTGTCTCATGGGCAGGGTTCCAGACCAAGGCTGAAGTGGAGCACGTGGAGCTGCCTGATGGGAAGAAGAGAAGAAAGGTCCTGGCACTCCCTTCACACCGAGGCCCCAAAATTAGGTGAGATGTGGGATTGCTTCTCAGAGGGTTTGTCTTGCCATTTTCCCTCTCTGGGGCTTTTGTGGGATGAAAGGGATGCTGGTTGCTCCAGTCCCGCATGCAGTATCTCTATGCCGGCAGTCACTCTTGGACCAAATGGAGGCCAGAACAGGACTGGCCTTGGGCGCCTCAGAGGAGCCTTCCAGGGTGGGCTCTCATGCTGTTTTTCTCCTCCTTTGAAGCTCTTCCTCTTGTCTTGATGGTTGTTTCTGAGGCCCACCTACTTGAGGTTTCTGTCTGGAACAACAGATTAATGCTGTCAACAAAAATCAATCTTTACGAAATTTTTGTTAAGTAAACAATGGTTTTTGAAAGTCCCTTGAGGTTTTTAAGCCAAAGCAAAAGACAAGTATACAAATGTTGAGCCCTAGGACATTCTGTTGTAGTATCCCTTGATTTCTCAGGGGCTTAGAAAGAGCCAGTGTGAGAAAAGGGCTTTCATCTTTTGGGCTGAGAAAACCTCAGGAGTGCCAATTAGAGGAAGAACTCAGGGTGACACTTGACCATGGTGTTTCAGGTTGCGGGACAAAGGCAAAACGAAGCCTCTCCCTCCCAAGAAGCCAAAGCCCCAGACAAACCACCAGAAGCAAGAGAAGCAGAAGTTATCTTCCAAGCAGGTAAGTTCTGTAGGCCCTGAGACTTCGGTATGGCACAGCTCTGCTGGGGTCGGCAGCCACTTGAGCCTTGATCAGTTAAGCAAAGGAAAAGGCTGCTTCCAGATTGCAGTTATGCACAGGGCTGCAGGCATGGAGGTACACAGTCCTACAAGTAGGGCGAGGAATGCACTGAGCCCCCTGCTTTCGTTACTCTGCTTCAACAATTAACCTGTTTACTTACCCCCCCCACCCCACCCTGTGAGTATATTACAGTGAACTCTACCTCACTTGTAGATGTACCCCATGTAGAAAGGTGTCTCAGGATTCATCTCCAGCTGATCAGGCCTTAAAACGCACATATGGTGGCTCAGATGGTAAAGAATCTGCCTGCAGGATGGGAGACCTGGGTTTGATCCCTGGGTTGGGAAGATCCCCCTGTAGAAGAGAATGGGTACCCACTCCAGTATTCTTGCCTGGAGAAGTCCACGGACAGCAGAAGCCTGGCAGGCTGCAGTCTGTGGGGTCACAAAGATTGAGACACGACTGAGCAACTAGCACTTGCTTTCACTTTAAACACACATATACACATTCACATGTTATGCAATCATCACATCTAATGAAATTAATAAGAAACCCTTACTAGCTAATGTGTGGCCCATATTAAAACACTCCCAGTTACCTCAAAAATACATATTTTTAAGTTGGTTTGTATAAATCGGGTTCCAAACAAAAAGCCGGGTTACTTCCTCGACCGGGGATTGAAGCAGTGCCGCAGCAGTGACAGTGTCGAGTCCTAACCACTGGACCACCAGGGAATTCCCTGTATTTGGTTTTTAAATCTCTTATATCTTTTTTTCCCCTATAATATCCAGTTTTCCTTACTACACCCTTTTTTCCATGCTATTAATTAGCTGGATCACCCAGGTCCTTGGCCTGTTAGAATATATTACCTTTTGAATTTAGCTGCTTTCTTCCTTGTTGCTATCATTTAACTTGTTCCTGTAGCACCTCATGTTGCTTACAAACTGGACGTTAGGTCCAGAGCCTTGATTAGATCTAGGTTCAGTTTTCTTGGTGAGAGTATTTCATAGGTGGGGCTGTGTGCTTTCTGTTGTATTGTACCGTAAGGCGCAGTGTGTGGTTGCCTCTTTTTTTTTTTTTACTTTTTATTTTACATTGGATTATAGCTGATTAACTATGTTGTGATAGTTTTAGGCAGACAGCAAAGGGACTCGGCTACATATACATGTATCCTTTGTATACATGATCTAGGCTGCCACATAACATTGAGCAGAGTTCCCTGTGCAATGCGGTAGGACCTTGTTGAATATCCATTTTAAACAATACTGCAATATGTGCCTGTCAGTCCAGACTCCCTAACTGCCCCGTCGCCCCATTCTTCCTTGCTTGCTCCATTTTTAGTGATGCTCTGATTCATCAGTAGCCTTAGAAATTGTCTGCTTCATCCCTCCATTTGTAAAGTCTTAGCACCCATTGATGATTGCTGTTTATTTAGGTCTGTATTTCAGTACGAGTTGCAGAATGTTAATTTCTTAATTTTATCAATCCTTATGTGTTTTTTAAGTAAAATTCTAGAAAAAAGAGCCTTCCCTTATCAACTGTTTGGTTACCATGGAATACCATTTGTATAGGAAAAGCAAGGTAATTGCTTGAGTTTTTTTTTTTTTTTCTTTTTATCAGTTCCCAGAGTAATGAGTTGTTGCCCTACCAACCTTCTCTGAGAAAGTAAGGTTTTTGTAGCATTTGAATTGCGAGTTTCTGTGTACTTGACATGTTTCAGCCAGATGCAGTCATTGTTCTGTCCCATCTGAGGCCAGCAGAAGCCCCTTCAGGTTGACTCCTGAGTCCTGATGTAACCTCCCCTGTGGTAGTGTCCTTGCTTCTAACACAGCGGGATGTCCCCACTTATCTATTACTTTGTCAGTCCTGGCATTAGCTTCCAAGGGGCCCTGGCTCTTTTTAGTAGAAAGTGGTAGTCATGCGTTCCTGATCATTTGAACTCAAATTTTCTTTTTTCCTTGCCTAGTTCCTTTATTTTAAGGGTACAAGATGCATTTGCCTTCTCATCCCACTCAAGGAATCTGTGTCTCTGGGAAGCCTCTGACCCAGCAGACTATCTTATAGAGGTCTCTTTGAAGCCCTGTAATCCTTGGTGAAGGAAAGGGCAAGCGAGACCATCTGGAGTTGAGGCTGACTCATCCTTGAGGAGATCTGTGTGAGCATTCGGGAGTTGGAGTGGGAGCGGTGTTTTAGCGGGGTCCTTCTCTAGGCATTCCTGATCTGTTTTCTCACCAATGGACGATCATTTTGGGGTCACTCCCTGGAAGTCCCTCATGTGGTGGACAGGATCTCTGAACCTAACTCTTTCTCCCTTGGCTGGCCTGAGGGTAAAGTAATGCTTAATGATTGAAACTGATTATCTTGTGTTTCCTTTCCTTTCACTTATAGGTACCTAGAAAAAAAGCTAAAGGAAATAAGACGGAAGTTCGCTTCAACCAGCTGGTGGAACAATATAAGCAGAAATTATTGGGACCTTCTAAAGGAGCTCCTCTTGCAAAGCGGAGCAAATGGTTTGACAGTTGATGATGCTAGAAGGGTGGGCAAGGAGCTGGATCATGTGCATCTTGGAAACGCTTCCTCCCCCTGCCACTTGCCACTTACAGGGAAGGAGCCCCCTGAGAGCACTGCCGCTTCGGGATGTGAACGTTTGGACTTTGGTTCCTCCTGTGCGTGGTTAGCTAACCACAAAGAGGAATATCAGAAAAACATGTGACGCTTTTTATATATTCTGAGTGAAATTGTGTCTATTAATTCTTACCCATTTTAATTGTGTTTCTCAAATGGAAACAATTATATAAAAAACATTCTTGACTGCAGAAGTTTTAAGATGTATATTTTGTTAAGTGTCTTCTCTAAATGAGATAATTTGTGGCTTTTTGAGTAACAGACTCTCATTTTTAACATATGTGACTTCTTTATTATAATTTATAAATGTCTTTAATATTTCCAACTCTCGTTCAGTCATGTAGGCCTACGTACTGCAGGAATTAAGAAAGAGCAGAGAAAAATGATTTCCAACCTAATCTTTGAGATTGGGAGAAACTTGGAAAGTAATCGAGGGCATGGGGCCTGGCCAGGAGCAGCGCTTGATAATTGTCTGCCAAGTGAGTGGGGAGTAGCTGGTAGTTAACTTGAAGTCAGTTTGCAGTGACCCACAGACCCCAGCCTGGCTGGTGCTATCCTGCATTTCCTGTCTTCCAGCACCACCTCCTGTGGGCTCAGAGACGTGTGGGTAGTGGAGAGAGCAGTGAGCAGGAGGCCAGAGAAAGAGTTGGAAATATAGCACCGAGTTCTTAGTTCCCCCAGTCCAGTCTGGTGCTATCATGAGAGGTGGTTTCTTCAGAACCATTGCTGACCTAGGGATATCACTATTTCATTGCAGTATCTTGGGAAACCCGTGAATGCTCAGAAATGCTCTTAACTGGCTTAATGATGGTAAAAGAGAGACCATGAAAATGCTGAAAGCTTTTGGAGGGAACTCTGTCTCCAGAGCTACCTTGAGACTGTGTGACCTGGGGAGTCCTGGCAGCAGCTTGGCAACCCATCAACCCTAGGATAGAGTCAGACATGTTTTTAAGGGTGTATTAATGCATAGAATATCCACAGCCTGTCTGTCCTTTGCTCTGTTTTTCCTTCTCCAACTCTCTGCCCACCAGACAGGTTTTCCCCTGTTGTCCAAATATCTATAAATTAACCTTTAAAAATAATTTTAACATTTAAGATAGAGAACAGTTGGTGTTCATTCAGATAGCTTTGCCAGATTTTCTCAGATCCAGATGTTTCTCCTGACAGGTTTAGCAACCTGGTATATTTAAAACATCATTCAGTTGCCCGAAAAGTTCTTTAAAAAGTTCTAGGGTGAATCATCCACTTTCTCAACACCTAGATTCCTTGTGTGACGTCCTCCTCAGGGGCACATTACCACCGGTTATCTGGGCAGCCTCTTAGCTTGCCTTGGGAGTTTTAATGCAAGGAGAATTGTGCCCACTTCCTCACTTTAGAGCCTGATGTTTCATGAAATGGAATTTTCTGAATTAAACATGAAAGTGGACTTCCTGGCTCCTTGGTTCAAAAACAACGTCAAGACAAACATTTCATTTAACATCCAAGACTGAAGGCTGTTGGTCAGAACTGTCAAGTGTCAGTAGATTTTCTGGCTCGATTATGCAGCAGCTCGACTCAGATACTTCTTTTAAATAAAGAGTCTTAGGATTGTGTACTGGCTGTTTCTTTGCTTTTTTTTTTTTTATAGGGGGTGGTGTAAGTGGGAGACTCGGTCGATGTGAAGACTCTGCTTTGATCCACAGCGTACAAGTCCCTTCCTCTAGACTTCGCCTGCGGCAAGGATTCTGCCTCCACTGTCTTGAAGTGAGGTTTCCAATTCCCTCTATTACAAAGTCAGGGCATGTGAAGTTCTTGGAAATACTTCCAAATGTCCTCTGGTATGTTTTTGTCTTGAAAAGAGGTTTTCCAACTAAAAATTCAGAATGCAGAACCTCAAGGCTCCAGAGAGCTCCTTCTCAGCATGTATTTGACCTTCAGTCATCTGAGGAAGCAGGAGGTCACATACGCCTCTGAGTGCTGACCACTCAGAATCTTCGGTTCATAGGCCCTCTGACTGACCCATATAGCTAGCTCATTGCTTAATATTCTTGTCACTCACTGTTTGAGAAGTGACTGACAGGCTTCTGCCAATTTTGTCGTGTAACTGGCGACTCTGTGAACCCAACTTGGAAAGTTCTTGAGACTCCTCCATGGACTGCTGCATCATGGCAGGAGCCACATCATCAGACTGAGGATTCCCGGGGTAAGACTGCATTTCCGTTTATCTCAGGTGATGCTCAACCGTGCTTTCTCCCACTCAGTCCTCACTGGCACTTAAAGGGCCAGGATAAGGTTGCTTTTTTACCTTCGGGCAGAGTAAAAATTTCCAAACCTCTCTTTGCCCACGGTTGACTAATTTGGAAGTTACACAGATGCACTGTCTTATTTTGATTCTTTTGTTTTTGTCCTGACGCCTCTTCCTCTCCAGGATTAATTGCAGAGTCCGAGACTGCTCATTGATTGGGATGTTATTCAGTGGCCCAGCGGTGGATGAGTTATAAGTACATCTACAGTGACTTTGGCTTTTGATTCTGAATTGGTGTTTGGCTGCAGACGGGCTTCTGTATGGAGTAATATAGTGGGAAGAATGTGAAGGACAGACTGACTCGAGCTCGGTAACCAATTCTGAGAAGGAAACTGCAGAGTCACCAGAATAACCTTTTGGACCCCCGCAAATGGAGCATTTTGATGGATGGTAAATCCAATTTTCCTCGGGCTTGTCCACGCCGCCCAGAGCCTGCTGCCTTTTGTCAGACATAAGACTTCACTGCTGCAGAGTCGTCCCGGGATCTCCTTCCCCCTGGCCTTTTGACAGAAGGGAAATCCTTTTTGTCCTTGAGGGCAAGGACTATATTTTACACTTTTCTATATACCCTGCAATACTCAACAATGATTTACCCATAGTAGGAATTCGTTTAACTCCATTGAACTCCCTGGAACAGAAGGCCATCTGTTCCAGGGTTTAGCAGGGTTTGTGAAGGACAGCAGAGTCATTTCCTGGGGTGATGTATGTGAAAGGGATCCAAAATACCAAGTGATAGAAAAAGAGTAATAAATTGTTGGTCACAGTCCCTTGAGCATGCCACCTGTGTTCTCTTTGCTGTCCGTTGTCCATGCCAATTTGTCCCTCTCCACGCATATCCACCATTTCTCCCTGGGAGCTTCATCCAGCGCAGGGCGTTGCAGTCCCTTCCCTGGTCCCTGACACTTTCTGGTTGGTGTCTGAAGAGATGCACAGGACATCTGCTGTGCATTCCCTACTCTTTCTGCAATATATGCAATTAGCTTAGTAGTCATTTTTATCTTCCCTGGACTACTGTCTGAGCCTCTCAGTCCACCAGCAACTTCCCTCAGATATTGCTCAGTCTGCCTTGTGGCTGGTGCCCATCCCATTCCTGTCCCCCTCTGCCCGAGGGACTCCCAGCCCTTATGTACAGGGCTGTACATTATAGGCTGTGTGCAGAAACCCTATTAAGAAGCTGCTTCTCAAGTGTTACCTTCTCACTCTCAGCCTCACTATTTTCCCCTCTTATTTTCCTCTGTCCTGGGTCTGCCACTCCATTGTCTGCATGCATTTTTCAACCAAAAGATACTCAGGTGCTGGCTTTTGATGAGGTTTTCCCCTTGGAAGCTACTGCAGGACAGATGCTTTCTATTTTAATCTGTGTTGGGGAAGACCCTATTATGGCATTGGCACCTCAGATGGAGGAAGAAGTTCAGAATATTGTTCCTATGAGAGGATTTAGGTGTACCCTTCTTATAAGATAGTGTAATATTGTGATTTATAATTTGAAATGTATATTTGGTCTTTGTCCCTGTTCATGGAACAAAGGTCCTAAAACTCTTAGAACTTCCTGTGCAGGGAGCAATAGAGGTGTCTTATTATAAGGTGACTTTTGGAAAGTCCCTAAAGATGCCAGTGGAGCCAACCCAGCAATCAGAGGGTTGAAATTTTCAGGCCTCACCTCCCATCTCCCATGCAGGGAAATGGGCTCAAGATTGAGTCGTCAGTGGCCAGTGATTTAATCAATCACACCTCTTTGAGGAAGCCTCCATAGAAACCTGGAAGAACAAGGTTCTGAGAACTTCTGGGTTGATAACATGTGGAAGGAGATCTGGGGAGGGTGGCTCACCTGGAGAGGGCATGGAAGCCCCCTGCCCCTTCCCAATGCTTTGTCCTGTGCATCTCTTCCATCTGGCTGTTCCTGAGTTACATCCTCTTATGATTAACTGGTAATCTAGTTTCTCTGGGTTCTGTGAGCTGCTTTAGGAGGGGGTCACTGGAACTCCGATTGGTTAGAAGCACAAGTGACATCCTGAATGTGTGATTGGTTTCTGGATTTGGGGGTGGGGAGCAGTCTTAGGGGACTGGGCCTTGAATCTGTGGGATCCGATGCTATCTCCAAGTAGATAGTGTCAGAATTCAGTTGGAATGTAGGACACCAGCTGGTGTTGGAGAATTGCTTAGTGTGGGGAAAAAACCACACCCTTTGGAGTTGGATGCAAAATTGTAGTTAGAATTATAGACAATATTATTTTTAAAGTGCCCCAACAAACACCCCTCCTCCAGGAGTGCAGTGGCCATCAGTTGCTGGAGTATATGTACTTGTCCTGCCCTCACGATACCGCCACTGCAGGGCCCTAGGGAGCAAAGTAGGCCTGTCTTTAGAGGTGGGTAATGCCATGAAGCAAGGTCCAGGAGATGGTGACGGCAGGGAGGCGTGGCGTGCTGCAGTTCATGGGGTAGCAAAGAGTTGGGCATGACTGAGCAACAGAACAACACCACCACAAAGGAAAAGAACTCCAAGGCAGAGTGCTCTGGCTCCTCCCAAGCCAGCAGGGTCAACTCTGGTGTAACTCCCTCGTTACATCAGACCCCAGACCCACTTTATGTGTTAGGCAGGCCAGAGAGCACCGTCTCTTTCAGAGATGGCAAAATTTGGCCCAGACACGGGAGCCGGTGCAGGACTGGGCTGGGAGGCAAGCCCAGATCATCTGACACCCAGGCCAGTGCTCTGTCCTCCTCTGATCTCTGCTGCCACCCAACCTGCCCCCCTCAGGGCCTCCATGTCCCCCTTTGCATAAAAAGAGTTACTTGAAGGAGCGCGGGCTTCACTTGTCCTGGCTGTCACCAGCTATGGGAGGATGTGACCTGGAAGAGCCTGTGACTGTTGAGAGGGATGGGGCCACAGCCACACCGGCCTCTGGATCTAAATAGTGGAGTGTGGGCAAAGGCAGGGCTGAGGGGCAGCCAGTCAACTTCATCCTGGGGCTCCAGGCTTTCTTGGGGCCATCTACCCCATGAGAGTGTGCAGACGAAACCCTGGGGTAAATTAGTGGGCATGATGGTGGGCTCTTCCATCCCCTCCTGACTTGAAGCTTTGCTAATGATGGGGTAGACACCATGAAGAAAAACATCTCTCCTAATTTTTTTTGCCCAAGCTGAACAGCAGGTGGTTCCCTAACCTGGGATCAAACTCGTGCCCTGCTGCAGTGGAAGTCTAAACCCCTAGAATGCCAGGGAAGTCCAACAAAACAATCACATTTTTTTTTTGTTTTTGTTTTTGCCTGCACCACATGACATGTAGGATCTTAGTTCCCTGACCAGAGATTGAATCCACACTCCCTGCAATGGATGCACAGGGTCTAAACCACTAAACCAGCAGGGAAGTCCACACTGCGTTTCTCATTTCCCTTCCTGGCCCTTCCCGGGCAGGGTGAGGACAGCCCAGTCTTTGAGAATAGATGAAGCTTGCCTGAGGGAAGGTGGTCTGGCTGTGACAGGCATTTAATTCAGTTTTGCAGCCTTGTGATCATGGTCCCCTTTGGTGGCCACTGGGTTTGAGCATTGCTTCTTTCTCATGAAGACTGGCTGGGCAGGGCTTTCATATCACTCATCTCAGGTGATCTACACAACAATCCTGGCTTGGATCACCATGGGGTGATTGTTCCCATCCCCGTCTTACAGCTGATGGAAACAGAATGACGCTGTCCTAGGAACCCTTGGCAGCTGAGATAGGACCAGAGCAGGTCTCTGACCTGGCCCAGAGCTCTGTCTCTGGGGACTCTAAAAGGAACTTTTATTTGAAAATACTTTTTCCAGGCACACCATGTGTTTTTAGGAAAAAGAATGGTTTCTCCTTTTCAAATTACATGATGAGAAAAGGAAGGACGTTTTCATCATCACACATTCTTTGGAAGCAGTGAACAGTTTAAAGTCCTTTGCTTCCCAGCTCCTTTCCCTGCAACCCCAGGGCAATAGACAACAGTCTTCACATCTTTTTGTAGTTGTTTTCCTCTCTCTCTCTCCCCCTCTTCTCTCTTTCTTTGGCTACCAGAAGCCAGATGTACTCATATACATCAAAACAGGTGAAGAGAGAATTTGAGCGCCTACTATACTTATCTTGTGATTTCTTGGTCGTCAAGGCTCCATACCTTCTGTTTGCATTGGGGCTGTAAATACCGAAAGGACAGATTGACTCTACTCAGTTTTATAACTGCCTTTCCAGGAATTCTGCAGACACCTCCATTCCCCTGGAGGTCAGATAATGGCTATTTATTTTCCATCGTATGAAAACCTCTGGGGAGAGCCATGGCAATTTGACGAGGACTATTAAAGGGACATTAGAATTGAAGTGGCTGCTCAGGAAATCACAGACCCTTGCTCCCATCTGTGGGGACAGCTGCCAGCAGGGCTTTCCTGCCCACGGCCAGCTGTGCGCGGGTGCAGCTGGCAAAGGGGAAGAACCCTTTGCCCTCTTTCTCTCTGCAAGATGATGGATGCAGTAAACTGAAATATATAACGGTTCATAGCAGCAGCAGACAACTGGCGACCACATACTCTGTGTCAGGCATACACTGAGGATTATCTTTTTGAGTACAATGCATATCCTGTCCCTATCCCCAAGGTCAGAAGCCAGAAGAAGGGGACAGAAGGAACTTAAGTCTGTATAAGAAGGCTAGAGGTCCGTTTCCCTCCACTTGCAGACCTTCTGGGATGGGGAGCTCAGTGTCTGCCACAAACACCCCATGCATTGTCACACAGCTTAGAACGCATGTTCACACTTGACTAATTAGCTGAGAACCTAGGGCACCTGTGATGCACTCCATGGGGCCCTTGAAAGTCTATTACTGGGCCAGCCTTCTGTGCTAGGGTGTGAGCTGCAGCAGGGTGGGCGGGGTGGGGTGACTTTCCTTCCATCTGCCCAACCCCAGGCATACTTGGTTGCTAGCAGGTACTTAAGAGAATGCATTGAGGGTGCCCTCCAGGGGTGGCCCCCAACAGGTCCTCTGTGTTTTCAGGAGGCATGAATTTTTGGGGGCTGAGATGGTATTAGGGGAGTGTCCACACAACTCCCAGGGACCCGCTGCAGGGCCTCTGGGGTTTGAGCTCCTTAGTGAGATTTAGGCAATTTAGCGTTTTAACAAGGGACCCATGTTCAACTTTCCCAAGGAAGCAGTGAAAGATCTGAGCAGTTCTGAGCAGGTGAGGGACAAAAGGGGAAAAGATTCGAGGGCTACTCCCCAGAGATTCCAAATTCTGGAGGACGGGAAGCACTGTAAACTCACCCTCTGCCCACCTTCACAGTCCCTCTTCCAAGAGTAAAAGGCCAAGGGGCAAAGGGGTGGTCTTGGATAAAGCACTCAGACTCTCCTATCTTCTATTTGAAAGTGAAAGTGAAGTTACTCAGTCATGTCTGACTCTTTGTGACCCCATGGACTGTAGCCCACCAGGCTCCTCCATCCATGGAATTTTCCAGGCAAGAGTACTGGAGTGGTTGCCATTTCCTTCTCCAGGGGATCTTTCTGACCCAGGGATCGAACCCAGGTCTCCCTCATTGCGGGCAGATACTTTACCATCTGAGCCAGCAGAGGCAATAAAGCCACTTTGCAAAGTTGTTAGCACTAAGTGAATGAAAGTGCTGTTGGAGGGGAGTGTGGAAGTTGATGGTGGGGACCCGCAGCATCTGGGGAAGAAGGTCTCTAGGAGGTCTTTTGCCCTCAGTGACCTGAGTGGATTCACAGGGAAGAGGAGGAAGGATGATTATCCCAGAAGGACTTTGCCCACCTCCAGAGGACTGGCTAATTTCTACCTCTCTCCTGCCTGGAGTCCAGAGCCCAGAGCCCACTGCCTGTCCTCATGGGAGGGGTGGCCTCACTTCTGCAGGGAGACGCAGATACGTGGGTGAGGCTCTGCTCTCAGGGCAACCTGCCCTCATTGGAGACAGTCTTGCCTCCTAAATGGCCAGGAGGATGAATCTGTCTTGTCTGGACGTTTTACCTCTGTGAGGAGCTGGCTATGCCATTTGAGGAGGTCTGTGGGTAGGAATGCCGTAAGGAGACAGCAAAGATGGGGCACTCAAGCCACCCTACTTCCTCCTTTGCTCGGGGCAATCATTGCTAACTCATCATGTCACTCCTACCATCCAGCCTGAAGATCCTTTTCAACAAAACAGTCCAGGCAACCATATCAACAACTGAAGCTGGCATGTGAGGGGATGCCTACTTGCCAATTTTGCTGTAAGGGAACAGTTTTCTTTGTCAAAACATAACTCAATATTAGTTATTAATATTGGGTTAACTAATAACTAACATTATTAAGTTCCTGTTTTTTTCCAGCCATCGTGTAGAGTTTCATGAGCATGAGTGTCTTCAGTCCCCACAAGGTCAGGAGGTGGATGCTGTTAGTGTGCTTATTTAATGATCTTGTGAGGCCCGAGAAAGGTCAGACCTTCTTTCACTCAGCAAGTATTAATTGATCACCTCTAGGAGTGGCAGATGGAGAAGGCAATGGCACCTCTTCCAGTACTCTTGCCTGGAAAATCCATGGATGGAGGAGCCTGGTAGGCTGCAGTCCATGGGATCGCTGAGAGTCGGATACGACTGAGCGACTTCACTTTCCCTTTTCACTTTCATGCATTGGAGAAGGAAATGGCAACCCACTCCAGTATTCTTGCCTGGAGAATCCCAGGGACGGGGAAGCCTGGTGGGCTGCCGTCTCTGGGGTCGCACAGAGTCGGACACGACTGAAGCGACTTAGCAGCAGCAGCAGCAGTGGCAGAAAGCACTGAATAGAATTGAGCTCCTACCACCGTGGAGCTCACATTCTAGACACCAAGCCTCAATTTAAAAGATACTGCTCCTCTGTCCCTCCTAACCTGGGTCTTCAGCAACTGAGTTCCCTTCCCTAGAGGCACCACCATCAGGGATTCTTGTGGGTCCTTCTAGAGAGATTCTGTACTGACAAGCACCTAGGTATGTACAGTGGAGAATATTGCACTCGGTGATTTCCACCAAGGTTTTTCCTTTTTATGACATAGCTTGGAGACAGTCCATTCTTTTTCATAGCTGCATAGCATTTGACTATATATTTTTTTACCAGCACTTATTTACCCTGCTCCTTGCTGCTGCAGCTGCTAAGTCACTTCAGTAGTGTCCGACTCTGTGCGACCCCATAGACGGCAGCCTACCAGGCTTCCCCGTCCCTGGGATTCTCCAGGCAAGAATACTGGAGTGGGTTGCCATTTCCTTCTCCAATGCATGAAAGTGAAAAGTGAAAGTGAAGTTATCAGTCGTGTCTGACTCTTTGCGACCCCATGGACTGCAGCCTACCAGGCTCCTTTGTCCATAGGATTTTCCAGGCAAACTGGAGTGGGGTGCCATTGCCTTCTCTGACCCTGCTCCTTATTTAATGGCAATTCCATTGGTTTCTAATCTTTGCTATTACAAACTGCTAAAAAGAGAAACCTTGCATGTACATCACTGTATTAATAAGGTTTTTTATTTTCTCTGGGCTTCCCTGATAGCTCAGTTGGTAAAGAACTACCTGTAATGCAGGAGAGCCCAGTTTGATTCCTGGGTTGGGAAGATCCACTGGAGAAGGGATAAGCTACCCACTTCAGTATTCTAGGGCTTCCCTTGTAGCTCAGCTGGTAAAGAATCTGCCTGCAATGAGGGAGACCTGGGTTCAATTTCATGATACTTTGACATGTAGGGCTTGATCATCTGGCTGGATGTGTGGCTTGACGTGACATGATCACCCTGTCCCTTTCAGGGTCATTGTTGTTTAGTCGCCCAGTTGTGTCTGACCTTTTCAAGGTTAGCTGATTCCTAAGGACAGTGAACAACTCGCCAGAGAGCATGCCTTCCATATGTAAACCAGTCAATCCAAGCCAACCAGCTCCTTGGCCTAGCTCACATCAGTTCAGTTCAGTTCAGTCGCGCAGTCGTGTCCGACCCATACCAAGTCAATATTGCCCCTGCCCCTGGTACCCAGGACCAGGTACCTAACAACTAGGGGCCACCCTTTTAGCCTAGAGCCTGCAGAAATTATTCAGACTAGTCAATTGTAAATCTATCTGCTCTGGCTTGCCTTGTCTTTCTCATGGAAACCATAATAAAAGCTTGTGCCCATCCTTTCTCCTCACTCTTGTCTTCTAACTGACCCTGGAGCTTCCTGCATGGCACAGCATGCATGCTTCTTCCCCTTGAGAATTGTTAAGTAACAAACTCATCTCTTAAAAAAACAGGTGTCCTGATAAATGTGTGAAGTGATGGATGTGTTAACTAACCTTATTGTGTTAATCATTTCACAATATAGACATATATCAAATCATCATGTTGTATACCTTAAGCTTATACAATGTTGCATGCCAATCACATTCCACGAGAACAGGAAGAAAAAAAGAAAGCAATTGTCTCCATGTCTATCATGTCACCACGTCCGATTAAAACGGATCCCAAGTTCATTTAAAAACCGTCATTTTGTGCATGTGCAGCCCTTGCTTTCAGTTAAAGGGAAAATTTGAGCAATTCTTAAATGCAAACTCACTCCAGTATTCTTGCTGGAGAATCCCAATGGACAGAGGAGCCTGCCCAGAGGTGGGTTACAGTCCATGGGCTTGCAAAGAGTCAGACATGGCTGAGGAACTAACACTTGTTTGACTCCAGGGAAGGAGTGTTTATGCATAGAGAAAAGAAAAAAAAAAAAAAGCAAGACAAGGCATTTGAAAATAAATGTTTTTTTAATGCTAAAGATAATACATGTTCAGTAGAAAAAATCTGAAAAATGCAGAAGAAAACTTAAAAGCTTAAAACCAACCATTCATCAAAAAGTTAAACATGTAATTATCACATAATACATACAGCAATTCTATTCCTAGGTATATGCCCCCAAAAAATTGAAACCAGAGACTTAGATACCTTTACACTAATGTTAACAGTAGCATTATTCATAAGAGCCAAAGGGGAAACAATTCAAAAGTCCACCAATGGATAGATTGATAAACAAAATGTGGTATGTAAATTACATATAATGGAATATCAGCTATAAAAAAGAATAATATTCTGATGCATGCTATAACATGAATGAATCTTAAAAACATCGTGCCAAGTGTCTTAGTCCATTCAGGCTGCTAAAACAAAATACCATTGAATGGGTAGCTTATAAACAACAGAAAATTATTTCTTACAGACCTGGAGGCTGGAAGTCCAAAATTAAGGCACCTGCAGATTCCATGTCTGCATGCTAAGTTGCTTCAGTCATGTCCAACTCTTTGCAACCCTACGGACTCTAGCCCACCAGGCTCCTCTGTTCATAGGGTTCTCCAGGCAAGAAGCTTGGAGTGGATTTCCATGCCCTCCTCAGGATGATCTTCCTGATCCAGGGAACCAAGCACAAGTCTCTTGATTTTCCTGCATTGGCAGGTGGATTCTGTACCACTAACACACCCTGAGTGAGAGTCCAATTTCCTTCTGATAGCCCCCTTCTCACTGTAACTTCACATGACTGAAGGGGTGAGGGAGCTCTCTGGGGTCTCATATAAGCGCACTAATCTCCTTCATGAGTGCCCCACCCTCATGACCTGTCACCTCCCAAAGTTCCCGTCTCCAAATATTACCACATCAAGGGTTAACATTTCAGTATACGAGTTTAGGGGGGATATAAACATTCAATTCACTGATCTAAGTGAAATAAGCCACAAAAGGAAAATACTGTTTGACTTCACATATATAATAAAGTACCTAGAAGAGGCAAACTCATACAGACGGAAAATAGAACAGAGGTTACCAAGGGCTAGGCAGAAGGGAGCATGGGAGCATAGGGAGTTATTGTTTAAAAGGTATAAGAGTCTTGGTATAAATTCTGGAAATAGTGGTGATGATCACACAGCATTGTGAATGTACTTAATGCCACTAAATTATTCACCTAAAGATGATTACAATGGTAAATGTTATGCTAGATATAAATTTTACCACAATAAAGAATTGAAACATCCAAAATTCATGCTGCCCAGAAGAGAAGATAAATATTCTGGCTTATTTTAATCCATTTTTCCCCCTACAGTTCTGTGTTTCATAAAGATTAGTTTATCATATACATATTATAGTGAGCTTTTTGGTCTTAGACTTTTATTGTGACTATTTCATTAATTAAACTGAAAGCACCACCTTTAGTGATTGCATAATTTAACTTTGCATACTTGTGCAGGCCTCCCCTGCTTTTGGACAGTGATGGTGCAGCAGGAGGGAATCTGCCTGCCGATGCAGCAGATGTGGGATACGCCGGCCTTGATCCCCGGGTTAAGGAAGAGGCAGCCCACTCCAGTATTCTTGCCTGGAAAATTCCATGGACAGAGGAGCCTGGCAGGCTACAGTCCAGAGGGTCTCAAAGAGTTGGACATGACTGAGCACGAGGATATTTCTAATTTGTCATTATTATAAATTATGCAGGAATGAACATCTTCATATGTAAATATTTGCCTAAATTTGGTTTGTTTCCTTAAGCTAGACTTCTAGAAGAATTTCTCTATCAAGGGTGTGAATTTTAAATATCTATTTATACCTAGCCCCAGAATGCATTCTTAAAAATATAATTTAAACCTTGAAAGTATTATTGGGGGCATACAAGTTTTACTGTACCCTTATCTGTATTAAGTAGTATCACATGGCTAATTCGAAAGGCAAAATTTACCATCTTTCAATTTACATGAATTTGATTACTAATAGGTGTAAACATTTTTTATGTTTACAGTCATGTGCATTCTGTGAGATTTCTGTGTTCACCTGATTTTCTCCTGGGTTTTAGAGTTCTTATATATTAAGAATAATGTCCACTTACAAACCGAAAAGACAACCTTCAGAATGGGAAAATATTTGCATATGAAACAACTGACAAGGGATTAATCTCCAAAATATACAAACAGCTCATGCAGAACAATATAAAAAAAAAAAAAAACACAGCACAATGAAAGAAATGGGTGGAAGATTTAAATAGACATTTCTCCAAAGAAGAGATACAGATGGCCAACAAACACATGAAGATGATCGACATCACTAATTATTAGAGAAATATAAACCAAAACTACGTGAAGTATAACCTCACACTGATCAGAAGGGCCATCATCAAAAAAATCTACGAACAATAAATTCTGTAGAGGATAAAAAGAAAAGGGAACCCTCCTACACTGTTGGTGGCAATGTAAATTGGTACAGTCCGTATGTAGAACAGTATGGAGGTTCCTCAAAAAATTAAAAATAGGGCTACAATGACCCGATAATCCCACTAGTGGGCATATGCCCAGAGAAAACCATAATTAAAAAATATACCTGCATCCCAATGTTCATTGCAGCATTACTTACAATA
This sequence comes from Aepyceros melampus, assembly GCA_006408695.1. NCBI lineage: Eukaryota > Metazoa > Chordata > Mammalia > Artiodactyla > Bovidae > Aepyceros > Aepyceros melampus. The sequence continues at coordinate 499,450 of SJXQ01003498.1, forward strand.
TCTGGGACATGTAATCAACTTAAATGCCCATCAACAGAGGACAGAGAAGCTCTGGTACATATGTACAGTGGAATATTACTCAGCCACAAAAAGGAATGGAATAGTGCCATTTGCAGAAACATAGATAAACCTAGAGACTGTCATAGAGGGAAGTTAGTCAGAAAGATAAAAACATATATAGTATAATATTGCTTATATGTGGTATATGTGGTGAAAGCATTTGTCACTCAGTCATGTCTGACTCCTTGTGACCCCACAGACTGTACACCCCAGGCTTTCTATCCATGGGATTCTCCAGGTAAGAATACTGGAGTGGGTAGCCATTCCCTTCTCCAGGGGCTCTTCCCAACCTAGGGACTGAACCCAGGACTCCTGCATTGTGGGCAGATTCTTTACTGCCTGATCGACCAAGGAAGAAAGCTGGTACTGATGAACTTATTTGCAAAGCAGAAATAGAGACACAGGTGTAGAGAACAAACATGACACCAAGTGGGCAAGAAGGGTGGGTGAGATAAACTGGGAGACTGACATACATACACGACCATGCATAAAATAGATGACTAATGAGAATCTACTGGATAGCACAGGGAATTCCGGTCAATGCTCGGTGGTGACCTAAATGGAAAGGAAATCTAAAAAAGAGGGGATATAGGTACACATGAACTGGTTCACTTTGTTGTACAGTAGAAACTAACACAACACTGTAAAGCAACTGAGTGAGTGAGTGAGTGAAGTCGCTCAGTCATATCTGACTCTTTGCAACCCCGTGGACTGTAGCCCACCAGACTCTTCCGTCCATGGGATTCTCCAGGCAAGAATACTGGAGTGGGTTGCCATTTCCTTCTCCAGGGGATCTTCCCAACCCAGGGATTGAACCCAGGTCTCCCACAGTGCGGCAGATGCTTTAACCTTTGAGCTGTCAGGGAAAGACTATACCCCAATAAAAATTTTTAAAAATAAAAAAAAAAGAATTGTGGTCACTTATCATGTTGTGGCAATTATATTGTCTCTTAGTTTGTTGTTTACCTTTTAGTTTTTGGTAAAGCTATTTTTTATGTTAGTTTAAGTTTTTTAATGTATAACAAATATTGCTTTTCCCTTTGGATTTTTTCCATCACTTTTATGCTTATAAAGTCCTTATTGCTTTTGGAAGTACATGCATTTTTCACCTATATTTCCTTTAAAAATTTAAACGGTTCTAATTTATACACAATATTAGTTTCCTTGGGCTTCTGTAACTAAGTACCATGAAGTAGGTGGTTTATTTTTGTTTGATTTTTGGTGTTCTGGCATCATGAACCGTGCAGGATTTTAGTTCCCCAGCCAGGGGTTGAACCTGTGTCCCCTGCATTCGGAGCTTGGAGTCTTAACCACTGGACACCAGGGAAGTCTCAAGAACTGTCTCACAGTTTTGGAGGCTAGAAGTCTGGTGATGGTAGGGCCACATACCCTCTGAAACCTCTAGGGAAGAGTCCTTCCTTGCCTTTTCCTGCTTCTGGTAGCCCCAGATGTCCTTTGGTTTGCAGCTTTGCATAACTCCCATCTCTGCTTCTGTCTTCACGTGCCGCCTTCTTGTAAGGATACCAGTCCTACTGAATTAGGGACCCATCCTATGCCAGTATTGACCTTATCTTAATTAATTACATATGCAATGACCCTGTTTTCAGACAAGGTCACATTCCAAGGTGCTGGGGGTTAGGATATATACATTCGACCCATAACACTGAACTCTTTTATCATCTGGAATTTACTTATTTGGATGAGTGGTGTGAAAGAAGGTATAATTTTTCCTCCCGAATAGTTAGTTAACCAGCTGTCTCCATACTATTTATCAAATGATGCTGCCTCTTCTGACAGAATTGCAATCCCCTTGACCTGTCTTCCACTTCTTGCATTATTTTAGCTTCATTGTGTATTTAATAGCTGGTGGGATAAAATTCCTTTTCATTCCTCTACACATTTTTTTCTTTAACTATTCTTGCCTATGTGTTTCTTCTGAGTAAACTTTAGGATAAGTGTGGCATGTTTAACAAGAAAATGACAAACCTCCTTGGACTTTTAATTGGATTGTGTTTAATTTATAGGTTAAGCCTACAGTACAGTCACTCTTCCCACTTAGGAACATGTCATGCCTTTTCTGTCTAACTATCTCATACGTATTAAAAAAGTTTATATATTTTTAAGATCTAGTTTTCCTGTTTCCCACACTTGTTGGTAAGGTCAATCTTGGGTATTTTCATTACTGTTATTGTTTTTCAACTGATTTCTCTGCTGCCTCTATCCATCCACCTTCATTGTATTTTCTAATTGTTGTGGCTAGTTGATGAGGAAGCTATTGAATTTTGCATGCAGCCACTTTATTAAATTCACCTGTTAGTTCTAATAGCTTTTCCATTTATTCTTGTAGGCTCTCTGGAGTCTTTTGCACAAACCAATTCAGATGAATAATTAACTCTGTAGCTGAATCAATGACCTTCCCTAAATTGGGTCTCTTATAAATTTAGGAGTTTGACTGAAAGAGAATGCTGTGTAAATGCAGTGTGAATAGGGGTCTTAGAAAGTTCTGGTAGTCTCTAGAAAACTTACATTCTTTCATTCATAATTTCACTGCTCAAGATCTGTCCTAAAAAGTTATCAGAACTGTGAACAAAAGAATTTAGGAATTAAGACATGCATTGCAATGTTTTTTTATTTATCACTGTGAATAGGGAGACAACTAAATGATTAACATTTGTAGTTGGTTAGGTCAATGCTTACTTTGTTTTCACCTGTCTCCTAATCCTCTCATTCTACCCACTCCAGCTCTTGCTCAGCTACAGCCTCTCCAATCCCACAGAAAGCTCTGATTGTATTTCAGAGTCTGTCTACGGGGATACTTGCCCTGCTCAGAGTTCAGTTCCCCCTCAGAACTCAGCCTCTCCCTCCTCCGGCTAGGTCAGGCTGGTGGGAAACTCTTGAGACAGAGATCTATGTCTGATTATTGGGGAGACTTTGAGAGCAGCATCTGCCAGGGAGTGAGGGAAGAGGAATGGGCAGGAGGTGACTTGAACTGTGATATAGTTACAACAGAGTCACCAGCTAATCCCGTGGGGAGACCTAAAGCTGGGAGGGCCTTTCAGAGTTGTTCCAAGTAGAGGGAAGGGGGCTCTGGCATCCCCCACATGCACCAGTCATTGGGAGGGGGCTGTGCTTTGAGTGGGGGGGATCTTTGGGGGAAGACAGCTCCTGGAAAGACACCCAGCTGTGAGCAGTCACTCTGCCAGCTGGGAAACAAATGCCTTCATCTGGAAGGAGGCGCTGGATGGCTGGGATGCTTCATTTTATGAGTCAATTGACTCAGTCACAGGGTGCCCAGATATTTGTTTGGTTAAGTATTATTCTAGGTGTGTCTGTGAGGGTGTTTCTGGATGAGAAACATCACTGGATGTTAATTTCCAATTAACATCATTAGAAAAGACTCTGATGCTGGGAAAGATTGAGGGCAGAAGGAGAAGGGGCCGACAGAGGATGAGATGGCTCGAGGGCTTCATGACTCAATGGACATGAGTTTGAGCAAGCTCCGGGAGATAGTGAAAGACAGGGAAGCCTGGCGTGCTTCAGTTCATGGGGTCACAAAGAGTCAGACACGGCTGAGTGATGACAACAGCAAGGCTGAGTAAAGCAGATTCCCCTCCCCAGGGTGGGTGGACCTCATCCAATCTCTTGAAAGCTGGAATAAAATAGAAGACTGAGAGGTAAGGGATTCTTTCTCTGCCTTTCTTTGAGCTGGAGTATCAGTCTTCAGCCTTCAGACTCAGCCTAGGACTGGAACTTGCACCACTGACTGGTGTCTAGCTTGCTAACTTCAGATCTTGGACTTCCCAGCATCCATGGCTGCATGAACCAGTTTCTTACAGTAATTGTAAATGAGACAGATACTATGACTGTATTTGTATCTATATCTGTGTCTACGTTTCCTACTTTTTCTGTTTCTCGTAGCATTCATATACCTGCTGTGGTGAATTAAAGATGACTGTGAAGGACTTCCCTGGTGATACAGTGGTTAAGACTCCTCCTGCCAAGGCAGGGGACATGGGTTCCATCCCTGATTCAGGAAGATCCCATATGCTACAGGCACCTAAGCCCGCGTGCCACGACCACTGAGTCCATGCTCTACAGCCTGTGCTGTGCAGCAAGAGAAACGACCACAATGAGAAGCCTGCAGACCACAAGTAGAGAAACCCTCCTCTCTGAAACAAAGACCTAGTGCAATTTAAAAAAAAGTATTAGAAAAAAAGAAGGCTGCCAATTCTTTACTGCTCTCCCCACTGAGACGTGGAAAGTATCTTCATTTCTTCTATATGAGATGGCTCATGACAGCTTTTGTACTAGTCAGGGTTCTTCAGATTGGAGACAGAGATCTATCGATCACCAAGACGCATTACAGAGAATTGGCTCATATGATTATGGAGGCTAAGAAGTCTCACAGTCTGTAATTTGCAAGGTGGAGACCCAGAAAGACGATGGTGAAATTTAGCTCAAGTCTAAAGGCCCAGGAAGCAGAGGAGCCAGTGGTGTAAAGCCAGTCTGAAGGCAAGAGAAGATGAAATGAGATGTTCCAGCTCCAGTAGTAAGGCAGAAAAAAAGCATCAAATTCCTCTTTCTTCCTTCCCCTTTTTTCTCTTCAGGTCCTTTACTGAGTCCACTGATTCAAATGCTAACCTCATCCAGAAACCACCTCACGGACACATCCAGACATAATGCTTAATCTAGGCACCCATGGCCAGTCAAGCCGACACATGAAAGTAAATTAGCCATCACACACAGCCTTTAAAATAACATTATGAAATGCTCAACACCATAGAGAATGTCTTATCGTCTACTGTCAAGAGAAACAAGCAGGGCACAAAAGTAAGACGACAGTATGAGCTCAACCGTGTGAAGGCAAAGCAGCAGCAGAGAAGCTTGGAAGACAATATGCTGGAGGTTTACTAGTGGTCACTTCCAGGTAAGGGGCACTCCACAACCATTTTTTGTCATCTTTATATTTTTTTGAATTTTTCATCTTTTCTACAATAAGCATGTATTGTGATAAGGAAAAGATTTCAGAAAGCAAACTCTGAGGGCTTGGACAGTATTGGAATCTCTTTGGTCCGCAGAAAAGTCAGTGTAAGGGGGCATCAGGGAGCCTCCAGCCATGACCACCTGGGTGACCCTCAGCTGGGCCAGCAGCTGCAGCCCCCTCCTCAGTGTGGAGCAGCACCCTCAGATGGGAGAATCAAGCTGCTGCAGGGCCAGACGGGGGTGCTGAGGACTCCTATAGGGTCCCCCCTACTGTGAGCCACCATAGGAGGGAAGGGCAGTCACAGGGGGCCTGGGCCTCGGCTCCGGCTGCACACCTCCCTTCACACAGCTGAGGGGGATGCCAGGAGCTGCCGGTCAACTCTGTGAACGCACCCGGGACACAGCTCCATCCTGTGCTCTGGTGCAAGCTGGGGGAGAAGCAGAGAGAGACGTGGAGATGGTGTGTGTGTGTGCATGGAGTGTGTATGTGTGCATGTGTGTGTGCGTGTGTGTGTAGGATGCTGACTCTGCAGGGGAACCCGTGCGGCATGGGAGCCCCTTGTCTGTGGTGAGTTCCTGCAGCCGCCACACCAAGACCTGGACTTCCTCTGCCTCCCTAAGTCTCTCTGATGCGGAGCTGCCAGGGAGAACCACAGGCTGCAGGAGAAAGGCCACAGATAAAATCTAAATAAAATAGAACCCCAGACCCTCTCCTCTCTAAATTTCCAAACACAATTAAAAACCAAGCACTTCTTGGTGACAAATACCAACCTTGACAAAAATGATCTGTGGGTAACTTTATTTTTAATTCACCATGGAATAATTTCTTTCTTTTTTTAAAATGAAAGTGAAAGGCTCTCAGTCGTGTCCGACTCTTTGCAACCCCATGGACTATACAGTTCATGGAATTCTCCGGGCTAGAATACTGGAGTGGGTGGTTGTTCCCTTCTTCAGGGGATCTTCCCAACCAAGGGATTGAACCCAGGTCTCCTGCATTGCAGGCGGATTCTTTACCAGCTGAGCTACCAAGGAAGCCCATATTTTCTAAAAATGTTCATTTGATTTATTATTTATTTGGCTGTGCTGGGTCTTAGTTGCCCACAGGCACATGGGGGTCTTCAGTCTTCGTTGCAGCATGCAGCTTCTTTTTAATTGTGATATGTGATGTGTGGGATTTTTTTTTTTTCAGTTGTGGCATGTGGGATCTAGTTCCCTGACCAGAGGTTTAACCTGGACCCCTGCACTGGGAGTGTGGAGTCTTAGCCACTGGACCACCAGGGAAGTCCCCCACGGACAAGTTTAGAGTTACCTGGTTCCCAGTCTCAGATGAGTAAGAGTAGAAATGGTTTTCTGCCCAAAGGGGCAACCAAATGGGAAAGAAATTTCACTTGCCCCCAGAAAAGAGAGCAGCTTTTGGATGCTGCTGCTGCTAAGTCGCTTCAGTCATGTCCGATTCTGTGCGACCCCTTAGACAGCAGCCCACCAGGCCCCCCGTTCCTGGGATTCTCCAGGCAAGAGTACTGGAGTGGGTTGCCGTTTCCTTCTCCAGCAGCTTCTGGACTCATGTACAGATAAATAAAAACCTTTCCACCTTTCCCCTCCCTCCAGCCCTGACCTGCCAGCGGGCTGTCGTCATTCTACCCTGGCTTCCCAATGGGCTCACAAGTGAATTCAGAAGCCCCAAGACAATACTCTTTAATGAACATCACTGGTCTTCCTTAGGCCTAGCCTACTGGGGAAATAATACTAAACATTTCTAGTCTGAGGTGTGGGATCCAGTTATTAGGGTATTAGTGCCTATAGTATTTAGGGCCTGTGGCATTTAGTGTCCACAATATTTAGTGACTGTTGTATTTGGTATCTACCATATTTAGGGACCACATTGTTGAGTGGCAGTAGAATCTGGTGACCTCCTGGAATTCAGTGATTAAGAATGTGCTCTGAGTTCTGACGTATGACCCTGCAATCCCACTCCTGGGCATATATCTGGAGAAAAACATGATTTGAAAGGATACATGCACCCCAATGTTCATTGCAGCACTGTTTGCAATAGCCAAGACATGGGACCATCCTAAATATCTATTGACAGAGGAATGAATATAGAAGATATGATACATATATACAGTGGAATAATACTGAGCCATTAAAAAGAATGAAATAATACCATTCGTAGTAACACAGATAGACCTAGAGATTGTCATATTGAGTGAAATAAGTCAGACAGAGGAGGAGAAATATCGTATGACATCCTTTACAGATGGACTCTAAAAAGAAATGATACAAATGAAACTATTTACAAAACAGAAGGAGACTCACAGACTTAGAATGAACTTATGGTTGGCTGAGGGGAAGGATGGGGCTAAGGGAACAGTTAGGCATTTGGGATGGATATGTGCACACTGCTGAATTTAAAATTGATAACCAACAAGGCCCTGCTCTATAGCCAGTGGAACTCTGTTCAGTGTTACGTGGTAGCCTGGGTGGGAGGGAAGTTTGGGGGAACATGGATATATGCATCTGTGTGACTGAGTCCTTCTGATGTTCACTGGAAACTATCACAACATTGTTAACTGGCTATATTCCCATAGAAAATAAAAGTTTTTTAAAAAAGGGTTAAAGTAAAAAAAAAAGTGCTCTGAGTTTCCTTTGCTGCCTCTGAGCAAACTGCCCTCCTGGCAGTTCTTCTGTCTGCCCTGTCAGTTCAGCCGCTCCCTGGGCCAATGCCCTCTGCTCATAAGCAATTTTTCATTCCCTTGGCACAGCTTCATTAAAAAAAATATACTTCTGTGCAGCACCCGAGAGATTTTTCTGCTGTTCTTCTAAGTTCAGCTGTTTCTGAGTCATTTCCTCTACTTCTCTCTGCCTTCCACCCCTGCCTGGCCCCCCAGCTGAAGCTCTTCTGACAGTGAAATCTGGATTTTTCCATCTCTGGCCTCAACCTCCAGAACCAGAATGTGATTCGGCACATGTTTTGGGACAAGATGGGGCGAGTGTTTATCCAAAGGGTGACAGCAACTGAGCTCTGAGTTGCTGAGAGGAGGGCCACTTGCTGTGACTTCAGCCCTAGGGTCCGTGGGGGACAGGTGTGGGGTGACAGGCTCAGGCTCTGTGGGTGAAGGAGCCTTGGACAGTGGTGTCACGCAGGGGCCTCTGGGAACCCAAAGGTCCTGACTGATACAGTGGACATAACAGCATCCCTCCCTCCAAGGGCTGTGGTGAGGCTGGATGGGGCCCGGGCTCGGCTCGTTGGACAGTGCTAGTTTGGTGGCCTGCATTCGTAGCTGCAGGATCAGCTGAACGGTGACAAGCGCAAGACTCAAGACTCATTGAACGGACCAGTGGAGCAGCCATGCCCCTTGGGGTAATTCGAGAAGCAAAGGAAAGGTTCTTTCCACCTTTCTCCACCAACCAGAAAACTTTCCTTTGAGAGCTGGAAGTCCACTGGTGAAGAGTTCATTGTGCTCACATCTCCTTCCCTTTCCCATTTGAAATTTAAAATTTATCTGGAAGGGAAACACATCAACCAATTGGTGGAAATTCTTTTTATTAATAATTATTAGTAATTAACAAATAACATATGCTTAATTCTACAAACACTGACTGAGCACCTGCTGACTTACTATATACGAGATACTGGGCCAGCCCCCATAAATTTGAGTGAGAAAAATATGGTTTCAGTGGGAAGAAGGCTCAAAAGGGAGGGAATATATGTATATTTATGGCTGATTCACATTGTTGTATGGTAGAAACCAATACAACAGTGTAACAACATTGAAAATAAATGTTTCCATTTCTAAATGCTTCCATTAGAAATAAACAACATTTATTTCTAATTGGAGCATAATTGCTCCAATTAGAAATAAATTAAAAAAAAAGAAAGATATGGTTTCTGCAACTTGACAGAACTTCCCACCATCCCTTCACTCCCAGAGCTTGAGGAGAGGGTTCCTGGGTCCCTGTTTGGGTCCTTGGAGGAGTCAGACTTGTTTCCTTGAGATTCCGTCCCAGATTCTACCTTCTGGCTGATGCTCCCCTTTGAAGCCTCCTGCCTCACTGTAGCCCAGAGAGCAGACACTCATGCCTGGGAGCTGTGGTCCCCGTGCACTGATAGAATGGCCCTTTTCACTCTTCATTTTCTTGCTTATCCTTTGTCCTGTGATTTGGGACACAGTCTGAAGCGTCTGATAATTTCCGACTTCTACAACAACTTAAGAATTGCAAAGGCAGCAATTAAGCCTGGTCCCTGGGGTAATTTAGACTCTCAGTCAAGCCTTTGAGGCTTTTTGATTAAAATAGAGACATTTAATATCATTAAATGATGCCCCCAAACATCCTCCAGCTTTACACATTAGTCTCCCTTTCTTGCCATCTCAAACAATACTTTTATTTCCTCTCTTGGGTCCTTTTCTCCCTCCCTCCCCTCCATTTTCCTTTCTCCTTCTTCATGTCCTGCCACAATCCTGGGAGACACCAGCGTCCAAGGAAATGACCTATTGAACTCCTAGCCTCTCACATCCTTGACTCCTCACCCACGGGGCCCTCTCCTCCACTCCAGCCCCTGCTGTGGATTTTGGTTGTCCCCTGATAACACCTGCAGTCAGTGTGCCCCCTGGCCGCAGCCCCCGCCCTTTCAGCTCACTGCTTGGCCATCTGTAACACCCTGCTCCTTAGGTCCTTTGGGACCACCAGCCCATAATGCCTCCATGCTAGCTCCATCCTCTGGTTCCCACTGTCTTCACATGCCTCCCTTCCCAGCTCAGATTCCACACTCCAGCTCCAAGCGCCAGACTCCCTCTCTCCCTTGTCCTTCCCTTGAATGCTCCTGGCAAAACTCCAGCCGTCAACAAAGGTAGCCAAAAGACTTTCCATAAGGCTTGGCAGGCAGGCCGTGAAGACCCGGTCTCCACCACAACGGGGCCCAGCAGTCTCACTAGCCCATGTCCCTAGTCAACTGTGGCTTCTGTCCTCCAGAAAGACTGCGTCACCTTCTCAGACTCTGACAAGCTGGCCAGCCCAGTGGTACGCCAGCAGCCTTTTGAAAAGAGGCTCTGGAGGGGGCAGGGAAAACCCTAATTTGTAGTGTTTCCTGACTCCCATGGTATAAATACTCCCATTGTGGCCTGTTCCAAGCTACTGACATGATATCAGTTACCATAGATGTAATATCCTTAAGAGCTGAGTATGTGTGTGCTTAGTCGCTCAGTCCTGTCCTACTCTTTGCAACCCCATGGGCTGTAGCCCGCCAGGCCTCTCTGGCCATGGGATCCTCCAGGCGAGAATACTGGATTCCCTTCTCCAGAGGATCTTCCCAAACCAGGGACTGAACCTCGATCTCCTGCACTGCTGGCTGATTCTCTCCTGCAATGGAGTGAAATAATTAGGAAGTGATGAGTTTAAAATATTTATCTTTAAAACTATAATTTATTTAATTGTAATATGTATATTTAATTTTTAAT